>CM041634.1:26505376-26557586 GCA_023333625.1 Bothriochloa decipiens
GATATTCGTCACATTTCAAATCATGCAATCCATTGTTTAAAGCATAGAAGAAACATCATTATTTCTAACATGAACTGCAATGCTCTAACATCATTATTTATAGATCTAATATACATACTACTCACAGATCTACCCAGAGTCAATTAAAAACTAAACAACTCTAGTACACATTATATTTTACTAATGCATAGCAACAGACTTGTAATGCATGAGAAACTTACCTAAAAGCCGAGGTCTCAAACTGGCAGGGCTTTGCCGTTACTTCCTTCCCCTCCCTCCTCTCTTCTTTCTTTTTTCTGAAAATTTTAGTGAATATAATGAAAATCTGAAGAGGGGGCTGCCTATTTATAGAGTTGCCCCAAAAAACGCCCACTGTGTGGGCGTTTTTTGGGGCAAAGGGGCCGCCTGCAAAATTGCGCGGCCGGCCTCGCCTGTTTTGCAGGCGACCCCCTGGAGCGCAAAAAACGCCCACGCAGTGGGCGTTTTTTGTCTGCTCCGAGGCCCGCCCGTAAAACAGCGCGCACTTTTGCAGGCGGCCCCCTTGCCACCAAAAAACGCCCACGCAGGCGCCAGGGGCTGCCCGCAAAATCCGGCACCGGCGGCGGCCGACTCTGTGCCACGTCACATATAACGCCCACACAGTGGGCGTTTTTTAAAAAACGTAAAAACGCTCACTGTAGGCGACTAGTTCTGTCATATTTCGAAACAAAAAATTAAATTTGTAAACTTTTTTAAAAAAATTAAAAATAAAAGCTGGCGGCGTGGGCCTGATGGTGGAAGTTCTCACGGAGTTGTTTTACCAGAGTGGGCCGTGCTGTGTTCTATGCTGTATATGGTGGAACTGGTAGAATCGTGGAAGCATTTTTCTTTTTTTTAAATAAAAATGCGTATATCTACTCGTATGCACGCTGGAAACGCAGGGTATATATGCTGGAGCATATACAGCCTACCCTGTAGCTCCGCCACTGACTCCACGGCGTGCACTGTACCAGTTCCAGGTTACCTACGTACAATGGAACAGGCCTACGGTATGGACTGATGGGCCTTCAAATGCTAATATGCGTTTGTTATGGCAAATAGAAAATTATACTCTATGTACTATCCACATGCATGGTCTTTGCCTCCACCACTCCATGGGCCCTCGGCGGTCGCACTGTCTGCCCTCTCTCTAGAGCCGGCCATGCTACGTGAGTTTTATTTTTGACAATAACAGCTTGTAAAATGAAATGCATAACAATAAATTATATGAGAAAATTATTCGTGAAACAAAGTAAAATATATGTAGGTCGCTATAGGTGTACGAAAATTCGTGACCCCATACAACACAGGATCACATATCTTATAGATGTTATATGTCGGGTCGGGTGGCTTTGAGGGCTCAGTGCGGTCACATAGCTCAAGAACAACCATAGGGACGACAGACCTAACTGGCCTCTTAGTAGACGATACACCTAGGGCGCTTGCAATCCAAATGATGATGATCGAGCGATGGGGAGAGCCGCACACATCTTTAAAAACAACGTAACGTCAGTATGCTACTGGCCTAGATAAACAAAAGGCCCACCAAGTACATTAGTGTATAGCAACGCAAAAACATTGTTGCAATATCAACATGGTATTGCATCCACTTTTTGGATTATGGTTGCAATAAGTACTTAAAAATCGCAACGCCACAAAATAATATTACAATGCCAAGAGACTATGGCAATAGGAACATTCTATTGCATCCATTCAGAATTCTTGTTGCAATAACCAATTACCAATTGCAACACCACTTAAGATTATTGCAACACAGATTAACCATGGCAATAGTTATAGGTAAAAGCAACCAAATCCAATTTAGTTGCAAGAACACCAAGTAATTGCAACAAAAATCAATATTAACGCAACTCCAAATTGCCATGGCAATAACACAAACTAATTGCAACACAATTCCAAGATGGTTGCAGTAGCACAGACTTGTCGCAACGACTAACCACACATATTGCAACACATTTAGTCCGTTGCAAATATAGGCACATATTGCAATCATTTTATGGAAAGGTTGCAATACGACTCCCCTATGGCAACCAAATTAGTGGTGTTGCAATTGTGTGGCGTGGCATTAGACATGAATCCTTGTAGTGCAAGATGGTCAACCGGGGTGTCCCCTCTAGCTCGGAGTCTAGTGGAGAGGAGGATGACTCAAATGGGTCCCTCTTCCTGTCTTCCGCGTCATCCTCTACGAGTGGGGACCTTGAGTGGTGTCTGCCCTAGATCCAGGACTAGGAGCCGGAATACCCACTCCCACCGTCACCGTCGCCCACCTCCACCTGCGGCTCCACTCCTCCACCCTCACCCCCGCAATCCCCGCCACCCCCAGTGGCGGTGGCGCATGCTGGGCGCGCTGTTCGTGAACGCCGTCCCAAGCAAGCCGTGCCGAACCACGCTAGCACTCGGCTGGCAGAGGAGTCCAATGCGTTCGTCACCACGGCGGACAAGCCTATCTAGCGCAAGGCGATCATTGAGAGCATGGAGGAGTGCTTGGAGGACGTGGACAAGCACGTCAAGGGCTGCAAGATCCTGAATAAGAAGAACCCGATGGGTCCGCTGCATCTGGGTAGATTGGGCAAGGCGGCGGCGCTGTCGTAGTCTGGCCTCCGTGCTATGGCGGTTGCTGTCGTGCTCCGGCCGCTGTGCTGTGGCGGTCGTTGTTGCTTCCTCCGTTCCAATGCTCCATGAAGACCGGCAAACATAGGTCGCCATGGCTTGCCATCATCTAGCATGCACCTTTGTGTCATGAAGCACTCTCCTTAGTTCATGTCGATGCGTGTCTGGCTAGATTTGTGTCTGTCTATGTGGACGACGTCGTCGACATCCCAGCGGCTGCAGGCAAGATGGTGGCTACTCAGGATTTAGTATCATATCCTTGTGTCTTGTGTTGGTTCCTAGTCTAGTGACTCAGCTTCACCTTGCGGTGTAGCAGGCAGCCCGTTGTAATTGACAATCCATGAATCAAATGCGCTTCGAAAATGTGTTGATGTCATGTTATTTGTCATCATAGTTTTGTGCGCATGTCAGAAAGTCTGATGCCATACTAGGTAGACTGAAGGCATGGTTCGCCGGCCCTAGTTCTGCACGGACGGTGGTTAATTCAGCGTGAAGTGTCCCTAGGCTAGATTGGTAAATTTGAGCAGTATTACTTCATATAAATTAGGTCAAATGTGAACTAATTGTACTTTTGATGCCACGCATCCTGTAGCTTGGGTTCTTTTCTGGAAGGAGGGACGTCTGCATCGTGGGATCACACTAGGTTCGGCCATCTGAAATCTAGTATACTCAGATAATCATGGATTCCTGGATTCTGGCGTGGGCACGTCGCGCGTGCTTCAATCCTAGTTTTGTAAGAAGTTTCCTCCAACTACAGCACCTCTTCGAACCCCAATCCGAACCAAGCGAATGAGCCCTTACTAGTTTTTGCAGGTCGTAGTTGACCCTGTCTGCACGTTTCTTTCTCATCACAATTTTGTGTGCACGAACGTCCGATGCCGTGCTGGGTGGACTGAGGGTAATGTCCGACGGCCTCGTTCAGCAAGACCGGTGGTTAATTCGACGTGAAGTGTCGCATTTTTTGTTTGGGCTACAAAATCAGATGGCAGGGAGGTGTTTCTCCGTGGGAGTCGTATACATGGTGGGGAGCGATTTCTCTGCGAGAGTCACGTCGGTTCCATCGCACTATTATTTATTTATTACAGCTACCCCCACGTGCTGCCGCATCATATCCTCCCATCTGGTGAACCCTCTCTTGCCACCAGTACTTCCTAGAAACTAACCTTCATCATGAGTTCCGACGGAGAGCCTTCGAGGAAGCATGCAAGGGACGACAATGCTGGTAATCCAGACACCATTTGTCCATGGAAAACCATTCTGCCAAAGGTATGCAACAACATCTTGAAATTATCAGACAACGACTTTGTCACCACCATGCACTTCCCGACAATCTACAAGGGTTGGGAGAATGCTGCAAAGGAGGGATCACAATTCCCCCTGCCATGGTCAGGTGCTCCTACGTTGATCGTGTTAGGCCCTAAAGGCGCAGAGGAAGCCGACAAGACGGAGCGAGGGGCCTTCAGCCTGCACGACGTCACCATCGACAAATCCTACTATGGCGAGGTGAAGGGTTTGAAGAACAAGTTCTGGGTCAGTGGTAAGAACAATTATAGCGTCGAGCTCTTCAATCTGATAGTCAGTGAACGCATCCCGTTGCCGTCCTTCGAGAATCCCAGGCGTCCAGGTGCTGGCCATTCCAAGGACACGCCCTAGTGTCTCCTGGCGTGTACCATGGTCCAAAAGGTACAGGCCACATGTCTGGATGAGAAAGATCACACTAGAGTGGAGTAAGTCACCGTCGCATTCACAGTCACCGTCGCAGTCGCAACCGAGAGGCTACCTAACCGTCGCTCTATTCTCCTCTTAGGTATACGGTAATCTGATTGCTTTTACGTCCAAGGAAGTCCATCAGCAGTAGACACCATTGAGAGTCGGTATGGTAGATATGTCTATCTAATCAATTTCCTAGTAGTGTCTGTCTATGTAAAACTTGTACATGTCCTTGCTTGCTTACTTGTAATAATTTCTAAATATATGTTTGTAGTGAAGCGATATGTGCGAAGGACATCACTCTGAATAGCTGAAGGAGTTGAAGTCTAGGGCTCAGAAAATGCTGAAATGAGCAATGTGATCTTGTGTTTGTTAAGAAAGGGGGTGTGCCCTGTTAGTGGTGGGCCCTGACATATCCAAGAAGTTTGTTTCGTATGCGCGACTGTCGTTTAATCTCATGAAGTTGTTAAGTCAAAATGTTGTAGTGTCCTATATGTTTAAGTAATGGTGTAGTTTCCTATGTTTTTAAGTCATGTCATGATGCTACACAGAAAATTAAAGTGGTATGTGTCTATTCATTATACTGGATTATGAGAATCTCACTCGATCGGTTCTTCTGAGAGAAGTGTACCACATAAAGATTGCATCCACTCAATATCAATGATTCACATGCAAGCATCCACGATTCTTCTATTTACGTTTTATTTATTGCACACGTAAGGAAGTCTGGCGCCGTACGGGGTGCTCAGGTCAGAAAGTCTGACCATTGTAGTATCAGACACGTATCATGTTATACAGGGTTACCAAAAAATGTAAAAAAGGGAAATAAATAAAATTAAGCACAATTCGCACATAGTTTTGTCATTGAATCCCTATTGGAAACAAATATACATGAACTAAAACAACAAGAAACTTATATAATAACTTATTTTGCAAACAAGACAAATATGGCTCATTTGTGGAGGGTTAGCAGTATTACTCTGTATAAATTAAGTCAAATGTGAAATAATGGTACTTCTACCCATCGCATTGATTATGACGAGGCGAAGCCACCTAACCACTCCAGGGCATGAATTACTACAACAGCACAGACCTATGAAGCCATTGTTGTAGCCATCTCTAGGTAGCTGCAGCATCTGCAAAACCACGCAGGAGATATTGCTTTACGTGAGCTGGAGTCCATGATGGTGCCACTAGTTTGGTTGGACTGCAATGTACTGCTTGCTGGCCAGAAGGTTCGACCATTTAAATATTCACTTACACGGATAGTATTGATGAAGGACGTGCGGTGGCTGTGGACGCACGCGCGTGCGTTGGTGGTGTTCCTGTGTGGCATGCAGTATGGACGAGCTTCTAGTGTCGTTGCTTGGTGAGATTGCGGGCAGCGTCGCCCAGACCGCAGAGCATCTAATGCACTACCTCGTTGCCCTGCGCACGTTGTGCAAGACGATGAAAGCGGTGTGTGGCGAGGCCGTCGTGGGACGAAGCATGGCACTGGATTGGGTAGTGTCGCGGGGGTGTCCGTCGGTGCCATACTTCTACTCACGTGAGTATCGTGTGAACCTCATCATTAGACTCATTGTCTATTCTAAATGCCATAGAAATCCGTCTGCTTGCAAACTGATAGCAATGAACCAATCATCTTCCTTCTGCCTCCAAAATTGCAGTGATCATCCAGTCTCACCACATCCTAATGTAGAACAGAGCAGCCATAGTTTTTGAAATGCGATTGCGGACGTAAGAAATTCTAGCCCATGCAATTTTGATCACGTCTAACAATATCCTCCATAGTAGTTTCCTTAAAGAGGCCAAAAGCAGCTGCATATGAAGAGGCCAATTTGCAGTGGAACAAGGAGAGGGCAGAGACGGTGAAGAAACATGCACAGACGGTTAAGAAACATGCACAGAAGGTTCATGGCATGATAGTGATGGCTACAAGCATCGCTGCTAGTGCCTACTGATGACTACGCTTTTGGTCAATCTATAGTAGTGGCACAATAGAGTTTAACCGACTAATACAAAGTTTTTTTGACAACAGACCTAATACAAAGTTGGGATAAATAGTACAACAAAACAATTGTCTTCAGTGAACAATAAAAACATCACACCTATTTCAGAAACAAAGAACAAGGCATATCTCTAATTCCATAGATACTAAACGTTCACACCATCTGACCATTTGTTGAAAAGAACTACACGAACATGGACTTCGGAGTGAAATTGCTTAGAAGCACTGAGGCACTGTAACATCAAACCACAAATGCTCACTCAGCCAAGTCCCTAGGAGTTGTGATTGATACGCATGACATACTCGTGGAGCTTTTTAGCCTCCTCCCATTTCTCTCTGTAGTTATTCTGACACTAGTATATTTTTTCAAACTCCTTAGTTTTGGAATCAAACTATTCTATCATGCTTAGCAATTCATTCACTTTGTCAGAAAGCGCAGCAGAATATTTCTATTCAGCTGCAAGCAGTTCACAAAGTAGTCTCTCCTATGAAATCCAAGCAGTAAATATCAGCTTATAGACAGTGGAAGAGGACTGCAATTGAAAATCTAAGAGATTATGTAGAGGACCCTGGAAACAAGGTATCGGATGTAATATTGAATAAGTAGTGCTTGTTCTAGGGGGTTGGCCGCTGCGTCCGTCCTGTTGTTGGGGGCCTCCTCTATTTCGTCAGTGTGCTATATCCCTGTGTTTCCTAAGTAATGAGATTGCTGAAGCAGAAAATAATCCAAAAAAGATCCATCAGTGAAGTCCACAACTCATCCAAAATGAAAATTTAACAACAATTTAAATTTTCCATGATATGAGCTTATCAAAATTTAGAGTAGCAGCACATAGGTATGTATGACTAAAACTAGAATAGTAGTCAATGTAGCTGTAGCCATTACAAATTTGGCTAAATGAAGCCCAGCCATCACACTTACAATACCATTATAAATTCAGCTAAATAAACTCCAACCATCATGTTAATAATCAGTACATGAGCTCAGCTTCCGATGAGTTAAAGGCAGTGACTGCAACTTCATAGGAGTTGTACTTTCTACAAGAAGAACAAGGGATCGAGTGCTAGTGCCATAGTTTTACAAATGCAAGTGGTAGTGAGCATCATTGGCATCAACAGTATTGAGTGCAGCTTAAAGATTAGTGGCACTGATTTGCTGCCTCCTAACAAATCCAACATCCATAAGCTATAGGGACTACCAGAACCATTACCGTCCCGCATGTATCTAAAATTAAGGGTTATGGTGGTATGCATAAAAGGTGTTCAATCTAATCAAACTCCCCAAGTCCTGTAGTAGATCCATGCCGAAGCAAAACCCAAATGAAGAAATAAATAGTGGAATGGGAGAAAGAAGACCTGTGGATCGGATCTGACTCCTCTGCCGCGGCACACAAGTGACACGGACGCTAATGATGCTGCGCCCCACCGGGAAAGCCCCGCCGCTGCCTCCAAATGGACGCCGAAGCCACCATAATACACCGGGGATCCTCCGTCGCCACCTCTAGCTCAGCAGTCTAGATAGCGCAAGTCCAATGGGTAGATATTTTTCCATTTTCAGGGGATATATATCCAATATATCCACACGACTTGTCCCTTAGGAGCGGGGATGACCCAATTATCACAAGGCCCATATAAAGACTGTCCCTTGGTACATAAAAGAGGTATGGCCGGACTTCCCCATGATACACGGAAGAGAAAGGGTTAGATTGTCCCATCTCTTGATCTTGCAAGTCCCAAGTCTTGGCTCCTGGCAGTTCATGTCTGCGAACGCCAGAACGTCTGACCGCTACATAATTGATAACGTCAAACAAAGCGTAATGTCAGTTTTGATTGTATTATTATTATGGTAATATAATAGGTTCTAAAATTTTTGGTTCATTCCAGGTCACAAGGCCTCATTGGCACATCGGCATGGATACACCGGCGGACCAGATTGGTACTCATCTTCACCGTGACCACTCAAGTTCACCGCAGCAAGATCCGCTGTATTTTGTTAGTCAGACATGCTCACTAGAGACAATTGTGATGTTCAACAGTTTAACTTGCTGTTATAATATATATGCACGTGATCTTCTGTTGACCTTTATAGTACCCTATTGGTTCTTACTATCAGTTTGCTGTAAACGGTATGCTGCTAGGAGTCTATCTCAATAAGTCTCGCCTCGCTCTATAGCCTCACGTGTGATACGTAGCTCTTGAGTTTTACTGTGAACGCAAGAAAGCCCTAGCAATCAGTCTGTCGAGTGCTCGCTGACGGTTACGATTGTGGTCACTCTGTAGTAGTGGCACGACAGAGTTAATTTAATATAAAGTTCAACCACAGATCACGTGCAAGGGTATTTTTATAGCAAGTTTCATTAATGGAAATGTTGTTGGACACAAGAAAGTCTGACCCCTTTATGTTTGAACACGTATGACAGAGTATGATAGAGTATCAACAACTATGACATAAAGCGCAAGGGAACACACGATCATCGATACATCAAGTTCATCCAAATGAAACTAATAATTACAAAATTCATTACAATAAACAAGCATGGCTCCACCTTTCTTACAAGCGACTTTCCTCACATGATGGCACGTAGGTTTAAAGTGATCGACTCCTCTGCCAAATCTACAACTTATGGCTATAGTGAATCGAATAACAAGGGAACATATGGAAGATAGGCTCGTCGAAAGTATCCTTCTTCTTTCGGTATAAACCAGTGTCTCCGATACTGAAACCTTCTGGTAGGGATGACATGAACTTTTCTGCTGTCCATGTCATATGCGATGATTCATCGTCCTTTATACCCAGCTAAGAAAACCAAATTCCATTCGGGGTGAACTGTAATCAACTTGTGGGTGATAACCCATTGGATATCAATGCTTCTAAAAATGTTGTTAAGGATGATAGTATGCTGCAATGTCTAATGATTAGTACCATAGTCTTCAAGGATCCACATTGAAAACTTTCGTTGATTGTGAGTACCATCAATGAGACATACACACAAGTGACCCTGATATTGATGCAGGGTATGATTTTCATTACCAGTAGGTGCAGCAATTTTCTTCCATGTATTTCCCTCCATATCCATAGCAATTATCACATCCCTTGCCTCATCCCTAACGTAAGCCATATTGTGTAGAAAACCGTTAATAAATATACTTTGCATTTCACCAAGCTGTATATCAATACCCTCCAGCCATCCACAATATTTACTAAGCCATGTATTAGTTTCAGACAAGTAGAACTACAAAGCTTCAACTGTACCATGTTCACTATCCACATATTCAACAACATGGAAGTGCGAGGAGACTGTCGGATCGAAACACAATTGAGCCACCCAACTAATGGAAGAAAACCCTCCAAACATTGGGCATGACAATGAGGGCTAACCGGTAGGTCCTTATAATTACATGTGATTAGATTGCAGATAATCCAGTAATATCCAGATGATAGGCATAGAATGAGGCCATTGCAGCAATCTGAGAAATCTACATTACCATGTGTGCAAGAAGTTGAAGCAGAGAAGTTCATCGATGAAGCTGGTGAAGTGCTGGGTGTTCTTCTTCCTAGTATCAAAGAAGAAACTAATCAGAGTCTGGCAGGCCAGCTTGTCATTGATGTCGGAGTTGTTGATGAGGAGTTTTCCATCTCGACAGACCAATTTGCAACGGAACAAGGAGGGGCCAGGCGAAGGATGTTGAGAGCGAGATCATGTGGGAGGCTAGCAAATGAGTCTGTCCTCCTGTTGGGGGTCTGCTCCATTTTGTCAATGCGCAGGAGGCCTCAGGTACCTAAGTAATGATATCACTAAATGAAGAAGAAAATAATCCAAAAAAAATCCATCAGTTAAGTGCACAACTTATACCAAATTGCATGTTTAACAACCATCTACAATTTTCATGTTACAAGGTCATCCAAATTTAGAGTAGCAGCACAAAGACATACAACTCAGAATAGAATAGCAGCTAAATCAAGTCTAACCATCACACGTGTAGCTTAAAGATTAGTGGCACTGATTTGCTACCTCCTAACAAATCCAATAGCCATGTGCTACAGGGACTACCAGAACCATTCCTAACAAATCTATCTAAAATTAAGTAATATGGCGGTATGCATAAAAGGTGAAATATCTAACCGAAATCCCCAAGTCCTGTAGTAGATCCATGCCGAGGAAAAACACAAATGAAGAAACAAACAATGAAAGGGGAGAAAGGAGACCTGCAGATTGGATCTGATGCCTCTGCCATGGCACACAAGAGACACTGACGCCATTGACGCCGCGCCCCAATGGGAAAGCCCCGTCGCCTGCCTCTAAATGGACATCGGAGCCACTACAGCTCACCGGGGATCCTCCGCTGCCACCTCTAGCTCCGCAGCCCAGACAGCGTAAATCCAATGGTAGATATTTTCCCATTTTCAGGGGATATATATCCAATATATAGGTCAACATGTTCCACCCTTAGGAGCAGGGACGGCCCAATTATCACATGGCCCATATAAGGACTATCCCATGGTACATAAAAGAGATATGGCCAGACTTTTCCATGCTACAAGAAAGGGAAATGGATGGACTGTCCTATCTCTTTATCCCACAAGTCCCAGGTCTTGGTTCTTGGCAGTATCTGCGAACACCAGAATGTTCGGCCGCTACATAATTGAACTTGTAGGACAAAGCATAATGGGTTTGTCAGTTTTGATTGTAGTATTACTATGGTCATATAAAAAGTTTTAAACTTTTTTGTAGCATGGGAAAGTACTTAGGGCCAGCGCTATTGGCATCAGCAGCAACAAGTGCCGCCATGGTGCCCCGCGACCTGCCTTGAGATGGACGCCGGATCCACCACAGCACAAACGGGATCCTTGAAGATGACGGTGTAGCAGCGGGGTGTGTTTGACAAGCTAGTGGACCAGACTGGTACTCTTCTTCACCGTGATCAATCGAGGTCACCGCCGCAAGATCGGCAATATTTTTTTGTCAGGACATGCTCATTGGATACAATTGTGATGTTGAACAGTTTAACTTGCTGTTATAATGCCTATGCATGTGATCTTCTGTTGACCTTTATAGTACCCTATTGGTTCTTATTATCAGTCTGCTGTAAACCGTATGCTGCGATGTGGAGTGGTGTGTGGCGCTATACGGAAGCAAGCAGCGTGTAGGGTTTGGAGCGGCGCTGTAGCAGAGGGGTGTGTGCGCGATGGCTATTGTAGAGTGGTGTGCGCCAGTGTATGACCCAATTATCAATTGCCCATTTACAATTGACTGTCCACCACATCAAAAAAGTGATATCGAAGGACATTCCCTTCTGTTGATATAATGCATGTCCCTGCAAAGACGACCCAACTATGGCACACATGAAGGACTTTTCGGCGCTACACAAACGAGGAACGACCGGACTGTCCTAATAAGCAAGTAAAGCAACAACAATAGTCAAGGGACAGACTTTTTGTGGTACACAAAAGAGATACAACCAGACTTTCCCATGGTACATGAAAGAGAAAGGGCCGGACTATCCCATGTGCCAAGTCTTGGCTCTTGGCAGTTCATATTTGCTAACGTAAGAAAGTCCGACTGCTACATAATTGAACATGTAGTACAAATAAAGTTAGGATAAGTATATCTCAACTTATGTATGTTTTAGTCTACCGCTGATTTTCTATCATCAGAAAAAGTTCAGTTAGCTTGCTATCATTAGAAATAGTTCAGTCAGCTTGTGGGGTCTTTTTGGATATCATTACTATTGTTTTTTTGTTTTCAAATGGGAATACCCATTTCAATTGATAGAGCAACGTAAATACACAACATGATGTAGAATTTACAGATAAGCGGCCAGAGATAACATATCTTTTAGGAGAAGAAATATCGACACCTCGACAATTACTCATAACAGCCATCAGCGACACCTTACTACGCTCACCGCCCAAAATAGAGAAGTCTAACAAGACTAGCCAGGAGTTTTAGCACTACAGCCAAGTTCAAACAAAGGACATCAAACTAGTTTATTACATGCTCCCAGAAAAGAGTGGTGCACGCAAAAACCCTAGTTTCTCACATCACTTCTAGCTTGTCATGGTTCACATTCTCAACACGTTTTCTTTTTTCTTCATCCTTAGTTCCGATCGTCTTCCAGAAGCTCCTGAGCAAGATGTAACATCAGATATATATATCCACTATACATTTTTTGAGAATTATATATCCACTATACGTGTTTCACATGAGGTGGATGACTGTCCCTTATCAGCGGGGACGGCCCAATTATCACTCGGCCCATTTAAGGATTGTTCCATGGTACACAAAAGAGATAGCGCTGGACTTTCCCATGGTACACGAAATTGAAATGGCCGGAGTATCCCAGGTGTTGTCTCTTGGCAGTTCATATCTCCTAACGTAGAAAGTTTGACCGCTACATAATTGACCTCGTAAGACAAACAATAATGGGTTTGTCAATTTTGATTGTCATATGAATCAGTATGCACCGGTACAAAACATCATTCGCCTACCCGCTGGCTCCCACATTGCAGCGAGGAGCAAATCTCACCGCATCATTTATGCTAAACGGATCGAGGAACCATAGGGTTGAAATGCTATTGCGCACATATGTCAGAAGGAAAGAAGCTTTAATAGCCATTAACATTTTCCATGGTACAAGCTCGTCAAAATTTAGAATGGCAGCACAATATTACAAAAACTAGGATAACACTTAATGGAGCTGTAACCATTATAATTTTGGGCAAATCAAGTATAACCATCACACTTACAATACCATTACAAATTCAGCTAAATCAGGTCTAACAATCACACTAACAGTCAGTACACGAGCACAGCTTCCTCCATATGTTACAGGCATAGATAACTAGGATGACTATTATAACAATTTTGAAGGAGACAGAGGGTGGAGCAAGTATTGGGTTTTGAAGGCAGATGTCATCATCAGTAGCCAAGTGTGGATTTGAGTTGATTTCTCTTGAGTTGAAGGCAGCAACTGCATCTTCATAGGAGTTGTACTTTTTATATGAAGCACCAGAGAACCCATGAACTTGTTCCTGCTTAATCAAGCCTAACAATCACACTAACAGTCAGTACACGACCTCGGCTTCTTCCATATGTTACAGACATAGATAACCAGGGCGACTATTACAACAATTTTGAAGGAGAAAGAGGGTGGATCAGGTATTGGGTTTTGAAGACATGTCATCATTAGCAACCAAGGGTGGATTTGAGTTGTTCGCTCTTGAGTTGAAGACAGCAACTTCATCTTCATTGGAGTTGTACTTTTTATATGAAGCACCAGAGAACCCACGAACTTATTCCTGGCAGTCAGCCTAGCTATAGAAAACCCCACACCTACGGCCGCAGAACACAACATAGCAGGGTTTCATCTTGAATCTGCATCATGCGTAGCAACAAGTGTAGCTCAAAGATTAGTGGCACTGATTTGCTGCCTCCTAACAAATCCAATAGCCATGTGCTATAGGGACTACCAGAACCATTCCCCGCCCTGCATCTATCTAAAATTAAGGGATATGGAGGTATGCATCAAAGGTGATATATCTAAGCGAAATCCCCAAGTCCTGTAGTAGATCCATGTTGAGGCAAAATAGAAATGAAGAAACAAACAGTAAAAAGGGGAGAAAGAAGACCTGCGAATCGGATCTAACGGCTCTGTTGTGGCACACAAGCGACCCGGACGCCAATGATGTCGTGTCCCAACGGGAAAGCCCCACCGCCTGCCTCCAAATGAACGCCGGAGCCACCACAGCACACCAAGGATCCTCTGCCGCCACCTCTAGCTCCGTAGCCTAGACAGCGTAACTCCAATGGGCAGATATTTTCCCATTTTTAGGGGATATATATCCAATATATAGGTTAACATGTTCCACCCTTAGGAGCGGGGACAGCCCAATTATCACATGGCACATATAAGGAATGTCCCGTGGTACACAAAAGAGATATGGCCGGACTTTTCCATACTACAAGAAAGGGAAATGGACGCACTGTCCCATCTCTTGATCCCGCAAGTCCCAGGTCTTGCTACCAGTGTCTGTGAACGCCAGAATGTCCGGTCGCTACATAATTGAACTTGTAGGACAAAGCATAATGGATTTGTTAGTTTTGATTGTAGTATTACTATGGTCATATAAAAAGTTCTAAATTTTTTGTAGCATGTGAAAGTACTTAGGGCTGGCGCTATTGGCATCAGCAGTAACAAGTGCCGCCATGGTGCCCCATGGCCTACCTTGAGATGGATGCCGGATCCACCACGGCACAAAGAGGATCCTTGAAGACGGCGGTGTAGCAGCATGGTGTGTTCGACAAG
Organism: Bothriochloa decipiens; assembly: GCA_023333625.1. Classification (NCBI taxonomy): domain Eukaryota; kingdom Viridiplantae; phylum Streptophyta; class Magnoliopsida; order Poales; family Poaceae; genus Bothriochloa; species Bothriochloa decipiens. The sequence continues at coordinate 26,520,051 of CM041634.1, forward strand.
CTATTGGACCAGACTAGTACTCATCTTCACCGTGACCAATCGAGGTCATCACCGCAAGATCGATAGTATTTTTTTGTCAAGACATGTTCACTGGATACAATTGTGATGTTGAATAGTTTAACTTGCTGTTATAATGCCTATGCATGTGATCTTCTGCTGACCTTTATATTACCCTGTTGGTTCTTATTATGAGTTTGCTGTAAACCGTATGCTGCGATGTGGAGTGGTGTGCGGTGCTGTACGATAGCAAGCAGTGTTGTAGGGTTTGGAGCGGTGGTGTAGCAGAGGGGTGTGTGTGCGTTGGCTGTTGTAGAGTGGTGTGCGCCGGTGTACGGCCCAATTATCTATTGGCCCATTTACGATTGACTATCCACCACTACAAAAAAAGTGATACCGAAGGACTTTCCCTTCTCTTGATATAATGCATGTCCCTGCAAAGATGACCCAACTATGGCACACATGAAGGACTTTCCGGTGGTGCACAAACAAGGAACGGCTGGACTGTGCTAGTAAGCAAGTAAGGCAACAACAACAGTCGAGGGGCAGACTTTCTGTGGTACACAAAAGAGATACAACCAGACTTTCCCATGGTACACGAAAGAGAAATGGCTGGATTATCCCATGTCCCAAGTCTTGGCTCCTGGCAGTTCATATCTGCTAACGTAAGAAAGTTTGACCGCTACGTAATTGAACATGTAGTACAAATAAAGTTAGGATAAGTATCTCAAGTTATGTATGTTTTAGTGTGCCACTGATTTTCTATCATCAGAAAAAGTTCAGTCATCTTGCTATCATCAGAAATAGTTCAGTCGGCTTGTGGGGTATTTTTGGATATCATTACTATTGTTTTCTGTTTTCAAACAGGAATACCCATTTCCATTGATGAGTATCGGAAATACACAGCAAGCTGTAGAATTTATAGATAAGCGGCCAGAGATAACAGATCTTTTAGGAGAAGAAATATCGACACCTCGACAATTACTCATAACAGCCATTAGCGACACCTTGCTATGCTCACCACCCAAAATAGAGAAGTCTAACAAGACTAGCCAGGAGTTTTAGCACTACAGCCAAGTTCAAACAAAGAGACCAAACCAATTTATTACATGCTCCCAGAAAAGAGTGGTGCACGCAAAAACCCTGGTTTATCACATCACTTCCAGCTTGTCATGGTTCACATTCTCAACACATTTTCTTTTTTCTTTATCCTTGGTTCTGATCATCTTTTAGAAGCTCTTGAGCAAGATGTAACATCAGATATATATCCACTATACATTTTTTGAGAATTATATATCCACTATACGTGTTCCACACGACTGTCCCTTACCAGCGGGGATGACCCAATTATCACTCGGCCCATTTAAGGACTATCCCATGGTACACAAAAGAGATAGTGCCGAACTTTCCCATGGTACATCAAATTGAAATGGCCAGACTATCCCAGGTGTTGTCTCCTGCCAGTTCATATCTGCTATTGTAGAAAGTCTGACCACTGCATAATTGACCTCATAGGACAAATAATAATGGGTTTGTCAGTTTTGATTGTCGTATCAATCAGTATGCACCGATACAAAACATCATTCACCTACCAACTGGCTCCCACATTGCAGCGAGGAGCAAATCTCGCTGCATCGTTTATGCTGAACGGATCGAGGAACCATAGGGTTGAAATGCTATTGCGCACGTATATCAGAAGAAAAGCAGCTTTAACAGCCATTAACTTTTTCATGGTACGAGCTCGTGAAAATTTAGAATAGCAGCACAATATAACAAAAACTAGGATAACACTTAATGGAGCTGTAACATTACAATTTTGGGCAATTCAAGTCTAACCATCACACTTATAATACCATTACAAATTCAGCTAAATCAAGTCCAACAATCACACTAACAGTCAGTACACGAGCTCAGCTTCTTCCATATGTTACAGACATAGATAACCAGGATGCGTGAGAGAAGGGCATTCCATTCTTCAAATTATTAAAAAAGGCAGGAAAATTTGAGTGGACAAAAGAGGCAGACGAAGACTTCCAGAAACTCAAACACTACCTAGCTTCATCACCCGTATTGGTGTCACCAAACAAGAAGGATGACATGCTGCTATACATCTTAGCCACAAAGAATGTCATGAGCACCGCAATAGTGGTTGAAAGAGAAGAATCCGGTCACGTCTACAAAGTTCAAAAATCAATCTACTATGTAAGTGAAGTTCTAATAGAATCAAAAGTTAGATACCCCCACATACAAAAACTACTCTATGCCATCCTAATCACATCAAGGAAGCTGAGACACTACTTTCAAGAACATACGATCATAGTGATCACTGAGTTCCCACTGGCAGACATCCTAAGAAATCGAGTCTCAACAGGAAGAATATCCAAATGGGCAGTAGAACTCGGAGCTCTCAACTTGGAATTCCAATCAAAGAAAGCTATCAAATCCCAAGCTCTCAGCGATTTCTTAGCAGAGTGGACAAAAACAATTTGAAAGAACCTGAGCCCATAACAGATCATTGGAGGATGTATTTCACTGGATCACTCAAATTAGGAGGTGCTGGAGCAGGGATCCTATTCATATCATCAGAAGGAAAACAACTCAAGTATGTCCTGTAGATTCTATGGCAGGCCACAAACAATGAAGCAGAATATGAAGCACTCATACATGGGTTAAGAGTAGCCCACTCTCTAGTAATAAAAATATTGCTAGTCTACGGCGATTCAGCAGTTGTTATCAACCAAGTCAACAAAGATTGGGATTGCACAAAAGACAACATGGGCACTTATTGTGCAGAAATTAGAAAATTGGAGAAAAATTTTCAGGGATTAGAGATCCACCACATTCTTAGAGACTCCAATGTGGTCGCTGATACCTTGGCCAAGCTAGGCTCAGACAGAGCAAAAGTACCACCAGAAATATTCATGGAAGAATTAAAGGAACCATCCATCAAACAACCTGGTGAAGAACAACAACTTGGATCAACCAAAGATGATCCAATGGAGATTGACCAAGACCCTCTGACAAGACAGGTCATGATAATATATGAAGATTAGAGACAGCAGTTCATACACTTCATAAAAGACAAGACACTACCAGAAGACAAGACACAAAGAATCCAACTAATACGTAGAAGCAAGAACTACATACTAGTGGGAGATAAGCTATACAGAAGGCATCATTAGGAGTTCTATTGAAATGCGTACCAAGAGAAAGAGGAATCAACATCATCAACGAAATACACGCGGGTTGATGTGGCAATCATGCGGCCTCAAGAACCTTGGTAGGCAAAGCTTTCTAGATGGGATTCTACTGGCCCACTGCAATGAAGGACGAAGAAGAAATTGTCAAGAAGTGCAAGAAGTGCCAAATGTTTGCAAGACAGCAACACGTACCAGCACACAACCTAATATGCATACCGTCCTCTTGGCCCTTCTCCTATTGGGGATTGGATCAAGTCAGTCCACTAAAAAGATCATCTAGAGGATTTGAGTACATCTTTGTTTCAATTAACAAGTTCACCAAGTGGATAGAATACAAACTCTTGGTCCAATACATCGCAGAGAAGGCCATCCAATTCGTACAAAGCATCATGTTCCAATTCGGAATAACCAATAGAATCATCACAGATTTGGCTTCACCATTCACCGCGAAGGAGTTTACATCTTCGGCAACAAATTGCAGAATTGACATAGACTATGCATCCGTTGCCCACCCTCAAGCAAACGGGCAAGTGGAAAGAGCAAACTGGTTAATTTTACAAGTACTAAAGCCAAGGCTTTACGAAGAACTAGTGGACTATGGAGGAAAGTGGATTGATGAAGTACCAAAACTAGTTTGGGGCTTAAGAACCCAGATCAGTAGAGCAACTAGATGCTCCCCCTTTTTCCTTACCTATGGGTCAAAAGCAATACTTCATGCTGACTTAATTTGGACGTCACCAAAGATAGAGCAATATGAAGAAGGAGAAGCTGAAAAAATAGGATGCTTGGAACTTGATTCACTAGAAGAAGTCAGAAAGTGTGCAATCCTACAAAATACAAGATACCAACAAGGCCTAAGAAGACACTATGACAAGAGCACACAACCCCAGACCCTCAAACCTGGGGACTTAGTTCTTCGACTCATCCAAAATAAAGATGGAAGACACAAACTACTAAGTCTTTGGGAAGGTCCTTTTAAAGTTAGAAGAGCAACAGGACCAGTCACATATGAGCTTATGACAGATGAAGAAATCCCACTGAAGAATACATGGCACATCAGCCAACTTCTAAGATTCTACAACTAAAGTGAAAAGTCCTATAAAAGAACCCACGATGATGAAATACAAATTTTCTTTTCTCAAGATCAACCTGCTCTTTCTATTTGCAACAACAAGACCACCAGGCACTCAATGCCTCTTCAAGATATCGCGCTATGGGGTGATCTCATAGCGTGCCTGCATGGACTAGAGTCTTAGTACCACTCCATGGACAGGCAAACTGCCCGGTGCGTGGCTCCGGGCTGGCTCAGGTCACTCTGTGTTGGTCCAGGATCAGGCCTCTCTGGGGTGATCAGGGCACTTGTGTCGTTTCACGATCAAAGAGTACTGCAAATTGAGAATGGAGTTGAACCATGGCACCTAGCGCTGGTTCGGATACCAAACCTATTCACAACAGCGGGATCAGGGCACTCCGTGTCGGTCCAAGACCTTGGCTCCCCACCTTGCCTGCCCTATGCGCAGAACACCGAGTTGGATTAGGGCACCGTGTGTCGGTCCACTCAGGCCTTTCTGTGGTCAATATGAGCTCTCATGCCGGAGTCACAGTCAGAAAGTTCTTCCTTACTGTGAAACGAGAATGCAGTTGAACCCAGGCACATAGTGCTTGTTTAGGAATGAAAACCTTTCTCTCCAAACAGCGGGATTAGGGCACACCGTGTTAGTCTAGGATCTTTGACTCCCCACCCCTGCCTATGATGTGATGCAGAGCACAACTTACTAGACTAAACTCAAGCACAACCTGCGGGTTCAGGCTCAGACATCAACTACGCTGCGACGTGATGCAGCACAACCACAAAACAACTATGGCTCAACAGTGGCCACAACTCTACCAGCGGGTAGCATGAAGAAACAACTATGGCTCAACGACAGCCATGACACTCAAGATCAGGTTCTCACCCACACAGAGGCTATTCAAAGTCATGTTCTCACCCGCACAAAGGCTATTCAAAGTCAGGTCTACACAACTCATCAAGGCTATTCAAAGTCGGGTCTATGCCCACACAACTAATCAAGGCTATCTAAAAGTCGGGACCATACCCGCACAACTCATCAAGGCTATCAAAAGTTGGGAGCTATGGCAGAACCTCCTAAATAATATGGCCCACACACACCTATCATTGTCTAAACAGACTTCTAATAGCTATGCATGTGCTCCATAAGACTTAAAAGGTCTGTCGGGTAAATCCCGAATCATCCACGATTCTCCGAGCAGGATCAATCATTATAAAGAGACATTGCAATATTACAACAGTTTTATACAAATAATATACATCAGATTAAAATGGCGGAAGGATTACAATAACATAAGTTTACAAACCATTTAGTTTAAAACTTACAAACCATAAGTTTAATTATTACAAACCATAGTAGTAGTGGAGTAGCGATAGATAACTTTTATTACAATACTCAGACGATACGCTCTGCCCATGAGCCAGACATCCTACTCATCGTCACTCTCTGCAACGACTGTCATGCAGCAAGATGCAAAGCAAACCTGCCCATGGGGCTCAACTGCCATAGGGGTTCAACAAACCCTGAGTACAAAAGTACTTAACAAGACTGACCCAACGAAAAAGAGGGGTGAAGACTCAGAAATGCAGGCTAGAGGGACAGGGTAAGGCTCGCAAGAAGCTAGGACTTTTGCAGAAAAGCTCTTGTAGATCAAGTTTTAGATCATCATTGATTATAAGAGAAAGTAAAGTTGTCTTGCTCTAACTCAAAGATTACCAACCAACTTCATTCTTATTCCTTAACCATCATTCAAGTTGTTACTACGATGATGAACAGAGATCGAGTCTTCTTCTCCGAGAAGCAACGGCAATTCGAATCAGTTTTTCCCAGCTGGGACCTAGATCACCGATATACCGGAGACTCTAACTCCGTTGCATACCAGATCACATGATATACCGGGATAACAACCACAGCCATATATCAACCACATGATATACAGGAGACTCAAACTCCTAAGCATATCAATATACATGGGACTTTCAACCCCACAAGTATACCAGACCATGTGTGGATGGTTATCTAGTCTTGATACACGCAGATCACCATCGAACGGGACCTAGGGCATCAACAGACAGAAACATTACAAAGGGACTCATTTCCCAATGCAAGTTACCTGTCCGGATTCGATTTATCAACTATCATCATAACTCCATCGGTGAAGCCAACCTCATCTTTTTCATTCTTTTACTTTTTGAAAACCTAGCTAATTAAGCAGGGCTAAGCATTACTACGCATTTTCCAAATAACAGGTGACAGGGGATATGGTAGTAAGACAGGTAATGCAATTGGTTGGTTTTCACTGAACTCCTAATACTTAATGCAATATTTCATAACTGAAGTGATAAAAACTTTATAAAAACAAGGATAGGGTTTGAATGCATCCAGGGCTTGCCTTGGTGCTCGGGGTAGACGGTCTCTGGTTCTGGATCAACACCCAACTCTTGATTCTTCTCTTCCTTGGGATCTAGTTCGACAACGTTCAACTCTTCGTTAACGAAAGTTACACGATAAGATGATATGTTTCAATATGATGGAATAATAAACATGATGCTTGATGGGTGCATAACCAGATTAAGAACTTGAGTACAACTTTACTTCACGATAAAGTTGCAAGCCAAAAATCTTTCTTACTAAGTTGATTCTTTAATGGAGTCCATTAAGCACATAAAATAACGTTGATTAAGCCCTAAAGATATGATCAAGTTAAGCTCAAACAATTAAATAAAGTGCCAAAGGTCATTAGGGTTAATGAGCCAAGGTCATCAATTAATCCCAAAGTCAAACAATCCTATAATGATTAAACATGACTAAAAGGGTTAATTAATTAATTAAAAAGCATAAATTAAAGACATAAAACTAAAGTTGTCTAATTATGCTCAAAATTTTATTTTGAAAAGCTCTTGATCTAAATAGATGGCAAAACAAATTTTAGAATTAAAAGCCAATTATTTTATTTATTAAAAATCATTGAAGATGCATTTTTTAATTAAAAGAGCTAATTTTAACTTATGCAAAAGTACTCAAATTAGGCATTTCATATTTTTTCCTAGGTAGAGAATATGATAAAAAGCATACACAAAAATTTTTAGAATTTTGGAGCTATACATGAATTAATATGAATTATTAAATAAAATAGCATTTAAAATATTTTCTGAAAATAGAAAAAGAAAAGGGGAACAGTGTTCCCGTGCTGACCACGCCGGCCGACGCCACTGACCGATGATTTCTCATCGATGGCGAGGTCTCCGGCGACTGGGTTTGGCCCTACAGGCTCAGCTCGGCACGGCGAGTCGATTGGGATGGCTAAAGAAGCGGCGAGGACACGGCGGCGCCTGGCTGGCAGCCATGGCGGCATGGCGGCGCGGCTGAAGAGTTCACCGGAGCTTCTCCGGTGACGGCGAGCACGCGGACACAAACAGCGCACCAAGGCAAACATGCTAAGCCAAAAGATGGAGCTGTTCCTAGCCTTTAGACAAGATGACTACGCGCGCGACGGCGCTGGCAAGGTCAAGCCGGCGGCGAGCCATGGCGGCTAGCTACTACAGCGCGATTAAGGTGAAATGGAGGGCATGGATAGGCGCAGGATTTCACCACGGTGAAAATGCGCTCACTGGCTGGCTCGGAGGTGGGCTGAGGCGAGCTACAGACGGTGGCGGTGATGGCGGCGGTGGTGCTCCGGTGGCAAGGACGGCATCATGGCGGCTCCTATGCATCAGCGGGCCAAACAAGGTGTAGAAAAGGATAGAAAATAACTAGAGGTGGTGGTGGTCGTTGGCAAAAGAGCTCGCGACGATGCGGGTGCCGGTCGCGAGGAAGGTGACGATGTGCGGGTGACTCCAGCGGCGAGAGCTGGTGCGAGCAGGCTCAAACGAAGCGCAAGAGCAAGGTAGAGCTGCTGGCAAGATGGGATGACGAGAGGTGGAAAGACGACGGCGAAATTGAGCGGTGGAGGGAGGTCGTCGGCTATGGCGGCAGGAAAGGAAAGAAGAAGAGAAACGGCAATGGCCGACCTATTTATAGGCCAATGGCGATGCACGGGCGATTGACACGATGACGATGAAGTTTCGCGTGCGAGGGGGCGAGCTGGTGGCTGTGGCAGGCCGGTATGTCGTCGGCGGCCACGGCGACGCCATGAACAAGGGGAAGAATTGAAGACGCTGATGTCAGCGCTACAGTGCTCAATGATGTCACCCGGTAAAAATCTCAAATTACTCTAGATTTTTCATAGAAACTTGAAAATATTCCAAAATATCATTTGTACAACTTTTTAAGGGATACATTTTTCTTTTAACAGCCACTTGCAAATTCTGCATAGATTTTGAAATATGAATTCAAATTCAAAAGGGAAACAAAACCCTAGAAACAAATATTTGAAATTACTTTGGATTTTTTAATAAAACTTGAAAATATTCAAATCTATGGAATGATTAACTTTTCAAACCTTTTCAAATACAAAGTTTTCCCAAATTATGCATAGATTTTGAATTATGGATTTAAAATAAAAAAGGGACAAATGCAGGAAAACTGTATTTTCAAATTCATTTGAAATTTATTTTGGAAAATTGAAAAACTTTGAATACCATTATTGTAGCTCTTGTCAAGATCTACAAATCATATTTTGAGAGTATCTCAAAATTCCTTATAGATTTTGAAATGTTGAAAGACGGGTAAAATAGGGTTTTGAAATAAAGGGTTTTTAAAAACGAATTCAAACTCGATTTGGTTTCTAATTTAATTGGTTGGTCACTAGTGATCACAAACATCATCCAAGGACATTTTTGGGCTAATGACCCAATAGTACCCTTGGTTGACCAGGTTGACTTTCAAAAATCATTTTATAGCTTTCTAATTTAAATTTAAATTTGAATTGCAAGGCTTGGGAATAAGCTTTGAAACCCAAACTCAACTTCAAATATGGAATTCATTTTTAAGGGTTTTAAGGGAAGATACTAGTGTAAACATAGTTTACACCTCAAATACATAGAATGTAAACTAAGTATTTGGGATGACATTCGAATGTAGGGTTTTACGATTTCATGTGACATAACATTTCAAAAACACAAGCAACCTATGAAATATAAACTTGTTTTAGTTGATGCACATCAAGGTTGACCTAAACATGAATTCTGTGTAATGCATATGATAACATGGCATGTTTTAGTTAATATAACACAAGAGGTGTTACAGGATCATACCAGCACAAATTGCCAAGGATCACTTAAAATCGGGACGAAGCCTGCACAAGCTCATTGAATCTACCAAAGTCGGGGCGAGGCCCGCAAATCAAGAACTCATCAATTCTACTCAAATTCAGGATGAAGCCCGCACAACTCGTTAGAAGCAGGAACAAAGTCGGGATGAAGCCCGCACAACAAAAGCTTAGAAGAATATCTAAAATTGGAGCACAAACCGCACAAAAGAAGATCATACATAAAGGCATCAAGAGCCTAGAAGCACCAATCATCCAAAGAGTTATTACAAAAAGGTGCTCAAGGCACAGGAGTAGCAGGGCAGCACCCAAGTCCATCCTTTCTACAACCCAATCTACAAGAGAAGCAAGGGCGGGTTCTTGTTCTCCAACCTGAAGCACAAAATCCACCAACGGGTTAGGGTCGACCAACTTCTCCAACTCAGCCTCAGGAGCAAGAACCCTAACATGGCACAGGATGTTGCTCACACACCTTTGAAAGCTATCCTTCATGAAGTTGAAGAACTATGATAGAATCAAAGGCACATAGTTCACCACGTCAGCATATAAGGCCTGATCTTCCTCCCATCCAATGAAAGACAGGAGATACGTCATTGAACCTAGCATTGGCCACATCCAATTGGAACTTCAACTCTTGGACAGTCTTCAGGGCCTGAAAAACATCTTGATCAGCATCACACCAGAACTGGCGAGCTAAGGCAAGCTTTTGCTCAGCATCCTCACAACAAGAATGCATCTCTGTTAACAACTCAGCTCTGTTCTCAGAGGTCTTAAGGGTTTCTTTCATATCCTCCGAGTCTTGATGCCATTGGAGCTACTTAAGCTCGAACTCTACAAAGAAGCAATCAAGTCAACATGCCTAAGAAAGAACTCGGTAGTAGACAAATCAAAGACAACAAACCAGCAGAAGAAAAAATTACCTGCAACCTGAGCCTATAAGGCCTGGACTTCATCAGTAGCAATCTTTGTTGCCTCCTCCTGACAACGTGATTCATCAGTCACCTGCGCCTGATGAACCGCCTCAGCATCCTGGCGCTATTTACGCTCATGCTCCAGATCTACCTGAACCTGAGCAAGCTCAGAGAAAGAACTTGCTCTTCATGTACCTCGACAGCCTTGGCCTTCGATCCTTTCCTACCCATTGAAGCCTACAAAAGAAGGAGCAGGCTAACGGAGTAGGAAAAGAACCAAGGGTTTCTTACGCACAGTGGAAACAACAATGCAAGAAAAACTGAAAAAAGTCTTCTACGCGTATGGACGACAAAGGCTCAAGTGTACAGGAGAAGGAAAGATGATGAAGAATTTATAAGGATTGGATTGACATATGTGGGCCTAATAAGGCAACGGCTGACAAAACTAAAGCAGAAGTATATCGGATAAGATCTCTTTCTAGAAGCAGAAGAACCTGAAGATATCAACAACCCGAGAGCCATACATAATACAAATACCAACAAGTATTACATCAAAAGAACTCGCAGATGTACAAGACATCATATGCATCAGTCGGACATCATCATCATATAACTCGACACAGTCAAAATCATAGAATCACAATCATACAAACACCAACTCGGCCGACAAACAACTCACGCAATCATCAGAAATGAAGACAAGAGAAATATCTTTTCATTTCACTAATTACGAAGGCACTGGATTACAGCAGGATACAAACAGATACAAGATTTGATAATCTAGAAGAAATACAATAATACAGCAACCAGGAGCCTAATGGAATTCGCAGAGGCATCAAGAAAGTCCTAGTCAACTAAGAATATCAACAAGGAACCTAGCAGAATTTGAGGTGGTTGAACCTCTACCAAGATTCGATGCTGACAAGCAAGATGACAATGACAGAAATGAAATCCCTGCAGCAAATCCATTTCTAAAGTCACAGAGAATGACAGGAGCACCAAGCACACGGGAGTAGCAGACACGTCTTCACACTTCATAACTCTCAAAGAACTCAAACAGATCTCCTAACATGAGCTGATTTGCAATGCAATGCCAAAACGACACCGTAGAGAAGGAAGCAAAGGCCGGTCCACACCATGCGAAGCGTGAACAACCTAAACAGCTCTTGAACCACCAAGTAAAAGGAAACAAGGAGGAAGGATGAAGGGCACTGGAAAACGAGGCAGCGGAGGCAGCACCAAGTACATCACAAGCCCTACAACATTTGCCTTCACACCTTCGACAATGTGATTCCACCCAGGGACTAGCCTGTTACTAGCCCCTATCACAAGTCCTACACCATTCGCTAAAGAGATTATAGAACAAGCCTAGGGGCTCGTCAAGCTCGCTCACCACTAACTCCATGGCTATAGAAGAAGGAGGCTATAGCTCAAAAAGAATACAAGAGCACTAGGAAGAAAGAAGGAACACAAGAAGACCAAAAGTGAATGAGAAAGAAATGGGCACCAGCAAGCAATATTTATAGGCAAAGATGGGCATATGAAGACCAAGTCTATACAAGAAAGGAATACCAAAAGCAAGGACAATCATGTGAAGAAAACAGAACATTGAAGCGACTGAGGAAGCACGAGCAAACACCTCACAACCGACAAAGGAAGCGGGCATGCAGACCGAAGCCATCAAAAGCGCCTGCAGGACTCACGGGCGAATAGTAAAAGTCACTACAAGACAAAGAAGGCATCTCCAATAACATATTTCAAGAAAAAGTATAAAAGCAATGAAGGCACCCAACAATCCAACGGTACATCAATAAAGAGCTACATCAGCAAGGAACTCCAGAACCCTTTCTCGAGTTCTTTCACAATAAAAAGAATGCGGAAAGGCTTGGGGGCTGTAGGAGTACCCCACACCAAAGGCACCTTTAAAAAGTTTTACCAAGAAACTCCAGCTTTTTGTTCCATAAAGCAAGAGGCTCGGGGGCTGCACTCACTGAGTGCAAATTTCTCAAAATTTGCACTCCGTGAAAATATGAAGACGATGACTAGAAGTACGAAGCTACAAAAAGACCCTCCAGCTTCCTGTACCAAAAAGCAAGAAGCTCGGGGCTACACTCAGTGTTTAAAATTGCACTCACCAAAGAACCAAGACAGAAGTAGCAAGCAGGAAGAGCATCCCAAGATTTCACCTCAAAAGAATCGGACTTCCAAGTTCCAAATCCTAGAACGCTCAGGGGCTTGTCGATGGGGGACACCAGAGGTTCCCCAAGAAGACGAAATATGGACGGAGGACCGAAGAACCCGTTGCCCAATTTAAAGAGAACATGGAGTAACATGATGTGAGAACTACCATATCCTACATGGATTGTAATAGGAAGGAGTACGAAACAACTAGTTTAGGACTCGTTCCTAGAATCTGACTAGGAATCATAGAACCCGCAGCTAGTCTCGCCCCATATAAGGCTGCTGTAGGTACCCCCTGTAAACAACACGAACTACACAGCGCACTACAATCCCTCATACTCATCAATACAACGCAACAGGCTCACACAGACTAGACATAAAGTTCTTTACTCGACATAAGTTGAGGGCCTAAACCAGTATAAAATTGTCTATCTCGTCAAGCTTGTTGCTTCAAACCACTGAGTTCTATAGTCTGCAAGCTCCTCCGAACAAAAACACCCTCCCGGGTACCCCGGTGGTGGGCTATCGGTGATAAAACATCGATAGACTCAGCTTTGATTTTTTTTGTGACAAACCCTAGATGGAAATGCTTGCATATCAAAAACTAACTACTCTAGCTTCTTTAATAACTCTTTGAACATCCAAATAAACCCCTAGCCCCACAGAAATAGAGTGAATAGATGGAGTGAGCTATTTCTAATTCGCTAGTTGATAAAAAGGCCATTTCAGGACTCAGTTTTTTAGTGACAACCCCCATGGAAATGCATCCATGTCAAAAACTAATCACTTTAGATTCTTTATCAACTCTTAGATCATCCATTTAAACCCCTAGCCCCACAGAAACTGAGTGAATAGGTAGAGTCAGCTATTTCAAATCCCCCAGTTGATAAAAAGGTCATTTCAGGACTCCGCTTTGATTTTTTTGTGACAAACCCCGGAAGGAAATGCTTCCATATTAAAAACTAACTACTCTAGCTTCTTCATGAACACTTTGAACATCCATATAAACCCCTAGCCCCATAGGAACAGAGTGAACAGGTGGAGTGAGCTATTTTTAATCCGCTAGTTGATAAAAAGGCCATTTCATGACTCAGGTTTTTTGGTGACAGCCCCCTAGATAGAAATGCCTCCAAGTCAAAAATGAATCACTCTAGCTTCTTTATTAACTCTTTGAACATCCATTTAAACCCCTATCCCCATAGAAACTGAGTGAACAGATGGAGTGAGCTATTTCTAGTCTGCCAATTGATAAATAGGCCATTTGATGACACAACTTTTATTTTTGGTAACAATACCCAGGATGGAAATGCCTCCATGTCAAAAATTAATCACTCTAGCATCTTTATCAACTCTTTGAACATCCATTTAAACCCCTGGCCCCACAGAAACTAAGTGAACAAGTGGAGTGAGCTATTTCTAATTTGCTAGTTGATAAAAATGCCATTTCAGGACTCAATTTTTTTGGTGACAACCCCCTAGATGGAAATGCCTCCATGTTAAAAACTAATCACTCTAGATTCATTATCAACTTTAGATTATCCATTTAAACCCCTAGCCCCATAGAAACTGAGTGAACAGGTGGAGTGAGCTATTTCTACTCTGCCAGTTGATAAAAAGGCTGTCTAAGGACACAACTTTTATTTTTGGCAACAACCCACAGGATGGAAATGCTTTCATGTCAAAAACTAATCACTCTAGCTTCTTTATCAACTCTTTGAACATCCATTTAAACCCCTATCCCCACAGAAACTGAGTGAACAAGTGGAGTGAGCTATTTCTAATCCGCTAGGTGATAAAAAGGCCATTTCAGGACTCAATTTTTTGGTGACAGCCCACTAGATGGAAATGCCTCCAAGTCAAAAATGAATCACTCTAGCTTCTTTATTAACTCTTTGAACCCCCATTTAAACCCCTATCCATGCAGAAACTGAGTGAACAGGTGGAGTGAGCTATTTCTAGTCCACCAGTAGATAAAAAGGCCGTTTGACGACACAACTTTTACTTTTGGCGACAATCCCTAGGATGGAAATGCCTCCATGTCAAAAATTAATCACTCTAGCATCTTTATCAACTCTTTGAACATCCATTTAAACCCCTGGCCCCATAGAAACTGAGTGAACAGGTGGAGTGAGCTCTTTCTAATTCGCTAGTTGATAAAAAGGCCATTTCAGGACTCACTTTTTTGGTGACAACCCCCTAGATGGAAATGCCTGCATGTTAAAAACTAATCACTCTAGATTCATTATCAACTCTTAGATCATCCATTTAAACCCCTAGCCCCATAGAAACTGAGTGAATAGGTGGAGTGAGCTATTTCTACTTCGCCAGTTGACAAAAAGGCCGTTTGAGGACACAACTTTTATTTTTGGCGACAACCCACAGGATGGAAATGACTCCATGTCAAAAACTAATCACTCTAGCTTCTTTGTCAACTCTTTGAACATCCATTTAAACCCTATCCCCACAGAAACTGAGTGAACAAGTGGAGTGAGCTATTTCTAATCCGCTAGTTGATAAAAAGGCCATTTGAGGACTCAATTTTTTGTGACAACCCCCTGGTTGGAAATTCCTCCATGTTAAAAACTAATCACTCTAGCTTCTTTATCAACTCTTAGATAATCGATTTAAACCCCTAGCCCTATAGAAACTGAGTGAATAGGTGGAGTGAGCTATTTCTAATCCGCAAACTGATAAAAAAGCCATTTGAGGGCACAACTTTTATTTTTGGCGACAACCCTACGGATGGAAATGTCTCCATGTCAAAAACTAATCACACTAGCTTCTTTATCAACTCTTTGAACATATATTCAAACATCTAGCCACACAGAAACTGAGTGAACAGGTGGATTCAGCTATTTCTAATACCCTAGTTAATAAAAAGGTCATTTTAGGACTCAGCTTTTATTTTTTGGCCACAACCCCTGGATGGAAATGCCTCCATGTGAAAAACAAACTAATTTAGCTTCTTCATCAACTCTTTGAACATCCATATAAATCCTTGTCCCCATACAAACAGAGTTGTCGATGTTTTGTCACCGATAGCCCACCACTGGGGTACCTGACAGGGTGTTTTGTTCGGAGGACCTTGGCAGACTGTGGAAATCCATGATTGCGGCAACAAGCTTGACGAGACAGACGGTTTTATAGTGGTTTGAGCCCTCGACTTGTGTTGAGTAAAAACCTTTACATCCAGTCTGCGTGAGCCTATTGCGTTGTATTGATGAGTATGAGGGATTGTGGTGCACTATGTAGTTCGTGTTGTTTACAGGGGGTACCCGTTGCAGCCTTATATGGAACAAGACTGGTTGTAGGTTCTATGATTCCTAGTCAGATTCTAGGAACAAGTCCTAAACTAGTTGTTTCGTACTCTTTCCTATTACATTCTGGCTAGGATATGGTAGTTCTCACGTCGTGTTACTCCGTGTTCTCTTTGAATCGGGAGGTGGGTTCTTCGATCCTCCATCCATATTTTGATTTCTTAGGGAACCTCCGGTGTCCCACATCGACAAGCCCTCGAGCATTCCAGGATTTGGAACTCAGAAACCGAATTCTTTCGAGGTGAAATCTTGGGATGCTCTTTCTTCTTGGTAGCTTCTATCTTGGTTCTTTGGTGAGTGCAAATTTGGAAAAAATTGCACTCACTGAGTGTAGCCCCTGAGCCTCTTGCTTTTTGGTACAAAAAGCTGGAGGGTCTTATTTAGCTTCTCACTTCTGTCCATCATCTTTTTGCAAAGTGCAAATTTCATGAAATTTGCACTCAGTGAGTGTAGCCCCCAAGCCTCTTTCTTTATGGAACAGAAAGCTGGAGGGTCTTAGTAAAAATTTGAAAAGTTCTTTCGGTGGAGTGTACTCCTGCAGCCCCCGAGCCTTTTCTGGGTTCTTTTTCAAAATGAAAGAAGAGTTATTTGTTGATGTTGTTCTTCACTGTTGTACCATTGGTAGTTGAATGCCTTTACTGTTCTGGTACTTTTCCAGGATATGCTATTGGATATGCCTTCTTTGTCCTATAGTGACTTTTAATGTTTGCCCGTGAGCCTTGCAGGTGCTCTTGATGGCTTCGCTCTGCATGCCTGCTCCCTTGTCAGCTGTAAGGTGTTCGTGCATGCTTGCTCAGTCGCTTTAATGTTCTATTTTCTTCACGTGACTGTCCTTGCTTTGGTTTTCCCTTCTTCTATAGACTTGGTCTTCATACACCCATCTTTGCCTATAAATATTACTTGCTGGTGCCTATTTCATTCTCATTCACTTTTGGTCTTCTTTTGTTCCTTCTTTCTTCCTGGTGCTCTTGTATTGTTCTTGAGCTGTAGCCTCCTTCATCTATAGCCATGGAGTTAGTGGTGAGCGAGCTTGACAAGCCCCCGGGTTTGTTCTGTAATCTCTTTTAGTGAATGGTGTAGGTCTTATAGTAGGGGCTAGTAGCAGGCAAGTCCCCGAGTTGTATCTTCTCCTGAAGGACATTGAGGCAAATAGAGTAGGGCTTGTGAGGTTGATAGCTATTGCTGTCCTACACAAACTTCCAAGCCCCCTCCTTGATTATCTTCTTGCTTTTTGCAGAGTAGCGTGTGGTCGGCTGGTTACCTCGACAAGTTGTTGCGCATCTGCAACTAATTTGTTCAATGCTATATCATTCTGGTACCTCAGTGTAGATCTGCACTAGTTGAGAGGAGATATCAGGTTCTTCTGAGGCGGCAAAGCGGTATCTCGCTGCTGTCTTGATGAACTTGGTGCTGTCTCAACTGCCCGTTCGAGTAATCTTGGCCGCGAGTTCTCTTTGATGAATGTGCTGTCCGAGTTGCTTCCTGCTTGATTGCATTGACTCTTGGTGGAAGTTTGATAACCTCAAATTCGACTGGGTTCTTTGTAATCATTTTGTAATGATTCCCTTTGCTTTCTTTTATAGACTTATCAGATCTTGTATCCATGTGTACCTTGTTGTAATCCCATCGTCTTCTTAATCATAAAAACTGAAAAGATATTTGTCTTATTTTTGTTCTTGATGGTTGTGTGAGTTGTTGGCTGACTGTGTTGGCATCTGTATGATTATGATTCTGTGATTCTGACTGAGCCGAGTTGTATGATGATGCTTCTAGTGATGTATAATACGTCCTTCCTTTCTACGGGTTCTTCTGTCATGCCTTATGAAGCTTTTGGGTTGTTTTAGAGAATAGTTGGTTCCAGTAGTTTGTTGAGCCGATGAGTTGTTGCCGTTTCCACGTTCTTTCTGCCTTTGATGCTTTCATGGAGCGAAATCTTGTCTGAGATACTCTATTTTCTACCTGTTGGAGAGTTACTGTTTGCCATTATTACCTTTGATGCTTATCTGTTGCGACCGCTGTCATGCTATCATGTTGTCTGGTTTAGGCAACTGTTGGCCTTTTGGGCCCATTAATATTAACCGGTCCTTATAAATACTCCACCGCTTTAGCCTTCTCCTATACATTTGAGCCTTTGTCACCCGTACTTGCAAAAGATCCCCAACCTCTTCTTGTTGTCTCTACTGTGTGCAGAAAACCCTAGTTCCTTCTCTTCGACTTGTGGATCCTGTTGATTGCTTTGTGAGATCTGATGGCCAATACACGGTCCCAAAGCAAGGCCAAGTCCGTTGAGGTGAGTCTTGAGAAAAAGATTCTTCCCTTCTTGTTGATGGTAGTGTTTTGATGGAGTTTCTTTTTGCATCATCCTTGTCCAGCGCCGACGACAACAACGGTGGATTTGGAGGAGTTGCTGGAGCGCGGCTTGCTTCAAGAGCAGCTGCTTTCTGGGTATGTCTTGCTTGGTCGGGATTTGGTTCCTAATCCCACTGCTGATCAGATAATCCATTTTGTTGTTTTTGTTGCTGCGGGACTCTGTTTTCTGCCTTCTTCCTTCCTGATGGAGTTTCTCCAATTCTTTGGTCTCTGCCTTTATGCATATATGCGAGGTTCATCTCGGGGTCCCCCCCAATCTTCTTCTCTTTCGGCACTTCTTTTGCCTTAAGATGGATTCGAAATCCCTTTTTTGTTGTTGTACAGTCCAGATTCGTCATGGGGTGGCTGCTAATCTTTTCTCCCTGAGTTTCTTTAACAAGAGGGTTTGGGCTAACAAGTGGTTTTATGTCTCGAAGCCTTCTCCCTACTTTTCTTCTGATCTCTCTGTCATCCCATAAGGTACTGGCTTTTGGGCTCTGAAGCTTTCGGATGCCGAGCTTTCGGCAATCAATCCTCTTCTTGTTCATCTTTGCCATGTGAATGCACAAGATCTTACTGGCCTTGGTGTTGTTGCTGGGTTCTTTCATCATCTTGTGCAACCTCTGATGCAGAGGGAGCATCTGTGCTTCGCATATACTGGAGTTCTTGATTCATCTCGGATTAAGGCCGAGGTTGTGCTTAGTGATGATGACTTGCTGCTGTGTCTGAATGAAGTTTTAGGCAATGTGCCTTGTGCTCCTCCTCATCTTGAGGAGTATTCTGCTGCTAATCCGCCCCCTCTGGTGAGTTCTTTTTCTTTATCTAGATTTTGTAGGTGCTTGTTCTTTTCCTTTTCCAGCTGATGTATTTCTTTTTCAAGGTTTTGGTCATGAATTTGTTATCCAGCTTCCTACTACTGGAGAAGCCAATCCTGCTACAGCTGCTACCTAGCCTTCACCTGCCTCAGCTTCTCAAAAAGGGTATGTTCCTTCTGAATCTGGATTCTTATATACTATTGGTGGTTCTGAATTGGTATCATATAAGCCGCATCCAAAAATTGTTGAGATGATTCTTGGTATTAGGTGAAGCGGGCGGGTCGTCCTCTTACACCTGTTGGGAGGCCGAGTCCTGTTGCATTAAGTTCTCTTTAGATCACAGGTAATATCATCATAAGTGAGGTTGATGCCGAGTTCTTTTCCCTTAGTGCCTTCTTGCTTTTTCTTATCGTATCTCTATCTTGATTGTAGAGGGTGATAATGTGCTCCTTACTGAGACTGAGAAGGATGAGGAGGCGCAGACTCCCCTTGTTTCTAAGCCATAAGTTCTCTTTAACTTCTGACTTATTTTTAGCTTTCTGGCTGACACTATTTTTGCTTCTTGTAGCCGAACGGAGGGTTCTGGAACTTCTTCTTCTCTTTCTCCTTCTCTTGCTACCCACATGTCTTCTATGGTGTAGCCACTTGCTGCTGTTCCCCTGCCTATCATCCCTTGGAGGGGTCTAGGTTCCTTCAAGCTTCCACCAAGGTAATTATCTTGGACATCTCTTGGATTGACTTTTGCTCTTGTTTTTAGTTTTCATGCCTTCTTTCTTTGTAGGCCTAGTACTATGGAATCGCCAGGTTCTTCTTCTAGCACGGGATCTGGTCGAGCCCCCGAGGATGAGCCTAAGGTCCAGAGTTCTTCTTCTGGACTTGCCAGGTTCTTCTTCTGGCACGGGATCTGGTCGAGCCCCCGAGGATGAGCCTAAGGTTCGGAGTTCTTCTGCTGGTAGGTTCCTTGCAACTTCATCTGGATTCTTCTTACTTCTTGCTTTGTTGAAAGGTTCTTTGACATGTTTGTGTTTAACTTCTTCTAGATGCTGTCCTGCAAGTTGGCCAGACGGTCGATGTTGGGGCGGGGTCTGGCCCTGTCTTACAGGCGGTCCCTTTGGCGGCACATGTTGAGTCAGATCATGAGCTTCCTCTTGTGAGCCAGTGACTCCTGGAGTTGCTATTACTGGAGGAGGTGGCAGAGTTATAGCTGATCCACCATTGCTTGCTTTGCCACCGTCAAGTTCTTCTGACCCAGTGGATCTTGAGATGAGCCATCCTCAAAATTTGGCAGCTCTAAACAACTGCTTTGAGGAGTTCTCCACTAAGTTTGGTGGCATGGTTCATGTGTGAGTTCTTTTCTTGGTCTTTGAAGCTTGTTGAATTTGATTTGACATCTTTTCTAACTCTTGTTTTTATTCTTTTAGTCTCTCTGGCAAGATTAGGATCTTCTCTTCGGCCCTGCTGAGGCTGCGGCGACTACATCCAGCCTTGCTGATCTTGAGCGAGTTCGTAAAGAGTTAGCTCAGGTTCAGGCGGATTTAGAGCATGAGCGCGGGTAACGTCAGGGTGTTGAGGCAACTCGTCAGGCTATTGAGGTGACTCATTAGGCCGCTAAGGCAACTCATGAGGCCCAGTTGGCTGATGAAATACATCACCGTGAAGAGGCGATAAAAGCTGCTACTGATGAAGTCTAGGCCTTGAAGGCTTAGGTTGTAGGTACTTTTTTCTGCTTCTGGTTTGTTGTTTTTGGTTTGTCTACTGCCAAGTTCTTTCTTTGGCTTGTTGACTTAATTGCTTCTTTATAGAGTTCGAGCGTAAGCAGCTCCGATGGCATCAGGACTTGGAGGATATGAGAAAAACCCTTAAGACCTCTGAGAACAAAGCTGAGTTGGTAAGAGAGATGCATTCTCGCTGTGAGGATGCTGAGCAAAAGCTTGCCTTGGCTCGCCAGTTCCGGCGTGATGCTGATCGAGATGTTTTTCAGGCTTTAAAGACTGTCTAGGAGTTGAAAGGCCAGTTGGATGTGGCTAATGCTAGGTTCCAGTCGCTGTGGGGAGCAATGACCTATCTCCTGTCTTTCATTAGACGGGAGGAGGATCAAGCTTTATATGCTGATCTGGTGAACTATGCGCCTCTGATTTAGTCATAGTTCTTAAACTTCATGAAAGATAGCTTTCGGAGGTGTGTGAACAATATCCTTTGCCACGTCCAGGTTCTTGCTCTTGAGGCTAAGTTGGAGAAGTTGGTAGACCCCAACTCGTCAGTGGATTTTGTGCTCTTGGTTGGAGAACAGGAACTCGCCCTTGCTTCTCTTATAGATCGGGTTGTACATAGGATAGACTTGGGTGTTGACCCTGCTGCTCCTTCGCTTTGAGCGCCTTTTTATAAAAAACTTCTTGGTCATTGGTGGGTTGAACTTCTGGGCCATTATTGCCCTTTTTGAACGTAATCCTTGTTGCGCGGACTTCGTCCCAATGTTTGAAGATTTGATGAGTACTTGCTGTGCGTGCTTCACCCCGTCTGTTGGTAATTTTGATGAGTTGTGCGGGTGAGAACCCAACTTTTGATAGCCTTGATGAGTTGTGCGGGCATAGACCCAACTTTAGATTGCCTTGACAAGTTGTGCGGGTATAGACCTGACTTTAAATAGCCATGATGAGTTGTGCGGGTATAGACCCATCTTTGAATAGCCTTGACGAGTTGTGTGGGCATAGACTCAACTTTGAATAACCTTGACGAGTTGTGTGGGCATTGACCCGACTTTAAATAGCCATGATGAGTTGTGCGGGCATAGACCCGACTTTGAAAAGCCTTTGTGCGGAGGTATGCAAACAGGGCAGGCAAGGTGGCAAGGTGGGGAGCCAAAGTTGGAGCTATGCAAACAGGGCAGGCAAGGTGGGGAGCCAAAGTTTTGGACCGACACAGAGTGCCCTGATCCCGCTGTTGTGAATAGGTTTGGTCTCCCGAACGAGCACTTGCTGCCTTGGTTCAACTGCATTCTCAATTCATAGTACTCTCTGATCATGAAATGACACAAGTGCCCTGAATCACCCTAGAGGCCTGATCCTGGACCGACACAGAGGGCCCTGATCCAGCCCAGAGCCACGCACTGGGCTGCTAGCCTATCCATAGAGCGGTACTAAGACTCTAGTCCATACAGGCATGCTATGAGATCACCCCATAGCACGATATCTTGATGAGGCGTTGAGTGGCTGGTGGCCTTGTTGTTGCAAACGGAAAGAGCGGGTTGATCTTCAGATCAGAAAATTTGTATTTCATCATGATAGGTTCTTTCACAGGACTATTCACTTTAGTTGTAGAATCTCGAAAGTTGGCTGATGTGCCATGTGTTCTTCAACGAGATTTCTTCATCTGTCGTAAGCTCATATGTGCCTGGTCCAGTTGCTCTTCTAACTTTGAAAGGTCCTTTCAAAGGACTTAGTAGTTTGTGTATTCCATCTTTCTTTTGGATGAGTCAAAGAACTGAGTCCCCAGGTTTGAGGGTCCAGGGTTGTGTGCTCTTATCATAGTGTCTTCTTAGGCCTTGTTGGTATCTTGCATTTTGTAGGATTGCACACTCTCTGACTTCTTCTTGTGAATCGAGTTCCAGGTGTCTTGTTTCTTTGGCTTGCCCTTCTTTGTATTGCTCTATCTTTGGTGATGTCCAAATTACATCAGCTGGAAGTATTGCTTCTGACCTGTAGGTAAGAAAAAATGATGAGTATCTAGTTGCTCTACTGATCTGGGTTCTTAGGCCCCAAACTACTTTTGGTACTTCATCGATCCACTTTCCTCCATAGTCCACTAGTTCTTCGTAAAATTAGCCCATTTGCTCTTTCCACTTGCCCATTTACTTGAGGGAGGGCAACAGATGCATAGTCTATGTCAATTCCACAATCTGTTGCCCAAGATGTGAATGGTGAACCCAAATCTTTAATGATTCTGTTGGGTATTCTAAATTGGAACATGATGCTTTGTATGAATTTGATGGTCTTCTCTGCACTGTACTTGACCAAGGGTTTGTATTCTATCCACTTGGTGAACTTGTCAATTGTGACAAAAATGTACTCGAATCCTCCTTATGATCTTTTTAGTGGACCGACTTGATCCAATCCCCAACAGGAGAAGGGCCAAGAGGGTGGTATGCATATTAGGTTGTGTGTTGGTACGTGTTGCTGTCTTGCGAACATTTGGCTTTTCTTACACTTCTTGACAAATTCTTCCACGTCCTTCATTGCAGTGGGCTAGTAGCATTGACAAATTCTTGAGGCCGCATGATTACCATAGCAACCCATGTGTATTTCTTCGATGATGTTGATTCCTCTTTCTCTTGGTACGCATTTGAGTAGAACTCCTGATGATGCTACTCTTCTGTATAGCTTATCTCCCACTAATACATAGCTCTTGATTTTACGTATTAGTCGGGTTCTTGTGTCTTGTCTTCTGGTAGTATCTTCTCTTTTATGAAGTCTATGAACTGTTGTCTCCAGTCTTCATAGATTATCATGACCTTGTCGATGTTTCATCACCGAGAACCCACCACCGGGCTACCCGGCAGGGTGTTTTGTTCGAAGGAGCTTGGTAGACTGTGGAACTCAACGGTTGCGGCAACAAGCTTGATGAGATAGATAATTTTATACTGGTTTGGGCCCTCGACTGACATCGAGTAAAAACCTTTATGTCCAGTCGGTGTGAGCCTGTTGCGTTGTATTGATGAGTATGAGGGATTGTGGTGCGCTGTGTAGTTTGTGTACTTTATAGGGGGTACCTACATCAGCCTTATATGGGGCGAGACTGGCTGTAGGTTCTATGATTCCTAGTCGGATTCTAGGAAAGACTCCTAAACTAGTTGTTTTGTACTCTTTCCTATTACAAGCCGTCTAGAATATGGTAGTTCTCATGTCGTGTTACTCCGTGTTCTCTTCAAATCGATCGGGGGGTTCTTCGATCCTCTGTCCGTATTCCGTCTTCTTAGGGAACCTCCGGTGTCCCCCATCGACAAGCCCCCGAGCGTTCTAGGATTTGGAACCCGAAAGTCGGGTTCTTTTGAGGTGAAATCTTGGGATGATCTTTGTTCTTGGTAGCTTCTGTCTTGGTTCTTTGGTGAGTGCAATTTTGAAAAAATTGCACTCACTTAGTGCAGCCACTGAGCCTCTTGTTTTTTGGCACAAAAAGCTAGAGGGTCTAGTTGTAGCCTTCGGTCTTCTGGTCATCGTCTTCATCTTCGTCTCTTCACGGAGTGCAAATTTTGGGAAGTTTGCACTCAGTGAGTGCAGCCCCCGAGTCTCTTGCTTTATGGAACAAAAAGTTGAAGGGTCTTGATAAAAATTTGAAAAGTTTTTCTAGTGGAGGGTACTCCTGCAGCCCCCGAGCCTTTCTTTTCATGAAAGATCTCGGGAAAGGGTTTTGGAGTTCCTTGCTGATGTAGTTCTTGAGTTCTTGTATTATTGGTACTTCGTTGTTGAATTCGAGCCCCTAGGTGTTGTTGAAGTGAAAGCGAGCCCCCGAGCTTGGTATTGAGGTTCTTTTTCCTTCTGACACTGGTGGTGGAATTCTTGTGAGTTTCAAGGCTTCGGGTGGATGATCTCCTCACCGGATACACCGTATCACCCCCACCTCAGAAACTCTCAAGATGTTTGAGCCTTTATCTTCTGCCCTTCCTTGTGGGGTTCTTTGTCTTCTGCCCTTCCTGCTGGGGTTCTTTTTCTCACTGATCTCTGTATCTCCTTGTCTTGGGGGTTGTTTTTTCTGACCAATCCAGGTTGTTTCAGATCTTCTCTTGAGCCTTGATGCACCATCTTCGGGTTGTCTTCTGATTGATCCGGGTTCTTTTCCAAACTTGACTTGTCGTGTTGGCTGAGTAAGGCAGCTCTCAGGAGCATACCCTACCCGATGGTGTGGTCTAGATATGGGGCCCTGCATGTTAAACATAAAAACATGATGTAATTGACATTTCGGATATGAAGTTGGGAGTGTATCCCACATATGGATAATTAATTAAGGGCATGCCCTAGCATTATGAAAAGCGTATGAACTTTTTTCGCATCTTGATCTCACTAGATCACGCAAATTCCTCAGGTAGTGTCATGTTACGTTTACGCACTTGACTCCCGCGCCTGGTTTAGAGCTTCCCGAGTTGACCGCGCATGGGTCAGAGCTTCCTGAGTTGACCATCCGTTCATGTAGACAAGCTTCATGACTTAAGGCATGTTCTACCTGAGGACTTTCGCAACATGTTTGCTTGCAAGATGGTATTTCTCGAGCAGTAACCTGTTATGTTTACGCACTTGAATCCTGCGCCTGGTTCAGAGCTTCCTGAGTTGACCACGCATGGGTCAGAGCTTCCTGAGTTGACCATCCGTTTGAGTAGACAAGCTTCACAGATTAAGGCTTTTACTGCTCGAGGGAAATAACAACCGCTTAAGGGAAGATGATGTGGCATCATAGGCAGACAGATTATATCCAGAATATATGAAAAAAATAAGTCATGACTTAGCTTGGTTCATGGTCGAGTTGTTCGGACAAGTAGTCGGGTATTTCGTCCGAGTTGTCTGCATAGCATCCAAGTTGATGGAGTCGAGGTCGTCAACTTTGCTTGATATAGTTGAATAGCTTACTCGTGATCTGTCGGCTTGCTGCAGGTGGCCTTCTTCCTTGTCGACCGTATATCTTGCATGTGTTCTAAATTTGTATGGCTTCTATATCTTATCTTGGTGTCGTCGGCTTGTTGGCTGAGTGCTTGTATAAGTACGTGATGTCATAGTATCTTTAGTCTCTTGGCTAGCTTGCCTGCCTTGCTTTCGAGTGATGCTTCCATGCGTAACACCCAAATGTGGCATGCATGACCGTGTACATGTATATACATGCGCTTGGCCTTGGTTTGCTTTTGCTTGCTTGCTTGTCTTCATTCGTTAGCTTGTAGAGCCTCTATAATTAGCTTGCATACGTGGGCTGCTTCTTGCTTGCATGTCATCAGTCTGTATCACTTCCTGGCTTTCCATAATTAGCTTGCTCCATCTTGCATGTGTGTCGTGCATGATCTGCTGCATGCACGGTGGAGGCATCGCTGTTGCCTGAGAACATCGAGTTGTAGTCGGATTCGGCAGGACTTGGTACGTCAGAGTTGTAGTTGGATTCGGCTGGACAAGAGTTGAATTTGTGGAAACGAGACGCTCGGCCGAGCATGCGTGGGTCGAAGTCAAACTTGGTTCTGAGTGGGTCCACGTCCATACATGGTGTCTCCTTGCGGCCGTGCTTTGTCTGATGACGTTGATCTTTCATGTAGATTTCATCATATCTTGGATCGATGGAACGTGTGGTTGCATGGCATCCTCCGTTGTTATGAGCACGCTTCTTCTTGAGGTCTCAACAAGTTTGGTGAAGTTAGAGCTAATGCCAATGAGAGGTCGTGTGCATGCTGATGAAGAAGTTGGAACCGATTGCTTGGATATGGCGAGTCGTCGACGAGGCCAACGAGAGCCACGCCGACTGGCCAAAGTGAGCCGCGGTGAATCTTGATCTTGTGGTCTTCTGAGATGCAGCAACTTGTCGACGAGGGCCGATGAATTGCAATTGAAAAACTCATCTTGAAGGTGAGGTCCGCCGAACTCTCGGTATACAATCCGCCAAAAGCCCCTACCTGGCGCACCATCTATCGATGTTTTATCACCGATAGCCCACCACCGGGGTAACCGGTAGGGTGTTTTGTTCGGAGGAGCTTGGCAGACTGTGGAATGGTTGCGGCAACAAGCTTGACGAGACAGACAATTTTATACTGGTTTGGACCGTCGACTAACGTCGAGTAAAAACCTTTATGTCCAATCGGCGTGAGCCTATTTTGTTGTACTGATGAGTATGAGGGATTGTGGTGCACTGTGTAGTTCGCGTTCTTTATAGGGGGTACCCGCAACAGCCTCATATGGGGCGAGACTGGCTGCGGGTTCTATGATTCCTAGTCGGATTCTAGGAGTGAGTCCTAAACTAGTTGTTTCGTACTCTTTCCGATTACAATCTATCTAGGATATGGTAGTTCTCACGTCATGTTACTTCATGTTCTCTTCGAATCGGTCGATGGATTCTTCGGTCCTTCGTCCATATCCCCCATCGATAGACCTGTCTTGTCAGAGGGTTTTGGTCGATCTCCATTGTGTCATCCTTGGTTGATCTGGGTTGATTTTCACCATGTTGTTTGATGGATGGTTCCTTTAATTCTTCCACAAATATTTCTGATGGTACTTTTGCTCTGTCTGAGCCCAACTTGGCAAAGGAATCAGTGGCCACATTGGAGTCTGTAAGAACGTGGTGGATCTCTAATCCTTGCAAATTTTTCTCCAATTTTCTAACTTTTCCACAATACGTGCCCATGTTGTCTTTTGTGCAATCCTAATCTTTGTTGACCTGGTTGATAACTGCCGTTGAGTCCTCGTTGACTAGTAACCTTTTTATTGCTAGGGAGTGGGCTACTCTTGACCCATGTATGAGTGCTTCATATTCTGTTTCATTGTTTGTGGCCTACCATAGAATCTGCAGGATGTACTTGAGTTGGTTTCCTTCTGGTGAGATGAATAGGATCCCTGCTCTCACACCTCCTAATTTGAGTGATCCATCAAAATACATCCTCCAGTGATCAGTTATGGGCTCAGGTTCTTACAAGGTTGTTTTCTGTCCATTCTGCTAAGAAATCACTGAGAGCTTGGGATTTGATAGCTTTGTTTGATTGGAATTCCATGTTGAGAGCTCTGAGTTCTACTGCCCATTTGGATATTCTTCCTGCTGAATCTCGGTTTCTCAGGATGTCTGCCATTGGGAACTCAGTGATCACTGTGATCATATGTTCTTGAAAGTAGTGTCTCAACTTCCTTGATGTGATCAGGATGGCATATAGCAGTTTTTGTATGTGGGGGTATATAACTTTTGATTCTGTTAGGACTTCACTGACATAGTAGACTGGTCTTTGAACATTGTAGACATGACCAGGTTCTTCTCTTTCAACCACTATTGCTATGTTTATAGCATTCTTTGTGGCTGAGATGTATAATAGCATGTCTTCCTTTTTGTTTGGTGGCACCAATATGTGTGATGAAGGTAGTGTTTGAGTTTCTGGAAGGATTCATCTGCTTCTTTAGCCCACTCGAATTTTCCTCTCTTTTTCAATAATTTGAAGAATGGAATGCCCTTCTCTCCTAAGCGTGATATGAATCTGTTGAGAGCTGCCATACAACCCGTCAGCTTCTGGACGTCTTTGATCTTTCTTGGAGGTTCCATGTCTAAGATTGCCTTGATTTGCTTTGTGCTTGCTTCAATTCCTCCGTTGCTGACTAGAAAACTGAGTAGTTGTCCTGTTGGGACTCGAAGACGCACTTGTTTGGGTTAAGCTTCCATCTCCACTTTTTCAAGTTTGTAAAGGCTTCTTGTATATCTTCTATCAGTGCATCAGGTTCGTTAGTCCTAACAATGACATCATCCACATATGCTTCAGCGTTTCTTCCAATTTGATCACCCAAGGTTGTTTGAATTGCTCGTTGATAAGTTGCCCCTGCGTTCTTCAAGCCAAATGGCATTGATACGTAACAATATGCTCCGAACAGTGTGATGAAAGATGTCTTGCTTTGGTCTTCTTCTCTAAGGATATTTGATGATATCCGGAGTAGCAATCTAGAAACAAGAGTAAAGATGCTCCTGCTGTTGAATCTATCACTTGGTCTATTCTCGAAACAAAAGTAAAGATGCTCCTATTGGATCTTTGGTGCAATGTTGGTGTTGTCAATGCACATACGCCAGTCTGGCGAGTTCTTCTTCTCTACGAGTACTAGGTTAGCTAACCAGTCTGGGTTGATGATTTCTCTGATGAAATCTGCTGCCATTAGCTTTGTGAGTTCTTCTTGAACGCTGCCCTTCTGTCGGGTGTGAATCTTCATAGCTTCTGCTTGATGGGTTTTGATCCTTTGTTTACATCGATGGTATGCTCAACCAAATCTCTTGGGACTCCTAGCATGTCTGCTAGCTTCCAGGCAAAGATATCTTTGTTGTCCCTAAGAAATTTGGTGAGCGAGTTCCTATTTAGGATCGAGTTCTGCACTGATGGTCGCCATCTTCTTGGGATCACCAGATTCCAAGTCAATCTTCTTTGTCTTCACATCAGTTGGAGTAGTGAAGCTTTTGCTTGCCTTCTTTATAGGGATTTCTGTTTGTTGCGGGTTCAATGTTGCAGCTATCATGGCAATTTCTCTTCTTTCCTGCTCGCCTTGTATTCTTTCTGCAATTTGAATGGCTTGTACGTCACAATCCAAAGCTTTCTACAAGTCTCCTTGTAGCGATAATATCCCTTTGGTTGTTGGCATCTTGAGTAGTAGGTAAGGGTAGTGTGGTACGGCCTTGTATTTGGTTAGTGCTGGCCGTCCCAAGATAGCATGATAGCATGAATCGAAGTTTACTACTTCAAATTTGATGAACTCTATTTTGTACTTCTCTTTTGCACCAAATGTGACAGGCATTGTGATCTGCCCGAGGGGTACTGCTACTGTCCCTGATACTATGCTGTAGAATGGTGTGCATGTTAGTGTAATCATGCCTTCGTAATCGAAATTCATCTTCTTTAATGTTGCGGTGAATATGATATCCAGTCCGGCTCCTCCATCAATTAAAACCTTGGGAACTGTGATTCCCGCAATCGTTGGTGCTACCACTAGTGGGTAACACCCTGCGTTGGATGTACTTGTCCATTGATCTTCCCTTGTGAAGTTGATTGGGTATTCCGACCATTTTAGGTATCGTGGGACAAGGGGTTCTGCTGCCATGATGGCTCTATGCGCCAGTTTCTATTGTTGCTTGTTCCTTGCACATGGTATTCCTGAGAATATCACGTACAGCTACTTTTGAGCTTCTTGAAAGTCTCCTTCGGGTTTCTTTTCTTCCTTCTTTGGTTTTGGCAACCTTCTTTCTTGGTTGTTATTGTATCTCTCATCTTTTCGGTATTGAGTGTTGAAATCATGACAGTCCTTGAGCATGTGTCCAGACCTTGGGTGCATAGGGTAGTTCATGTCTTCAAAATTTGCGAACTGTCTCTGCTTTATCCTATCCTTTTCTTGGGGTGTCAAGTTCTGCTAAGTGTTGGTTCTTTTATTGGCTACTACCACCGTGTTGTCCTATCTTGGTCTTTTGTTGTTGTTCTTATAGTCGTTGTTTCCTCTCCTGCTGTTGTTGTCCCGGTTGCTGGGGAAATTTCTATTTGTTTTTCTTCTGATGATATGAGCTTTTCAACAGCTCACTTGAATTCTTCATTGGTCTTTGGGTCTTCGCTGTTGAACTCTTTATACTGCCATCTTGCGATGATTCCATTACTAAAAATATCGATAACTTCTTTATCTATAATTTCATGCACTTGTGCCCTTGCTTCGCCAAATCTTCTGTAGTATTCTCTATGTGATTCACTGTGCTTCTGTGTGACTCCTTGTAACTCTGCTGCAGTCATTGGGTGTATAATAATTCCTGCAAAGTGGCTGCAAAATTATTTTTGCAAGTCACTCCAATACCTGATGGATCCTATGGGTAATGTGTCAAACCATTACAGAGGCATTGCTTCGAGTGCCATGGGAAAGAATAGTGCTTTGAGGTCTTCATATCCTCCAGCTAACTCAATGGATTGTGAATAAACTCAGAGCCATTGTTTTCGTTCTTCTTTCCCGTTGTATTTGGTGTGATTTGATGACTTCAACTTGTGAGGAAGCTTCATGTCTTGTAATCTTTTGGCAAAACATGGGAATCTGTCATAGTTGTCTTTCTTGTTGTAATATAGTGATGGTGACCTTCTAGGTTCTCTGTAGCATGATCTGCATTCTGATTCTCTGCATCCTTCTTCTTTATCCATTATTCTGCTGCGTTCTGTTATTCTTTGCGGTGGGTACGGGCGGGTTCTTTCCGTCCTTTGAGGTAGAGGCGGTCTTGAGTACTGATGATTGATTGTTCTGGCCCTAATGTTATTGCTTTCTTCTGGTTCTATTCTGGTAAAAATTGATCTTCAGGGTTGTCCAACTGGTTGATTGACAATGGCAGGTTGTTTCTGCTGGGCTTCTTTTGGTGTCTTGTCAGGTTCTTGAGTCTTCTTTCGAGTGGCTTCTTTTTCTTTCTGTACCCTCTTCAATGATTCGAGTTGTTTAGCTAGTTGATTAATCTTATTCTGTTCTTCTTGCTCAGCTGCTTGCTTTTCCGCCATCATTTTGTTGTATTCTGCTAGCTTAGCGATGGTTCTTGGCCAGTCTTGTTTGTTTTTGTTCTTCGCTTTCTTCTTCTTTGGTTTTATCATCCTCAGATATGTTATCTTCTGATTTGTCAGAGGAACGTACTTCCAGCGTCTTGGGTGAAGCAGGAAGTTCAAATATGTTAGCCATGTAGACAGTTCTCCTCTTTAGCCTTCTTAGAATCTTCACAGGTTCCTCCTCTTCTGAGTCAATATCATCATAAGATAGACTGGCGAGTTCTTTCCCCTCCTAGAACAGTAGTTCCTGAAGATAATGGTCGAATTGGTGAGTTCCAGTTGAAAAGAACTTGGCCACATCATTAGTCCTTTGAGGTTGTGAATAGCCTTTGTTTCTTTGAAGCTGGTTCAAAGTTCTTCACGATCTGCTCTGCCTTTCCTCTCGGGTCTTGATAGTTGTAGACTAGGGTAATTTGCTCGACAGGCGAGTTCTTCCTTGCTCTTATGTGGATCGGGCATTCATGGTATCCACGTGACTTGTTTAAGTATTCTTGTATGATAGATGCTAAGTTGGGCAACCCATACGGGAATGGGCTAGGAATCTTGATGAATGTCTTCGAGTTGGAAACAGAGTTGAAATTCTCCCCAGAGTTGGTCTCACAGTCTTCTTCTTCTTGAACATGAGCTAATTTCTTGTCGGAGTAGTAAACGGACTTCAGATCCTCTTCTAAGTTAGGTTTATGAACTTCTCCCCGATCTTGAGTCGAGTTCTTGAACTAGTCGAAAGTGGTCTTGGAATTCTTCTCCAAGTCAGGTTCATGGTCTTCTGCTTCCTGAATCGGATTCGAAGTTAAAAGTTTTGCCACCTTCTCGGTGAGTCGCGATTCTTCCATGTGGTTGATCTTGATGTTGTTGAGCTCTGATTGCTTGGCCAGACGGCTTTGGAGCTTGCCTTCACCGTTGGCTTTGCAAACCGACGAGCCAAAAAAGAAGATGGTTCCCATGGAAAAACTCATGTAAAGGTGAGGTCCGCCGAACTCTCGGTGTACAATCCGCCGAAATCCCCTACCTGGCGCACCAGCTATCGATGTTTCATCACCGATAGCCCACCACCGGGGTACCCGGTAGGGTGTTTTGTTCAAAGGAGCTTGGCAGACTGCAGAACTCAGCGGTTGCTGCAACAAACTTGATGAGATAGACGATTTTATACTGGTTCGGGCCCTCGACTTGCGTCGAGTAAAAACCTTTACGTCCAGTCGGTGTGAGCCTATTGCGTTCTTTTGATGAGTATGAGGGATTGTGGTGCACTGTGTAGTTCGCGTTGTTTACAGGGGGTACCCGTAGTAGCCTTATATGGGATGAGACTGGTTGCGGGTTCTATGATTCCTAGTTGGATTCTAGGAATGAGTCCTAAACTAGTTGTTTCGTACTCTTTCCTATTATAATCTGTCCAGGATATGGTAGTTCTCACATTGTGTTAATTCATGTTCTCTTCAAATCGGGCGGTGGGTTCTTTGATCCTCCGTCCATATATCGACAAGAGTGAATAGGTGGACTGAGCTATTTCTAATCTGCCAGTTGATAAAAAGGATATTTTAGGACAGTTTTTTTGGTGACAACCCTTGGATGGAAATGCCTCAATGTCAAAAATTATTCACTCTAGCTTCTGTATCAACACTTTGAATATCCATTTAAACCCCTAGCCCCACAGAAACTAAGTAAACAGGTGGAGTGAGTTATTTCTAATCCCCCAGTTGATAAAAAGGCCATTTCAAGACTCTGTTTTTTTGGTGACAACCCCCTGGACGGAAATGCCTCCATGTCAAAAACTAATCACTCTAGCTTCTTTATTAATTCTTTGAACATCCATATAAACTCCTAGCGTACAGAAACTGAGTGAAGAGGTGGAGTCAGCTATTTCTAATCCACAAGTTGATAAAAAAGCTGTTTGAGGGCACTACTTTCATTTTTGGCAAAAACCCCAGGATGGAAATGACTCTATGTCAAAAACTAGTCACTCTAGCTTCTTTGTCAACTCTTTGAACATCAATTTAAACACCTAGCCACATAAAAACTGAGTGAACAGGTGGAGTCGGCTATTTGTGATACCCTAGTTGCTAAAAAGGTCATTTCAGGACAGCTTTTATTTTTTGGCGACAACCCCTGGATGGAAATGCCTCCAGGTCAAAAACTAACTACTCTAGCTTCTTTATCAACTCTTTGAACATTCATATAAATCCCTGACCCCACAGAAACATAGTGAATAGGTGCAGTGAGCTATTTCTAATCTGCCAGTTGACAAAAAGGACATTTCAGGACTTATTTTTTTTGGTGACAACCCCCTAGATGGAAATGCCTCCATGTCAAAAACTAATCATTTTATTTTCTTTATCAATTCTTTGAACATCCATTTAGACCCGTAGCCCCATAGAAAATGAGTGAACCGATGGAGTCACTATTTCTAATCCCCCAGTTGATAAAAAAGGCCATTTCTTGACTCAGTGTTTTTTTGAAAAACCATGGATGGAAATGCTTCCATATCAAAAACTAACTACTCTAGCTTATTTATCAACTTTGTGAACATCCATATAAACCCCTAGCCCCACAAAAATAGAGTGAATAGGTGGAGTGAGCTATTTCTAATACGCTAGCTAGTTGATAAAAAGGCCATTTCAGGACTCATTTTTTTGGTGACAACCCCCTAGAAGGAAATGCATCCATGTCAAAACATAATCACTTTTGATTCTTTATCAACTCGTAAATCATCCATTTAAACCCCTAGCCCCATAGAAACTGAGTGAATAGGTGGAGTGAGCTATTTCTAATCTACCAGTCAAAAACTGTCACACCCCAAAATTTCTATTTTGGGTTGTGAACCAAAAACACTTAATAAATTAAAGGATTTATTAATTTCTTTAAAATTAGCCAAGATTTTATTCTTTTGTTTTCATTATAAAATGATAAAAGTGTGGTTTTATAAAACTTTTATGAAGTTAATAAAGATGGGTTTGTGCTTGGTGCTTTCCTTGGTTTTGCTGGTGTGAAAAAGAATTTTTGAACCTCGAGCAAGTCACGTCTAGGTTTTCTTCGAATTTGAAAATAAAGCTTCAAAAACCCAAGTTTGCCTCAAGAAGGTTTTGGAAAAATGTTTTTAGAAAAATCCTTTCTCTTGCATATAGAGAGAGCTTTTCTTTTTCTCTATAGCGTTAGCCACCGCTCCAGCTAGACACCATCTCCTACCTAGCTTCAGTCATCCCTGGCTTGCCCCAGCCTATCCTGGCCTGCCCTAGCTTGCTCTGGCCTCACCTAGCCTCACCTGGCCACCTCTAGCTTCCCTGGCCAGCTCTGGCCATTTCTAGCCAGCCCTAGCCGGCCATGGCCACCCCTAGCCAGCTAGCAGTGGCAACAGCTAGTGACCAGAGGCCAGGCTTGGCCACCAGCAGCAGCTGCAGCTGTGCAGCAGCCTAGGCCGCCAATGGCGGAGTCCAGCAGCTGTGGCCCGCCTCGGCCTACTCCCTCCCGCGCCCTACACCTGCGTAATAGGCCTCGGCCCAACAAGCCGGCCAGCAGCGCTAGCCTAGGCCACTCTGTGCCCGTCGCAAGCCGCTGCCAGGTGGGCCCCACCCTTCGGCCCCACGCGTCAGCCGCCACCCTCTGCTCCGCATCGCGTGGAGGCGCGCCGCCGCCGCCCGATCGGCCTGAGCGCGCGGCACGAGGTTCGCCTGTGCCTATAAATGGATGTCGTCCTGTGCACCGCACTCTCCTTTGGGGACCCTAGCAGAGCCGCGCAGCCACCAGAACCCTAGCCCACGTGCACAGCCACCATTGACGCACCGAGCTCGGGTGCGCCACCGTCGATCTCCGCCATCGCGGCGTCTTCGCCGTCTTTGACCACCGGAATAGCTTCGCGTGAAGGTGATGATTATGCCGGTACCCTGCTGCTCCCCCTCTCTGTCTCTGACACCCGTCGTCATCATCGTAGTGCGCCGCTGCTGCCGTCCGCCGCCGCCGCATCGCCCCGTATCCTCGGTCGCTGTCCACCGCTCCAGCCTCATGCATCGCGTGCGCTCGTACGCCCTTGTCGTGCCTGTGCAATCGGCTCGTGCCCTAAGCGCCCGTAGCGTCTCCCTGCTGAACTTCGGCCGGCATCAATGGCGTCATCGTCGCCCAGACCCTGCCTCCGGCCATCCCCTGCCTCCGAAGTGCCCGCAATCGTGTCTGTGAGGCCATGCTCGTCGTGTCCATGCCCTCCGCCTCGTTAGCCGTGCCCCGTAGCGTCGTTCTGGCGAACTCCGACGAGCCATCCCCTGCTGCGCCGCCACAGCTAGCGCCGCCGCTAGCGACCCATAGCCCGCCGGCCAACCGTGGCCACCCGATCCGATCCGGACAGCTCAGATCTGATCTGTGGTACCGGTCAACCCTAGGTCAACCGAGCCTAGTCAGCTGCTGACGTGACCGCCACGCGGCTGCCACGCAGGCGCAACGCAAGCACCACGCGTGCGCTGGCCAGTCAACATGGTCAACCAGCCGGTCAGCCTCGGCTATTTTACAGAAAAGTCCCTATGTTTTTCAGTATTTATGATCTAGTCCTTCGTAGTTCAAACTAATCCGCAAGTTTATAAAAAGGCTGTTTTAGGACTCAGTTTTTATTCTTTTGTGATAAACCCTAGGATCGAAATACGTCCATGTCAAAAACTAATCACTCTAGCTTATTTATCAAATCTTTGAACATTCATTTAAACCCCTCGCCCCACCAAAACTGTGTGAACAGGTGGAGTCAGCTATTCCTAATCTGAAGTTGATAAAAAAGCCGTTTTAGAACTCAGTTTCTATTCTTTCGCGATAAACCCCTGGATCAAAATGGCTCCATGTGAAAAACTAATCA
Source organism: Bothriochloa decipiens (assembly GCA_023333625.1). Lineage (NCBI taxonomy): Eukaryota > Viridiplantae > Streptophyta > Magnoliopsida > Poales > Poaceae > Bothriochloa > Bothriochloa decipiens. The sequence goes on from CM041634.1 coordinate 26,556,175, forward strand.
CCCTAGCTTATTTATCAACTGTTTGAACATCCATTTAGTCCCCTAGCCCCACCAAAACTGAGTGAACAGGTGTAGTCAGCAATTACTAATATGCAAGATGATAAAAAGGCCGTTTTAGGACTTAGTTTTTATTCTTTTGTGATAAACCCCTGGATCGAAATGCCTCCATGTCAAAAACTAATCACTCTAGCTTATTTATCAACTCTTTGAACATCCATTTAAACCCGTCGCCCCACCAAAACTGAGTGAACCAGTAGAGTCAGCTATTACTAATCCGCAAGTTGATAAAAAGGCCGTTTTTGGACTTATTTTTTATTCTTTTGTGATAAACCCCCGAATTGAAATGCCTCCATGTCAAAAACTAATCACTCTAGCTTCTTTGTCATATCTTTGAACATCCATTTAAACCCCTAGACCACCAAAACTAAGTGAAGAGGTGGAGTCAGGTATTTCTAATCCCCGAGTTGATAAAAATGTCATTTCAGGACTTAGCTTTGATATTTTGGCGACAACCCCTGGATGCAAATGCCTCCATGTCCAAAACTATCTACTCTAGCTTCTTTATCAACTCGTTGAACATCCATATAAACTCCTAGCCCCACAAAAATAGAGTGAAAAGTGGAGTGAGCTATTGCTAATCCGCTATTTGATTAGAAAGCCATTTCAAGACTCATTTTTTTGGTGCAACCCCCTGGATGGAAATGCCTCCATGTCAAAAACTAATAACTTTAGCTTCTTTATCAACTCTTAGATCATCATTTTAAACCCCTAGCCAAATCAAAACTGAGTGAACATGTGGAGTCAGCTATTTCTAATCCACTAGTTGATAAAAAGGCCATTTGAGGACACAACTTTTATTTTTGGTGACAACCCCCTCGATGGAAATGCCTCCATGTTGAAAACTAATCCTCTAGCTTCTTTATCAACTCTTTGAACAGCCATATAAAGATCTAGCCCCACAGAAATAGAGCGAATAGGTGGAGTGAGCTATTTCTAATCTGAGAGGTGATAAAAAGCCATTTCGAGACTCAGTTTTTTTTATGTCAACCCCCTGGATGGAAATGCCTCCATTTTGAAAACTAATCACTCTAGTTTCTTTATTACCATCTCTTAGATCATGAATTTAAACACCTAGCCCCATAGAAACTAAGTGAATAGGTGGAGTGAGCTATTTCTAATCCACCGGTTGATAAAAAGGCTGTTGAGGACACAACTTTTATTTTTGGCGACAACCCTAGGTTAGAAATGCCTCCATGTCAAAAACTATTTACTCTAGCTTCTTTATCAAATCTTTGAGCATCAATTTAAACCACTATCCTGACAAAAATAGAGTAAACAGGTGGAGTGAGATATTACTAATCCGCTAGTTGATAAAAAGGCCATTTCTAGATGGAAATGCCTCCATGTTAGAA
>CM041634.1:26596120-26612585 GCA_023333625.1 Bothriochloa decipiens
AACCCCAAGCCCCACCAAAACTTTTTGAACAGGTGGAGTCAGCTATTACTAATCCGCAATTTGATAAAAAGGCCGTTTTAGGACTCAGTTTTTATTCTTTTGCGATAAACCCCAGGATCGAAATGCCACTATGTCAAAAACTAAACACTCTGGCTTATTTATCAACTCTTTGAACATCCATTTAAACCCCTAGCCCCACCAAAACCGAGTGGACAGGTGGAGTCAGCTATTACTAATCTGCAAGTTGATAAAAAGGCCATTTTAGGACTCAGTTTTTATTCTTTTGCGATAAACCCCGGATCAAAATGCCTTCATGTCAAAAACTAATCACTCTAGCTTGTTTTTCAACTCTTTGAATATCCACTTAAACCCCAAGCCCCACCAAAACTTAGTGAACAAGTGGAGTCAGCTATTACTAATCTGCAAGTTGATAAAAACTCCGTTTTAGGACTCAGTTTTTATTCTTTTGCGATAAACCCCCGGATCAAAATGCCTCCATGTCAAAAACTAATCACTCTAGCTTATTTTTCAACTCTTTGAATATCCACTTAAACCCCAAGCCCCACCAAAACTTAGTGAACAGGTGGAGTCAGCTATTACTAATGTGCAAGTTGATAAAAACTCCGTTTTAGGACTCAGTTTTTATTCTTTTGCGATAAACCCAGGATCAAAATGCCACTATGTCAAAAACTAATCACTCTGGCTTATTTATCAACTCTTTGAACATCCATTTAAGCCCCTAGCCTGACCAAAACTGAGTGGACTAGTGGAGTTAGCTATTACTAATCTGCAAGTTGATAAAAAGGCCATTTTAGGACTCTGTTTTTATTCTTTTGCGATAAACCCCAGGATGGAAATACCTCCATGTCAAAAACTAATCAATCTAGCTTATTTTTCATCTCTTTGAATATCCACTTAAACCCCAAGCCCCACCAAAACTTAGTGAACAGGTGGAGTCAGCTATTACTAATCCATAATTTGATAAAAAGGCCGTTTTAGGACTCAGTTTTTTATTCTTTTGCGATAAACCCCAAGATCGAAATGCCTCTATGTCGAAAACTAATCACTCTAATTAGAGCACTCAATACGAGCAAAGATCCAATGCCAAGATGTAACAACTATACTAAACAATAAATGGATGGCATAAAAGTAAATGAAGAAGATAAATAAATATTAAAGCATAAGCCTTACAAATATGAGATACAAAGATATACCAGACCCCTAAAGACTTCTCCAGAACCGAAGCGCAGCTCTGCTCTCCCTAACTCTCAACTAGAACTAATCTACTACATTGAAAAATCTAGCCCTAATTCTCCCTAACTCTCAACTAGAACTAATCTGTTACATTAGAAAGTCTAGCCCTAATTCTTCAGAGTTGAGAGATTGTCCATTCGAGGGACACCTCTCTTCTCCATGATGGGATGGCGCCTACGGGGGTCCTGGTCTTCTTATATAGGGCGCGGCCTCCCCTCCTCCACCTTGAGCAAGCGATGTGGTACTAAACCATTCCACCATATCTCATTAAAATATACATAGACCTTAATGGGCCAAATTCTGATTTAGGCCCAATTAATCCTGCAGCTCTATGATGGAAGCCTTTTTCTTTATTTATAAAATTAATATCTTTTTATTCCATGATCTAAATATAGCAAATAATATATCCGTTTTGGTCAGCTCGATGAGGCCTTCGCGGTGGTTTCCTTAAATTCTTCATTTGAGGTGCTTTATTCAGTGAAAATCTCAATCTCCTACAAAACAAGTGAGAACACCAAAACTCGTGGAACCTGTTAGTTTCAAACCCTACAACTATGCTTTGTAAGTCATTTTATATCATATCAAGCAATAGTTGATGGTTAAAAATTGACATTAAGGAGCGTCAACAAGTTCCCCCAAGCTTACCCCTTGCTAGTCCCTGAGCAAAGCTAATCTCAACAATGGATTTGGAGTTGCTTCAATGCTTTCACGCCTCAAAAGTACACATGTGTTTAAACAAGAATTCTCCTCCGAATTAGAGCAAACCATTCTGACTTCAAACTTACCCATTTTACCTTCAGCTATGGAGCTTTTGGCCTTCACTTGGGTCTTGAGCAATTGAAAGACAGAACAATCAAGTCAAGCACTGCGTCTCAAGTTCTTTGATCAACCTTTATTCTGGAGTTTTTATAGATTTTCAAAATAAAACTCAGAGATTCCTTTGTATGACCCTCTCAAGTCTCTCATATGTGGTATTTGTGGATCTTCAGCAAGAAAACAATAGTGTTTTGCCTTCACTCAGAATATGTTTGCAAATTGATAACTTTCACTTGTAGGATTTGTGGAGCTGACAAACTCCTCCTTATTTTACTTGAAGTGTGTCCTTTTTGCAAAAACAAGGTAGAGATCAAGTGCATGAGTGTTGTTGCTGGCAAAACACCAACAGAACCGTAACCCTATTCATTCTAACCTTTGGCACATTGAACATGTTCAGATATCGCATGCATTGTTCATTTTATGGGTAGCAAGATCAGAAGGATGAGCATGAATGTTGTATTTAAACACTTTTGACATAGGAGTGGAAATGTTTAAGCTATGGAAGGATTATCAAAGTTTGTTAGACTTTTCATGATTACGACTATCATCTTCCAAAGATCAGACATGCAACATTTAGCTCATTTTATGATGATTATGAAATTAAGAGAATGGTGTTACGACAAGCTTAAGAAACATAACATGCCGAGTTTGTTTGTTTCTTTCACTATTCCAAAGTCAAGGTATAGTTTTTAAATAGTGACCACTTACCTTAAGATGTTACCTTTATCATTGGAGCCTAATGACACCATCTGATGAGAGGTAGATGACTTTTGGTGGGCCTTTCCTTCTGCATGAAGCTTGCCTTGCTCACAACTTTCTCATATTGAATTTCATGTTGTTTTTAGATTACACTCCTTCTATTTCCTCTTCTCTTCTTTTTCTCAAATTATCCAGACCATTTTGCTCCACTCATTGTTTTTCTGCAAAGGGTTAGTGGACAACACATACCCGAAGGGATGTACAAATAATAACAAGGATTGTGAAGTCTTCAAGCTTAGGTCACTTTTTATGCTATAAATTTTTTTATTAGCATAGAATATTCACTCATCATTACTTATTCTCTAAAGGATTGACTTTTAGTTGATTTTGCATGTATAGAGTAAAAGTCACTCAAACTTGTAGAGACAAAGTAACTGTGGGTGGAGGGATTGCAAACCAGCGTGCCAGAGTGAGGGAAGCTTGTGAGTTGGAAGAGCTTTGTTGGATCATCTTTTAGAGGAGTCATCGGCCTTCTACCTCCCCCAAGCTTGAAGCTTGTTGTCGCTCGACACTTGAAGTCAAGTGTGATGGTTGAAACATCCTGTTGTAACTCCATGTCCTTAGACATTGTTCATCCTTGTTCTTATCCTTCACCTGCAATGGTTAGTGACCAAGAATACCCAAAGGGAGTTTGTCCTATATTTATTTTTTTACATGGGATGAGCCTTCATGTGCTCATATTTTTTCCCTTTTTATATACTTGGACCTTCATGTGTCCATATTTGTTTATTATAAGATTCAAAACGTGTTGATGAGCTAAGATAAATACCAATTTACCTGTCGGAGAGGGCTCTTGATTTTTTGGTCTATTGAGCAAAGACCTCCCCCTTGCATTTTGCTTCTCATTGGCATCCTAGCTGGAATTTTAGGGAAAACTTGATGATAGGTCGTCTTCAACACACCGTTCATGACATGTTGCCTTTTTCATCCACTTCCCTTGAGTGAGGGTTATTAATGAAGATCTTCTATATGCCATCTCCTTCTTTGCTCTTTGAGGTGGTGGTTTGGCAAGTTTTTGCCACGCCATGAACATGTATGTCTTGTACTTTTCCTGCAAAATGTTAATGGACACATACCCGAAGGATTACATAAATTTGATGTAGGGGCTATTATCCACTATTATATTTATTTTATTATTATTTTTTTACTTATTTATTCATTCATTTTTTGTGGCAATCTATCATGGTTCAAGGCAAAGGTAACATGTAGCAAAGGACAATGTGAGTTCTATTTTATACTTACAGTTCTTCTATGATGAATGAGCTATGTCTTTGCATGAAGTTGTTGGAGTTCATCATGTGCCTTGCTTCATCTCTTGTGTGAGTTCATCTCTTGACTTTCCTAGATTGGATTTGTGAATTTTCTGCACGGGTTAGTCTAACAAAAATATCCAATGTCTACTCTAGCAATTTTTAGTTCAATAACCAAACTAGACTCCATGTCTAATTTAATTAAGAAAGACTATTTAACCTAAGCACCACCCTTAATTTAAAAGCCTTTAGAAGCACTCTAGCAGCACTTCCAAACAAAAAATACTCTAGCAAACATTAGTAGTATGAAAGCATTATAGAGATTTACTCAATTAGAGCCAAAACAACATGATCGTGGTGAGATATTTTTTTCTTTTTCTTTTTAAGATGCACGTGTTATGGACGCATGCAATGAGAAATCATAATAAACTAAATAGAGTGAATGCATGGATTATTAAAAATAAAACATGCAGTGGGATGCAATAATTAAAAGGATAACTACTCATAAAATTTAAAGTCCATGAGTAAGACTATCTCACCTTCTTGATTATACTTACCATGACTCACAAGAGAAATTTTTGAGTAGTACAATGTTGGCAATTCTTAGCGTCGCTTAAGTTAGGTTGTCATCCCCAACACGGCGCTAGAACTATTGGTTGTATTATTCTAAGCACTTTACCTAAAATGAAGTAAAAGGTTATCTGCAAGCGCATAGATAAATACTCCCGTTGTAGCATTTCACCCAGAAAAGTTCCAGGTATCGTTATTTATAATTCACCACTAGGAAGGCAAAATGAAGGTATGGAGAATAAAGCTATAACTTACACTTGTGATAAGAAGTCTACTAGATCTATTCAGAACAGGGATCAGTCATATCATAATAATAAATAAGGATAATAATTCAACAAAGTCTTAAGGAGGTTCCACCGAGCATTTTTCTTCTTGGACGTGATTCTAGAAAGAACTAGGAAATAAAGATACATAACTCGTAGGTTGATTATAACTATAGGTCATTGAGCTACATCAATTAGTGCAATTACATCTAGCTATCATGGTCAAAGCAACCTGATATCCATACTCAAGAGACATTGCCAAGGTGGGTCATGAACATAGCAAGACATCACCCCGCAACTTAAAGCCTTGCAAAGTCCTACATTTGGGGAGTGGACTACAGAGGACTCAACAAAGCTATAATAGTCACCTTCGCAATCTACCACATGGCCCAGAACATAGGGGGCACTCGCAAATAGACTTAATCTAGGCACCATGCCTACATTAATTCTACCACCCACCCCTTGTACTTCAGGATGAGCGCTTTATGCACAAGAGTATAAATACCAAACTACTCCAACTAAACTAGAAATATAAACAACATAGGCAATGAACATTATATTATGAATCTATTATTATAACAAGTCATGGTGAGGATGAACATGAAACATGAACACGAACGAGTACAAGAACACAATGAACTAGACAATTAAACGATGAACTAGATGAACACGAAGAACAAGTAGATGAACTAGAAGATAAACACAATGAACTAGAAACACAGGATATGATATGACTGATCCCTGTTCTGAATAGATTAATACTGTTGAATACAAGAGAGAGATACAAGATATTACCAAGCCTCCTTATGACTAGATCTGGAGCCCAAGCACTACTTGCATCCTCTAATTCCTATTCTTTATATTCTAGCTATGCCCTAGATGGTGGATGCTCTAGGTTATCCTTTCGAGGGACTACCATGAACTGAATAATGATTATGATTGATTGACTTCTCCCTCAGGGGGGTCTGCCCCTACTTATATAGTCCAGTGGGATGAACCGTGGCCCTTGGATCAAATCGACTTGAAGCAATAGTTGAGATGCGTTGTAGAGGTCGGTTGGAGGCCGTCACGCGAAGGAGAGGCCACTTGCATGTGGGCCCAGGTCGGCCGGCCTGGCATGTGGGGCCGGCCGGCCCCACCTAGCAGCCGCCGGGCTTTCGCTTCGATCTCGTGTCTTCTGGTGTCTTCTATGTCCTTCTAGTGCCTCTTTTCGATCCGTTTGTGCAATAAGTCATGTCGTGGAAGGATTCTTTTCTTTCCTATCTTGTGAATAAATCCCTAAAAAATATTATTTCACAGAGTTGTGGAATTTTGTTGGTTTAGTCCCATGTCTTGTGATGATGAGGATTTTTAGGGCCTTCTAGAGTCTTTCGAGTCGTATCCATTGAGGACTTTCTCTTTGGTGCTCCAAATATGGCAAGTGATATGTCCGTTTCGATCATCTTGGCGAGTTCTTCACAATGGTGTGCTTAGATTCCTTGCTTGAGATACTTTTATGATGAAATATTAAATATCCTGCAAAACAAGTGAGAGCAACACAACTCGTGGAACTCATTAGAATAAATCCCTACTTCCTTACTTTATCTTTTAATTAAGGCATTATCCTGGATCAGTTGACGGTTAAAAATTAGAATTAATTGATGTCAACAAGTTCCCCCAAGCTTACCTTTTGCTAGTCCCTTATCAAAAACTATGTACGATGTTGGACCAGGAGTTGCTACAATGCTTTCACACCTTAAAAGTACTCATATGTTTAAACAAGAACTCTCCCTTGGATTAGACTCAACTACTCTGATCTTCAAACTTACCCATATTACCAAACTTACCCATATTACCATTGACCATGGAGTTTGTAGCTTTCACTTGGGTCTTGAGTAATTAAAAAGCAGAACAATTAAGTCGAGCACTGTTCCCACACTCTTTGATCAACCTTTATCCTGGGGTTTTGTAAAATTTTTGAAATAAAACTCAGAGATCCTATGCATGATCCTTTCAGGTCTCTCATTTTGTAGTATTTGTGGATTCTCACTAAGGCAATAATGGTGGGTTGCCTTCTCTCCTTTAGTATATGTGGTATTTTTTTTGGACTTAGGCAGAGTAGCATCATGCCTTCTCTCTTCCTCATCCTAAACTAGTGAAAATATCTAGAGTTCATAGGTGGAACACGAGACAACTTACTTGTAATACATATGTTGCCCAGTCTAACACAAGGATATAGAGGATAAAATCCGAAGATCCTTGGCATACAATCAAATCAAGATGTGCATGTGTGGTTTCAAAGGTATGATCAAAGTGGTAGAAAATATTTATGGGAGGTAGAAAGGGTGAAAACATTGCTCCTTTGTAAAAGATAACTTGTCGAACCGTGAAGATTTCTTAAGATCTTGGACAATTGGAACTTTGATAGATAACTGAAGCTTTAATTCTTGCAAAACTTTCTTCCCTTTTCTTTCTCTCTCTTTTTTTTAGAACTACAATAACCTTGAAGAACTTGTGGAACCAATGATGGATATTCTTGGAGGAAAAAAATGGAACATGGCTAGAAAACAAGGAAAATCATATGGGTATGATTTTGGATGTTCACTCCCAGTGTAGGAGCAGAACAATTTTTTTGAGGTGGATCTAAATAGGTTTATATAGTTGTGCGTACTTCCAGGGTAGAAGTAGCAAGGGGTGCAAAGTGCGTGTGAATATTGATTTTAACCATATGACAAGTTTCTAAGGATCAAACATGGGTAGACTAAACTCAATGCATACAAGTAGCCAAAATAATAAGGAAATCTTTCCTCTTTTCAGCCAGACGGAGGGTTTTGGGACCGCCTCTTCTCTTTTTCCTTCTCTTGCTGCTCACATGACTTTTGTGGTGTAATATCTTGCAACTGTTCCCCTGCCTATCATGCCTAGGAGGGGCATAGGTTTTTTAAGCTACTTGGTGAGCGTGAGTTTTTATTTAGGATTGAGTTCTGCACTGATGGTCGTCGTCTTCTCGGGATCACCAGTTTTCAGGTCGATCTTCTTTGTCTTCACTTCGGTTGGAGTGGTGAAACTTTTGCTAACCTTATTTATATGGATTTCTGTATCTTGTGGGTTCATTGTTGCTGCTAGAATGACAATCTCCCTTCTTCCTTATTCACCTTGTAGTCTCTCTGCTATTTGGATGGCTTGCACATCGCAATCGTATGCTTTCTGCAAATCTCCTTATAGTGATAATATTCCCCTGGTTGTCGGCATCTTGAGTAGTAGGTATGGATAGTGTGGTATAGCCATGTACTTGGTTAGTGCTGGTAGTCCCAATATAGCATGGTAGCATGATTTGAAATTTGATGAACTCCGTCCTGTATTTCTCCTTGGTGCCAAATGTAACCGGCAATGTGATTTGTCCAAGAGGTACTGCTGCTGTCCCGGGTACTATGCCATAGAACGGTGTACTTGTTGGTGTGATCATTCCTTCGTAGTCGATGCTCATCTTTTTTAAGGTTGCAGTGAATATGATGTCCAAGCCGGCTCCACCGTCGATCAACACCTTGGGAACTATAATTCCTGCGATTGTTGGTGCTACCACTAGTGGATAACAACCCGCGTTAGATGTGCTTGTCCAATGATCTTCTTTGGTGAAGTTGATGGGGGTATTCTGACCAATTTAGATATCTTGGAACAGCAGGTTCTGCTGCCATGATGGCTCTATGCGCCAGCTTCTGCTGTTGCTTATTTCTTGCACCTGGTACTCCAGAGAATATTACGTATAGCTGTTTTTGGGGTTCTTGGAAATCTCCTTCGGGCTTCTTCTCTTCCTTCTTTGGTTCAAGTTCCCTTCTTTCTTGATTGTTATTGTACCTTGCATCTTTTCTGTATTGGCTGTTGAAATCGTGGCAATCTTTGAGTTTGTGTCCTGACCTTGGGTGCATTGGGCAGTTCATGTCTTCAAAATTTGCGAATTGTCTTGCTTTGATTCTGTATCTCTCTTGGGGTGTCAAGTTTTGGAAAGTGTTGGTTCTCTTGTTGGCTACTGCCACCATGTTGTCTTGTCTTGTCCTCTTGTCGTTGTTCCTGTAGTCGATCCTTCCTCTTCTTTCGTTGTTGTTCCTGTTTGCTGGGGATATAAGCTTTTCAACAGCTCGCTTGAACTCTTCGTTTGTCATTGGGCCTTCGCTGTTGAACTCTTTCAATTGCCACCTCGTGATGATTCCGTTGCTGAGTATATCGATGACTTCTCTATCAGTGATTTCGTGCACTTGTGCTCTTGCTTCGCTAAATCTTCTATTCTCTAAGTGATTCTCCTGGCTTCTGTGTGATTCCTTGTAATTCTGCTGCTGTCATTTGATATATTATAATTCCTGCAAAGTGGCTACAAAATTGCCTTTGTAAGTCACTCCAATATCTGAGTGGCGTATGACCCTGCTTGTAGGTATAGTGGCCACGACGGCAGCGACCCCGACGATACCACAACCAGGCTTTGAGTTAGGAAGAAACAAAGGAAGAAGTGTGAGAGAAGCGCCCCCTCTACCTTTGGCCTTGGTGGGCGGCTTGAGACGGTTGACGGGGAAATGAGATTGTGACATGAATGGAAGAAAAAGGATGTGGCGGTGATACACTTCCGTAGGGGAACGACGCTTCGAGCGTGTGTAGGAGAGAGCGGTTGATGTCGTGGCTGTTGGAGATGCAGGGACATGCGGGTATATACGAGTGGGTAAATATTTCTATGGTGAAAGAAGTTTTGGTATTGGCCTTCCCTCGTTTTGGCGAGTGGATAAATTTGACCAAAATTATAAAGAAAATTACAAAGATTCATGACATTAATAAAGTATACTATAAAAATATATAGTTAACGAAGAATTTAATGATACTTAGGTTCCATCATAAATGTTATCATCTTATCGTATAAAGTTTGATCAAACTTGATATGTTTTAACTCTTCGAGATTCTTAGAATTTTAAAATTGAGAGAGTACTGTATATATATATATTAATTTTATATGGATATGGACACGCTGCAGGCTACTAGTGTCCGAAAAACCTGATAAGGCGGGCTTCTCTGCGACTGGTAAACGGGCTCCTCGCTTGGCTCCTGCAGATAGCGCTAGCAGCAGTATAAGCCGCCGCCGCCGCTAGGCAAGGAGTGGAAGCCGCGGCAGCAGCCATGGCGGCATTCCCGGCGCTCTGGGCACGTCCTTGCACTTCCTTCTCTCCTTCGTCCGTATCCCTCACTCCCTGTTCATCGTATGGCCGGAGCACAGCGCCAAGGGCAGCGGCGGTTCGCGGATCGGCGGCGACGTGGGCCCAGCGGACGCTCTCCGCTCGGTGGGTCCAATCCGGTCTGGCAGTGGCGAGTCCGGCTGCCAGGAAGGCGCGCCTAGAGGAGCTTGATTCAACCAACATGCTCCTTCGCCAGCGCATCGTCTTCCTCGGTTCCCCGGTTAGTTCTTTGATCTGTTTCTTCTGCAAATTTGAAGGTTTCTGTATTCTTGTTCTTGTTTTTTCTTGTTTGAATAGTTGCCAGATTTACTCACTGTAGATGCCTTGCTCACAATAGCTAAAGATTGTAAAATAAAATCATTACTTACTGTACCTCTGATACCTAACCTAATTTTGTGTACAAGAACCTTTTTTTTTGTTGAAGACCAATGGAGGTTGCCACCTAATATATGTGTGTATGAGAGAGACTAGCACTAGCAGACGTAGCATGTTTGTTATACCTATTTGCAGCTCGGAGATTTGTGCCATTTGTTGCAATACAACATGGAATTGTTGCTCTAACTGAGCCTGGGTCACATATGGGACAAACAAATTCCATTTTACCGCTGGATAGATGTCAGAATCGAACGCCGCACAATCGCTAAGTGCACATTGTTCTGACTCATATGACCATGGGTAGAGTACAAATTGCTGACAGAACAGTGAGGGTCACGAGGGCACCGTGGGAAGTAAAGAAAAGCCAGGCGGAAGAATCTCTTCAATTTTTTTTAAGTACAGATATGTGTATGGATACCCACACTAGTGAACATGCATGCATATACGTTGCAGCTTGTTGCACAGTTACCTTGGCTCAAACGTTTATTAAGTGATCGCATAAACTGTTCCAGCACATCTGGAAATCTGACTCTGGACTGTGGCTGGACGTGGCTATTCTAATTCTGTATGAGCATGAGTCAAGAGGTTAGGCCACAGATGGGATAGAACAGTGCGCGAGAGCTCTTATCAAAAAATTCGCATGCAAGTTTAAACGAATCAGGATTCTAATCTCTAATTCGTCATGTACTACCATTATTAGTAAAATCAGCCAGTCTCAAGGAAGTGGAGGGACAAACAAACAGGGGAGAGAGTGACGGACCAAGGAACAGAGGAAGATATTTTTTCCTTTTAACAAAACACTAGATGGTAAACAACCTGTCACCCTTTATTTAGTGTTTAGGCCATTTAGACGGTGTTCAAACAGAGCCGGAATGATTTTGTATAGTAATAACACTAAAGTATACATATTTGTTTATTTAAAAGTTAAATATCCTAATAAGTATACCGAATTGTGCTTGTAAAAAATGAGTATTCTACCAAATAAATTACTTGGAAGAAAACTAAATCCCACTCCACCTCATATACTTATGATGCTAATTAGTTAGGTGACAAATGGTAGCTGTAATCCTCCTATTGACTAAATGGTGAATTAAATGACCCTTTAGATCATTTAGTCACATTTAACTCATTTCTGTTTAGACCTTTTAGACAGGTTCTAACAGTCAAACCGTTTAATTCACTGTTTAGTGTCTAAACAACACAGGTGGCCTTCATACTGTTTAAATATTATTTAAACGGACTAAACAGTCATTTAGGTGAACAATGCCTTTTAATATTAGGCATATAGATATTAGCATGAGACATAGTTAGTTTCACAACTTTAAGACAAACCATAAATATAAATCTACTAGAACTGAGAAATACAACATGCTTAGGATCAAAACTCTAAGGCCCCGTTTGGAACACAGGTGAAACAAAGGAAAAGTGGAGGGTTCAGCTTCCGGAGGAAAGGTGTAACACAACCGCGTTTGGAATACTGGAATTGGAGGCAAAGTTTCCAGAGGGAAGGGAAGAGCGCCTGTACTTTTGGAGGAACTAGAAAATGTGGTCTGAGCTCATGGAAGAAATTCCTGCAACACTGACGTATGTGCTTGCTTGTAATGAAGCATCGGCTCACGTTTACTATTCGAAAATAATATAAAGAAATAAGGACGCATCATTAACCCATTAATTCTACCCTTCTGAATTTTATAACCGTTGTAATGTATGAGAGGATTACAAGAGCACGGGTCCTCATTGGTTGGAGAAAGCTTTAGCTGGACAGAGAAAGAGACTACTCTGCATATAGATGAATTAAAAAGTAATATACCAAATGACTAGTTAAAAGATTCTAATATTGTGTTAAGATGCATCAATTGATATAATCGGTGCTTAGGGACACACATGACTATCAAGCCTATTCCTGCAATCCAAACAACTCAAAGTATTTGTTCCTGTGTTTTGGAATCATATAGTTTTTCACTTTTGACTCTACCCTATTCCTGCTTTTTTTTTGCTTTCCTCTGTTTTGCATTCCTGTGTTCCAAACAGGCCCTAACAAGCGACATATATTTGATGTATGGAATATGTTGTGTGGGACAGATGGAAGTGATCTTTCATCTTTGTATATTTCTTATTTTCTTAATTGCCTTTATCAGAGGTATTTCTATATATTTTTATTATAAGCAATTAGGCCACCATATATTTAAGCCAAAATGATTTTCAAATGTCATTCAATGGGACACAAAGATCTCCCTGACAACAAAAAAACAAGCTGGAAAGAGTTTGTTATTATCTGTCTGCTGGTATGTTCTTTATGTGCCAGGTTTGCATGGGTAGAAAGTGACCTTTATATCAATTGTGTTACCACAATAACATTGCACCTTGTAAAACAAACTAAATGTTGAGTCTTGAAATTTCAACCTAAGCCTTGTTTGACCGTCATGTATCTTTTGAGCCATGATTATTGTGGAAACCTGAAATCAAATACAGATACAGTCAATGTTTTTAAGGCGTCGCCTAGTCGTCGCCTAGGCGTCGCCTAGTCGTCGCCTAGGCGATAGGGCGTGGTCGAGGTCCTAGGCGTCTGGGTCGCCACGACCTCAGCATGTATGGCGTCCGCCTCGAAGGATTAGGCGTCGCCTAGGCACGAAAGGCGTCGGGCATACACCTACAGCCCGCCATCGGACGCCAGATGCGATTTTATGGGGAGCGCCAGGAAATCGAGCACGAGTGGGGCGCCTCGGCGGGAAATTGACCGCGCGTTTCGCGCCAGAAGGAAATCGGCGAGAATCGACCGCATAGATGCTCTAGCGCGGGAAATCTCCCGCTAGTTTAGGCACTTCAAGGATCGAGATGGAGAGGAAAAGAGAAGGCGGAGGCGGGAATTCTTGGCGGCGGTGGCGGCCCTGCATCTCCGCTTGCCTCTCCTCTGTTCGAGTCCACCGGCTGCTCGCATCTCCCGCCGGTCTGCTCCTGCTCCTGTCCGTCTGCATCTGCAGCTCTTGTACGTCCGCACTTGCTCACCCGCCTCCATCGACGTCGTCGGCTGTCCGCACCTACTATCCTGCCTCCACTGCCCGTCCGCCTGGTACGCTCCTTGCCTCCTCTCTCGTAACCGCACCTGATGCCGTCGCCTGTCCGCACCGGCCTGCCTGCCGCATCTGGACTCTTGCCGCCCCCTTACTCATCTGGCCGTCTGCCTTGTAATGCGTACGCGCCCTGCAAACCTCCTAGCCCTTGCCTCCTCTGTTCGGGCCCCCCTAAATCTTCCAGACCCGTGCC
The DNA here is from genome assembly GCA_023333625.1 of Bothriochloa decipiens. NCBI lineage: Eukaryota > Viridiplantae > Streptophyta > Magnoliopsida > Poales > Poaceae > Bothriochloa > Bothriochloa decipiens. The sequence continues at coordinate 26,609,864 of CM041634.1, forward strand.
GTGCGTGTACTCTGTTCTGGTGCTTGGACTCTGCTCTGTTCTGGTGGGTGTACTCTGCTCTGTTCCTGCCTCCTTTGTTCTGATGCGTGTGCTCTGAATATTGCTGTTTTTTATATTATTGACCTGTTACATACTCACATACCGAGGAGACTAATGCCTTCTTGTGCTGGGATCTTTCTTTTATTAGTTTGAATGTATGATACTTACTGATTAGTATTGTGCTGGGCTCAAAAATTTGGAACAAGGTATGTATGTGCTGCAGTAGTATCTAAAATTCTAGTTTACACAGCGCCTTAGCGGCGCCTAACATGTGCTATATGGCGTCGCCTAGGCGTCCGCCATAAACGCCTAGGCGTTGTGAAGGGGGTCGGGCGCCGCGCCTCGCCTCGTCGCCTCAAAAACATTGGATACAGTACTTAGAGTAGTCGGGGGCCCAATAGGCTCCCTGACTATTCTATCTTGGCTTATTATATTATTCTGAACCCGAATTAGACCACAACTCTTTATTTTTGACACCTGAAGATAAGGCGGGCACCCTCCGCGTGCTGGACCTGCACGTGTGCAGCCACCTGGATCCCATGGACGCCATCTGGACGAAAGGGAAGCACAAGGATGGCCACCAGGAATTGGTCGCAACAACGACCAGCGGAGGCGCCCTCGTGGCGGCCAGTGATGAAAAACGGCCGTGCCAGGCAAAGCGCTCCCGCTGAGGACGAGATAAACGAGGAGGGGAGCGCTTTCCAAATCGCCGCTGACGCACAGGTGGAGTTCGCCGCGGAAACAGTATCATGCCCGTCGCCCGTGGTAAAATCAGCATGCTGAAGATCCCTGATGCAACGGACGAAATCACGTAGTCGCCTCACCCACCGGCGCGTAAGGAGGCCACGTGCCGCCGCCTGCAGCCGCACCACCGCCGATGTCTGGTGCTCAAGCATCGGCTACGGCGCCGTCGTGGTGTCCGTCTACAGATCGCACGACCGCCTCACCCGCCGTCGTGCCAGAAGGCCGCGCACCGCTGCCTGCAGCCGCACTACCGCCAACTGGCGGGTGGTTGGCAGCGGCGCTCCGGTGGTCGGCAGCGGCGCCAAGTAGGGTTGACTGGTCGCCGACGTGTAGACGGGCATTGAGGACGGCTGCATGCCCAAACTGACGAGGTAGGACTGGATCCCGGCAACGGAACGATGCAACTCGAGGATCGCCACAGCCAGATGTTCTGACGTCATCGGAGAGAACGCAACAGGCCCTGAAGACATCATGGCGGCGGAGGATCCTTGGGAACCTGAGATCTCCGATACCAGATGTTATGGTGCCTGCTAGGGTTGAGGGAGATCGAGTGGGGATTGAGGGAGCGGCGGCTGAAGGCGTGAACAGTACCTGTGCTACAGTACCCGCGGGTACTGTTCATAGGGAGGCGGCTGCTACAGAGAGAGGAGGCTAGGGTTTTGGGCATTAGGAACACCGGCCGCGGGGCTCTGCCCACGACCAGCAAGAGAGAAGGGTTTTGCTTCTAATGTCTTGCTTTATTATAGATTGATACATCTTCTCTCATTATATAGAGAGGTCTGACTTGGCCCCTAAGCAAGCGACTCTTTAACCCTAATGGGCTATGGCCCAATAGGCCCCCGACTACTCTAACATGCACTTCTTTTCACATATAGATTTGTAGAAATGCTATTTATTTGAGTTTGCTGACTATGAATTGTGTTTTTATTGATTGGAATAGTATGTGATAGTGATTGGTCAGTTGTTCCTAGTTATCAGTAGAATTAGATCAAGCTGAGCCTAAGTATTGCTCATTAGCTTTTCTTTTTCAGTAAGAGTAGGTAAAGGTGGACTGACTTGGCTTCCAAGTTGGTCAGGACCTTGGCAGCCAAATATGCTTAGGAATCAAAGCATCTTACTTTAGGCAGTTAGCATATTCTATCGTCCTAGGGGTGGCTCAAGCCTATAAGAGCTGGAGTTGGGACAGGAGGCTTTGTAACCAAGAACTATCCTTTTGCAATTCAATAACAGGCCATAGTGGGCAAACTGCCCTCTGGCAGTTCTACCAAAATTGCTGTGTTCTTGTGTGATTGATGCCAACAGTATGAATGATTTTCATTACTTTTTTCCTAGAATTTACTCGTTTGTAATTAGAAAAAAAATGCTTAATTAGTGTCTGGAGAACCGGATGCTATTATTTACTTTTGAGTATAGTGCATCAGCTGTTTAATCTAGGTCCCTGAACAACTTGCTGATCAAGTGCATCAGCTGTTTAATCTAGGTCCCTGAACTATAACTTGCTGATCAGCATCCTTAGATGTACTAAGTGGCTCAGTCATGGTCCAAGCCTCTAATCAGTGTTAATCAACCTACTGTCATCAATGTGGCATCCATGTGGTCCAAATATGTGTATCCATGTGTTGCAGATGGTATCAGATCATCAACCCTTTGTTGCATGTGCTCATGGAAGGGTATTGATAGGATTCCTAATCCTACCGGGGATGTTGCGGAGTTTGTATGGATGCGAGGGTGGATGAGCTGGCTTGGGATCTCGTTGCCGGCGGCTGGGCGCCGTCGCGAGGTTTGCCAGCACGGGGAAGAAGGAAAGCGGCGTCTAGGGCAGACTCCCGGCTCCCAAAGGAAGTCGGAAACAATTGATAATTGTTTCTGCTTAATTCTCAAATAATCCCTAGTACAAATATTTATAGTCTGAAATTCACTCTTTTGCTAAATAACCCTC
>CM041634.1:26612685-26644746 GCA_023333625.1 Bothriochloa decipiens
AATCCTACCGGGGATGTTGCGGAGTTTGTATGGATGCGAGGGTGGACAAGCTGGCTTGGGACCTCGCTGCTGGCGGCTGGGCGCCGTCGCGAGGTTTGCTGGCACGGGGAAGAAGGAAAGTGGCGGCTAGGGCAGACTCCCGGCTCCCAAAGGAAGCCGGAAACAATTGATAATTGTTTCTGCTTAATTCTCAAGTAATCCCTAGAACAAATATTTATAGTCTGAAATTCACTCTTTTGCTAAATAACCCTCACACTAATATATAAATATAAAATACTCGAAATAGATAATAAGGCCCAATTAGCCACTAGATGGACCGGTTGCGCCTTGAGTACTTGATGCCGGTCATAACAGTATACTAAACAAGGAAAGCACTAATTTTTAATTAACTAGCTAACTAGAGTGTGTGCTATGGGGACAAACTAATGTTTGATAAGCAATAATAAAAAAGATATGGACATATTAGAGATTAATTTGGAGTAAGAACAAAAAATCATAGTAGAAATAGTATCATTAGCTAGCTAGGCCTTTACTTTCTGCATACTGAAAATTCAGTTTTGTACTTTCAGTGCTTCATTTATTAGTAAATTTTATTCCAGGGGCTTTTGTTTGTATCATCAGTATGATCTAAACAGATTTCAAGCTTTTTCTATGGATCTGTTGGGATGACTTATGCTATGTAGGTGGACGATACAAGTGCTGATCTCATTATCAGCCAGCTCCTACTATTGGATGCAGAGGACCAGACTAAGGATATTAAATTGTTTATCAACTCACCTGGAGGTTCTATAACAGCAGGTGTGTGTTTTCTCATTTTGTCTTTGCAAGAGATTCTAAAGATCTCTGTTTGGACAGTCGAACTTCTCATATTGTATTTGGATAAAGTCTAAATAACCCCTTGACATATTGTGTGTGACTCATTTCGCCCCCAACCTATAAAACCATGTATTCAACAATCAACACATTAAACTTTACCAAACCGGTTACTTTACCCCTGGGTTGGTTTGGGCACCTAGACAACACCTGGTGGTTGCAGGGCCCAGCTGTTAGGCAGTGTGTGGGTTAGAAATATGCCTCAGCGGCGGAGATGCGGCTTGGTGTTGTTTGGCGGGCCAAGGGATGAGGGGTGAGGTTGAGGCTACGAGGCATCGACGCAGGTGTATTCGGGAGTCAGCGCTGCGGAGGCTCGGCACGACGCATGATGGAGTGGCCATGTCGTGGTTGCGGGTATGTTGGCGGTGCCGTGGCACTCGCGGTGGGGGGAGATGATCTTTTGATGTTTCGCTGTGGTGCAGCGAGGTTCCGGGGGTCGAGCTTCCGGACTTGAGCGATGGGATCGATGGCGGCTTCATGGATGAGCACCTGTGAGGATTCTTCTAGGTGGCGGAGGGAATGAAGACAGAGATGGTGGTCATCCTCGACGCGCTCGATCTCCTACACACCACTAACGAGCTTATGCACATTGCTCTGCCATTTTAGTCATTTCGTCAAGTCGGCACAAAGGTTCACCATATTAACTGATGCCGGAAAGACAACCTAGGAAGCTAAATGAGGAGCAGTGAGCCATTCCTTCCGCGAGTATTATGTTCTTCGCACTATTGTTGTTACTAGCATGTACCGTACAGGTGAAGCCGTGAGACGTGAACTATGGTTTTGTTTGAGTCTGTTCCAACTCTGAACTCTAAAGAGAGATTTCGGCATGGTAGATCGTAGGCAATGCCACAATGATTAGGCAGTTCATTCTTGTTCCTTCTCTGTATCCACAGCTGGCATCATCATCATGCTCCTCCTCCTCTGTCGCGCTCGCCAGATGGTGGCCAGGGGCGCGCCCATGCCGGCGTGGTCGTCAACAGTCGTCGCGTGCTCCTCCTTCTTGGCGTCGGCCAAGGAGCGGGAGTTGGAGGTTGCGGCGACACAAGTGTCTGGGTTGGCTCGGTGCGGCTGCTGTTGACCTGTCCTTGGCGCTACGTCCCCTTCTGCACAGAGCAGGTGCGCGAACTGGCCGTCGCGCCATGGGGCCGGCTGTGCTTTGTGTGGGTGACGCACAACGACGGCGACTGTGTGGAGGTCGTGAGGAAGAGTTTGCGTGCCACCGCTGCGACGGTCATGGCCACAAATGAAGGGGCCGAGATCTGGCGCCTAGTGGCTGTTCTCGGAGAGGCCGTCCGTGATGCGTATTTGGGGCCAAGGGGTCAGCTTGTCTTTGACTTTGACTGCCAGGGTAGAATGCCACATAGACAAAGCCAGGTGTTTAAACCAGCCAAGGGGGCGAAGTAACCAGTTTGGCATAGTTTAATGTGCTGAATACATGGTTTTATATGTGGCAGCATATACTATGGAAACCAGGCTGTTGTGCAAACTATACAAACTCTAATCAAGACCACAGGACTCTAATCCGATGGCTAGATGTAAAGGTGGGTTAGTTTAGCACTTAACCTCCCCCGCTAATCCCATCCTAATCTCAGTTTTTCCAAAACACCCCCCAGCATATGCCCAGCGCCGTTTCGCTTCCATGACCTGCGTGAGGCCGTGCCCCCATCGTGATCTTGTACGGCACCGCCACCCTGATCGTGTCTGACAGCGAGGTAGCCATGGAGACCCTCGCTGCCACATAGGAAGGCAACGCAGGAGAAGGTCACGGCCACGGCGAACACCTCTTGCATGCTGAACTCTCTGCAGAGAGCTCGAATGACGGCATTGTAGGAGGCAGCCATGGGCAGCGCCGCAGCCAGCACCTCAGTCTCTCATCAACAAGGTCGCGGCGGCTTCCATCGACCGTCCTGCTGATCAGCAGCTTGCAGCAGCCGGACCACCCAGGAGACAAGCACGGTAGCCATCAACAACATATAGAAGACAAGCACAACAATGCAGGCATCGTGAACTTTTTGCTTGGGATCTCTGGTTTTGCACGGAGACACATCTCTCTCCTCCTGCAATAGCAAGATTTAGGGGCCGGGATGGATGGGCCCCAGAGCAACCGGCACGTCTCCGGGTCCTGAATCCCGGTCGCCGGTGCAGCCCACACAACGTCTTTGGGGCACGCCTGCACGGGCGAACGCGAAGACGGCGGTGACGAGGGCGCCCTCGGTGCACGGACGCCCCGCAACAACATCTCGCCAGGGGTGCTCCTGTGAGCGGCTCCTCCCGCGGGCAGCTAGACTAGAGGACCGCTCCCCAATCGCTATGGACTCGAGGGCGGCAACTGGAGGGTGGTGACCAGCGACTCGTGGGCGGCAGCAGCGACTGTCTGTGCTCGAGAGACTCGCTGGTCTCCTACGGACGGCGACTGTTTTGCAAAAAAAAAGTAATTACCAATGCTGGCCGGCGGGCGTTTAAATGCAAAATGTGCCCATCTCAGCTCCTGTCGATCGGATTAGAGTCCTGTGGTCTTGATTAGAGTTTGTATAGTTTGCACGTCTTGATTAGAGTTTGTATAGTTTGCACAACAACCTGGTTTCGATAGCATATGCTGCCTTTATATGTTGGGGGTGTGAAACCACACCCGATAAGTCGTGAGGTTATTGAGAGTTTTTTCCGATTGTATTTGTTGCACTGCAATAAACTGGTTTCTTTTGTTAAGATATAGGCCCATATTCTCTTGGCCCATTTGGCCCATGTGCCCACACTACCACAATAGGCTCTCCTTTTTCAGACACTTCACTTCAATCTTACACGAAAGTTAACATGGTATCGGAGCAGGACTGGGGTTAGGGTTGGCCGCTGCTCGCTCGTTCATCCGCGCGCCGCCCGTCGTGGCCATCTGTCTCCGTCGTCCTCGCCCGTCCCTTCCTCGTCCGTCGTCGTCGCGCGGATTCCGTCGAATCCTTCCGGCTCGTCCTCACCGCTGTCGCTTCGTCACCACCGACGCCTCTGTCTGTCGCAGGCCGCCGTCGCGATCGTCTTTCATCCGGTCTGTTAGGCCGCCGTCGCGGTTTCGTCGGGTCCGTCACGTCGCCATCGCGGCCCATCGATCCACCCTGTGCGGGTCTCCTTCCACCGCATGAGTCGTCGCGTGCCTCGTCTGTTCGCGCCTCCGCTTGGCCTGGGTCTTCGTCAGAGACTGTTTTCCTTCCACTCCGTCTGATAGGAGCAGAGGAAACAGAGGACCCAGAGGACCCTGTCATCCAGGAACGGTGGTAACTGATCCCTGCCTTCCTCTTCCTGTTGATCAGTAGCCGTGTCAACCACTAAGTCCATGTCACAGATCAACAGTGGCGAATCTAGGATTTTAGGTGAGGGTATGCCTCCCAAAATTTTTTTTACATGATTCGGTAAATCTATTTTTCAGTTTAGTAACATGGGTTATATTTATATATTAATTGAAAACCATCCACAAATTTCAATATAAATAGTTTCAAAGTTATATCGATAATTAAACTATATACATAATAGAGTACTAGAGACTTACAATATTATTTTACTAACGTATTCGACGCTTTCCAAAAGACATAAATGTCTCAATTATATCATGTTCATCAAGCCTAAACCAATCCAGACGAGTCACGAGTGCAGTTTTGAACTTCTGATCACTGATCTGATCCGTATTGCGTATTGGCCTAAAAGCGTCATGCAACCTAGATGCAGGACGACTCATGAGTGAACAAAGAGTCAAAGTTTGAATAATTCCGATCACAAATTCACCTAGATCCCGGTGGTCGGTGTGGTCGTAGACTCCTAGTCGTAGGGCAAGTCGACGGCGAACTGGCGAGATCTCGATGTCGAAGCGATGCTCTGCGGCTGCCCTGCGTCTGCCGCCTGCCTCGACCTCGATCCGTAATTTCGTGCGCGTCGCTGGACTGGATGCTGGACTTGGCTGCCTGGAACTGGACGCATGGCCATGGGCCGTATGACTGCATCCCGTGTGGGCCTGAAGCCCTGAATCCTTGCACACGGAGTGGAGACGTAGAGTCTCGGCCTGCCTATCGGAGATGATTGTATTTTCCTTTTTTTTAATATCGTTATATACGAATATATACTTGCCCTGTTGCCGATCACGCAGGGTATGCCTGGGCATACCTGGCATACCCTGTAGATCCGCCACTGCAGATCAATGCAATTGTTATCAACATCACTTTAGATGGTCAGAACTATCCTGAGTGGGCTTTTTCTGTTGAGACTGCATTAAGGGGCTGTGGTCTTTATTTTCATCTGGCTGATGATCCGCCTGCTCGTAGATCTGATGGTAGTAATGCTGATGCTATTAAAACCTGGGAAATTGATGATGGAAAGGTGATGGCAGACATGGTCAATAGTGTTAAGCCAACTATGATCATGAGTCTTCGTAAGTTTAAGCAAGCCAAACCCATGGGGCGTTATTTGAAGAAACGCTATGTTTGTTGAGTAAGCCTGTCAGTTAAGCTATCAGTAGATTAGTTCATCTTCTAATTCAGTCACTAGTTTACTGTAATGCCCTTGAGCTGATCATGACAAAGCCATGTGAGCTTGCTTGGCAGCCAAGGAGCTTATCTCTACCTGCTTTATGCAATATCCCGTAGGAATATGCCATATGAGCATCTTGTATTCTAAGCAAACCTTTATGCTATTTGCTATGTAAGAAAGTAAACCCCAAGGGGTCATGGTGCCTTTGGCTCACCAATTCTGAGTCTTTGTGTCCAACAATGTTTAGGACAGTAGTGCTCTTCTCCATAATCTCATGCAGCAAATTCATGACATTGAGCAAGCCGATATAGTCTATTGATGATTATTATTCTGCTTATGATCGTTTGATGGAAGGGCGGCCTTGGTGCAAGCGGTAGAGCTTTACCGTCTGTGACCAAGAGGTTCAGGGTTCAAACCCCAGCTTTTGCACATTTGTGCAGGGATTGCTGCTAGCTATTTTCCCTTATCCAGTCCCCGCAGTGCGGGAGCCTACGGCACTGGGTATGTCCTTTTATGATCGTTTGATGGGTTGATTGACCTCCATGGTGCCTGAGTGCACAGCTTATGACTGTCCAGCACACAAATTCATTGAAAAATTTCTGACATTTCGCTTTGTCATGGGAGTGAAGCTAGAATTTGATTCCATTCGTACACTGTTATCACAATGCTTCTAATCTAACTATGGACCAAGCCTTGGCTGAATTGCTTGCTGAAGAGACACGTCTCAAGTCTCTGTCTTCCTTTTCTTCTATGACTGTGTCTAACAGTGTGTTAGCAGCCTCTCAGCGGAACACTGTACCCAAAGGTACTTCTTCAGAGCCATATAAACATTGTGGCAAGACTACACATATATCAGAAAATTGTTTTTCTGCACATCCGAAGAAGTTAGCTAAGTATCGTGCACGCCAAGCAGCTCGTGCTACTCGTGGCCGTGGTACTTCTTCCATTGCTAGAGGTGGTGGTGCTGCTTCACCCATTGGTGCCTCTCAGCCAGCTGTCTCTATTGCTGCTGCTTCACCCATTGGTGCCTCTCAGCCAGCTCGGGTTCTGGATTCAGGGGCTTCCTTTCATGTGACATCTGATCAGTCGCAATTGGTCTCCTCCAAGCCAATCACTGGTTATTGCATTTTTCTTGATTCTTCTCCCCTTGTATGGAAGTCCAAGAAGCAATCAGCTGTATCCCGCTCCAGTGCAGAGGCAGAACTTCGAGCACTTGCTACTACCACCGCAAATATTATATGGCTTCGATGGCTGCTAGCTGATTTTGGTGTTTCGTGTGATGCTCCAACACCTCTTCTTTGTGATAATACGGGAGCTATACAGATTGCCAATGATCCTGTGAAACATGAGCTTACAAAGCATATTGGTGTTGATGCCTTCTTCACCCGGTCTCATTGTCATCAAAAGACGATTGCTCTTCAGTATGTGCTATCAGAACTGCAAGTGGCCGATTTGTTTACCAAAGCACAAACTCGCGAGCAACATCGGTTTCATATGCTCAAACTCAATGCTTCACATCCTCCACCTCCGCCTTGAGTTTGAAGGGGGGGGGGGGGTGTTAAGATATAGGCCCATATTCTCTTGGCCCATATGGCCCATGTGCCCTAGTCTATACACACTACCACAATAGGCTCTCCTTCTTCAGATACTTCACTTCAGTCTTCCACGAAAGGTAACATCTTTCTTATCCCCTATCAGGTTTGGTTCATTGATCATGTGACTCATGTCAAAATTGAGCCAACACCATATGAAAAATTGGAGCTCTCAAGCTATGGGACAACTACAGTAGGGTCACTGCATGTTGTCCTTAAATGTTGTCCCTGCGTGGAACATATTCAATTTATTGTGAACCATAAATACACCTGAAATTTCTGGTACAATGAAATTAAATTTGCTTACAAAATTGCATATATTTGAGATGGTTCACTGACAGAAGAAATCTTTCTATGGTCACAAAGATGGGAATAAACTATAACAATGAGAAAAACGTTCAGAAGAGCCAACAAAAGAATTTTTTCCATGTGTTATTATAGTTTGTGGCAAAGAATCTGGATTCATGGCAAAAGGATCAGTAACTTTGTGCCCCAAGTTTTTGTATTGGTCTAAAAAGAAGAGCTATAGCAGAAGGCCTATATACAAGGCCCTCTCAAATAATTTGTGGCTCTCCCATATCCAAGGCACTCTTACTATGGGAGTCCACTCAGAATTTCTATCTCTATGGGATAAGGATGTGATCTGCACCTTGTCGTCACCGATGTTAAGTATCAGTAGATTAGTTCGTCTTCTAATTCAGTCATTAGTTTACTGTAATGCCCTTGAGCTGATCATGACAAAGCTTTGAGAGCTTGCTTAACAGCCAAGGAGCTTATCTCTATTTACTTTATGCTTTATGCAATATGCTGTAGGAATATGATGTCTAAGCATCTTGTATACCAAGCAAACCTTCATGTCATTTGCTATATAAGAAAGTGAATCCCAAGGGGTCATGGTGCCTTTGGCATACCTAAATCTTGTGTCTTTTGCCAACAATTGGCATCGGAGCTGGAGCTAGGTTCCAAAGAGCCCAAAGTTATCCCCTTTCTTACCTACCCTTGTTCTTGCTCCCGCCATGGCTACTTCGGCCGAGCGCGCCGCCGTCGCCGCCAAGACCATCAGGGACGGTGCTGAGGATTCTGATGAGGCGCAGGGCGACCTCAACGGCAAGGCTGCTTGCTTGAAGGCAGCGGAGGAGGCTGTAGCAGCAGCGATCCAGGCGGCGCAGGACGCGGCCAAGGCGGCGGAGGTTGCCACCGTGACGGCGCGGGAGCTGCGCGCGGAGATCGCGGCGGAGGAGACAACAGAGGGGAGCGGGTTGAAGGAGGAGGAGAGGCTGCACGGAGGGTCGCTCAGGAGGTCTAGGATCCCTCGCCGCAGGCGGTCCGTGTCCCCGCCGCCGCGGGCACAGCGACGGGCGCCACCAGTCGCTAGAGCCACGGGTCGTCTACCACGACTCTGGCAGCGGGACTGCGTGGCCGATGCTGGACAAGAGCAACTACCGCGAGTGGTCCTAGACCATGAAGCTGCGGATGCAAGCCCGCAACATGTGGGACGCCGTCGAGGGGCTACTGGTGCCGTTTCGCGAGGATCGGCGGGCGATGGAGGCGATCGTCGCCGCGGTGCCCAAGGAGATGGGCATCCCACTCATCGACAAACATACCGCGAAGGAGGCGTGGGACGCCATCTCTGCAGCAAGAATCGGCGTGGACAGGGTCCGCCGGGCGACGATGCAGCACCTTCGCCGCGACTGGGAGAACATCGGGATGAGGTTGGGGGAGCAGGTCGAGGACTACGCGCTCCGGCTTCAGGCTCTGCATTAGCAGCGGGTCATCCATGGCTGCCGCGACATCGACGAGCAGCAAGTCGTGGAGAAGTACCTCCGCACGGTACCGACGAAGTACGCCCAGATCATCGTCGCCATTGAGCAATTCCTCGACTTTGATGCACTCACGCTCGAGGAGGTGACCGGGAGGCTCAAGGCGGTGGACGATCGGGAGCAACAGGCCCCCACGGAGCCCATCACCGTCGGTAGCAAGTTGATGTACACGGAGGAGCAGTGGAAGGCGCGCTGGAAGGAGGAGAAGGGCGTGAATGACTTCGGTGGCTCAAGGTCCAAGAACCAGCGCAACGGAGGCAAGAAGCAGAGAGGCGGCGGTGGTGGCCGTGGCGGTGGCCGTGGTGACAGGAATGAGCCGCCGACGATTGTGGCCTGGAAGGCCACTGGGCACGAGACGCCGCGAGCGAGGTGACCATGACAGCGATGGTGGTGGTGACCGTGGTGGCCGTGGCGGGCACCGCGGTGGGGGCCGCGGGAGAGGTGATCAGCGCGGTGGCGCAGGACAGGGCCGCGCCCAGTACGCCGAGGCAGAGGAGGAAGATGGTGCCCTATTCCTGGCTCATGGCTTCGTCGATCTTGACGAGCGCTCGCTGGCGTACACCTACGCCACCCATGATGTGACCTTGGAGGAGCCGCGTGCCCGGGCCTACCTCGACGTCGACGAAGATGAAGAGAAGGCCGGCGCCACGCATCACATGACGGGCCGCCGTGAGCTCTTCGCCGACCTGAACACCGACGTCCGCGGCACAGTGCGTTTCGGGGACGAGTCCAAGGTGGACATGCGCGACGTCTTCTCCATCGTATTCGAGGGCAAAGACCGCCGAGCACCGTGTTCTCCAGGGTGTGTATTACATCCCGGCCCTGAAGAACTCCATCATGAGCCTTGGGCAGCTGAACAAGAGCGGCTCCAAGGTGGAAATCGACGACGGCTTGCTGCGTATCTAGGATCGCCGTGGTCGTCTGCTCGCCAAGGTACGCCGAGGTGCGAATCGGCTGTACATTCTTCACCTAGAAGCTGTCCAGCCTGTCAGTTTGGTGGCGCAGAAGGATGACAAGGCGTGGCATTGGCATGAGAGGTTCGGCCATCTGAACTTTGATGCCCTCCGGAAGCTGGGCAAGGAGGAGATGGCGTCGGGGATGCCGAAGATCGACCACGTCGAGCAGGTGTGTGACACCTGCGTTACCACCAAGTAGAGGAGGCGCCCATTCTCGGCTGCGAGGAGTACCGCGCGAAGCAGCTGGAGCTGGTGCACGAGGGCCTGTGCCGTCCCGTGATGCCGGCGACCCCTGGTGGCAACCGGTGGTTCTTGGTGATGGTGGATGACGTGACTCGCTTCATGTGGGTGGTGCTTATGCCGTCCAAGGACGCGATCAAGAAGGTGCAAGCCGCCGCGGAGCTGGAGAGCGGCCGTAAGCTGAAGGTCCTTTGCACAGACAACGTCGCCGAGTTCACCGTCGCCGAATTCACCTCCTACTGCGTTGAAGAAGGTATAAAGCGCCATTACTATGCTCCTTACACTCCACAGCAAAATGGAGTTGTTGAGCGCAGGAACCAGTCTGTGATGGCGATGGCGCGCACGCGGTTGAAGCAGAGGAGGATGCCGGCTTGGTTTTGGGGGGAGGCAGCGATGACTGCGGTCCACCTCCGATCGCCGACGCGCGCGCTGAAGGGGATGACCCTACGAGGCGTGGCACGGGCGCCTACACCAAGCGGCTCACTCAGCTCCGCAAGCTCGACGATCGCGGCGAGGCCGACGTGTTCATCGGCTACATGGAGGGGGGCCAAGGCGTACCAGGTCTATGATCCAGTGACCCAGCGCGTGAAGATCAGCCGTGACGTCGTCTTTGTTGAAGGACGCAACTTGGACCGGGCCTCGCTGGAGCCTGGTTCATCGGCGGTGGCGGAGAGTGAGTTCACTGTCGAGTACATGTGGCCGGAGGTGGTGTCTGGAGCTCAGAGCTCGGCATCCCCATCCCTAATTCCTCCGCCACACTCTGCTTCACCAGGCTCTGTGCCGGCGGAGGCAGAGGACTCTGCTCCAACTCTGCCGTCCCCTGTTTCTGGTGTGCCGCTCGCATCCCCTGTTTCGGCGGCGGCATCGACGCCTTCACCGGCCCTGTTCGAGTTCGAGGTGGGGCACGTAACTAACTTGGAGGATGATGAAGAACGTCTGGATGCGTGCTATGATGGAGAGCCACTCCGCTACCGCACCATCACCGGCATCGTCGGGGAACAGCCTACTTCGCCGCCGGCGCAGCTCCTGTTCGCAGAGCTGCACCTGACGCACTCCGGTGAGCCGTCTACCTACGCTGAGGCCAAGAATTATCCTGCCTGGCGCGCTGCGATGGAGGAGCTACGCTCCGTCGAGCGGAACGGCACCTCAGAGCTGGTGCCTCTCCGTGCCGGCCACCGCCCAATCACCCTGAAATGGGTGTTCAAGCTGAAGAAGAACGAGCGCAGGGACGTCATCAAGCACAAGGCTGGTCTGGTCGCCCGCGACTTCGTTCAGCAGGAGGGGGTGGATTACGAAGATGCATTCGCGCCTGTTGCCCGCATGGAGTCTGGGCGCGTGTGGCGCTGACTGCTCAGGAGGGGTGGCCGGTCCACCATATGGACGTCAAGTCCGCTTTTGTGAATGGGGACCTTCAAGAGGAAATTTATGTCTGCCAGCCGCCTGGGTACGCCGTCGCCGGGGAAGAACACAAGGTGTGCCACCTCCGCAAGGCACTCTATGGTCTGCGGCAGGCACCCTTGGCGTGGAACGCCAAGCTGGATGCAACTCTGAAGCAGATGGGCTTCGAGCAAAATAGCCATGAGGCAGCAATGTACAGGCGGGGCACCGACGGCAAGCTTCTGGTGATTGGGGTCTATGTGGATGATTTAATCATCACTGGGGCAAGCAAGCAGGAGATTGACCTGTTCAAGGCCAGGATGAGATCAATCTTTGAGATGAGTGATCTTGGCCTGCTGAGCTTTTATCTGGGCATTGAAGTTCAGCAGAGCAGTGGTGGCATCACACTTCGACAGAGTCACTACGCCCAGAGGATCTTGGAGCTGGGTGGCATGTCTGATTGCAATCCAGCTGCCACTCCAATGGAGGAGCGTCTTAAGTTGAGCAAGAACAACACAGCAAAGGAAGTGGATGCAACTGAGTACAGGAGGCTTCTAGGAAGCTTGAGGCACCTGGTGCACACTAGGCCTGATCTGGCCTTTGCTGTGGGTTTTGTCAGTAGTTTCTTGGAGAGACCAACAGTTGATCATCTTTAGGCAGTGAAGAGGGTCCTCAGGTACCTGGCTGGCACTCTGGACTATGACCTTCATTACAGCAAGGCCAACTGCTAGGCAAGATTTGTTGGTTACAATGATTCAGACCTTGCTAGTGACATGGATTCCAGCAAGAGCACTACAGGGTGCTTATTCTTCTTTGGAAATAGTCTGATCAGCTGGCAATCCATCAAACAGAAGGTTCTTGCTCTCTCAAACTGTGAGGCTGAGTATGTTGCAATGACAACAGATGCAACTGAGGCATTGTGGCTGTCAAGGCTACTTGCAGTGGGGAGAAAAGTGGAGGTGGTGGAGCTCAGGGTTGATAACAGTTCAACTCTGGTCCTGGCTAAGAACCCTATTTTTCATGACAGGAGCAAGCATATCAGGACCAAATACCACTTCATGAGGGATTGTATTGAAGATGGTGCCATCAGAACTGAGTTCACACCTACAGCAGACCAGCTTGCAGTAGCCAAGTCCCTCGACAAGGCCAAGTTTGAAGTGATGAGGGGAAGAATTAGGCTCAAGGAGATCAGCAGGCTAAAGATCTATCAGGCTTAGGGGGAGAAATGTTGAGTAAGCCTGTCAGTTAAGCTATCAGTAGATTAGTTCATCTTCTAATTCAGTCACTAGTTTACTGTAATGCCCTTGAGCTGATCATGACAAAGCTTTGAGAGCTTGCTTAACAGCCAAGGAGCTTATCTCTATCTACTTTATGCTTTATGCAATATGCTGTAGGAATATGATGTCTAAGCATCATGTATCCCAAGCAAACCTTTATGTCATTTGCTATATAAGAAAGTGAACCCCAAGGGGTCATGGTGCCTTTGGCATACCCAAATCTTGTGTCTTTTGCCAACAACCGATTATCATATCTGGTGGTTATCTTAAAGTGGCCAATATTCAGCAATGCCGACTTTCAAAAATCTCTTCCAGGGAACAAGTTCTTTTCAGCCTTATACTACAATTAGGAAATCCTAGGCTCCAAGAAAATGTAAGTTCTTCTTATGGTTGGTAGCTCGTGACTGGTGTAGGACAGCAGACCATTTGACAAGAAGAGGGCTTCCTTGCCCCGCTAATCGATGAGGAGTTCTTTGATGATTGGTAGGAAAGAATCATTGTGAACATTGGGCACCACTTACAGGAAGGCTCTGAAAGCATAAGTCTAGTGGTTATCTACTTAGGAGTAGTTGGTGGCTGCATAAGCACCCTTATCCTTTTAGCTTATGCTGTCTACTTTAGCATCTTTGCTTTAGCATCTATTTAGGAATATGCTGTAACCTTTCTTAAGGACCAAGAAGCTAACCCTATATGTATCCAATCCTGCCATGGTTAAGGTAAGGCAATGAAATGAGAAAACTTGTCCCAAATCTTTGATTTGTCCCTAACATCTGGTATCAAGAGCCTAGTGGTCTTCCTGGGGTTTTCCCCTTTACCTGATCCATCCCAATCCAGTAGCCATGCCAAGCATCCACTCCCGTACACCCTCCCCCCACTCCTTCGTTGAGTCCGCCACCTCTGCTGGGCGGCGCAGGCAGGTAGCCGCTCGCATGGCTCGCCTCCAGGAAGCGGAGCGGCTGCAGTAGGAGGCCAAGGAGCGGGCTGAGGCGGTCGCTCAAGCGGACAGGCTCGCAGCTGCCGAGCTCGCGGCTGAGAGGGCCGCTGCAACGGCCAGTGAGGCAGTGGCGGCTGCCCAGGCAGCGGCGGAGGCTGCTGCATCCCTTCGCGCGGAGGCGGCTGCGGACGAGGAGGACACGGACGTGGACGAGGCCGACCCAGACGAGGATGCGCGAGCGGAAGCCGCAGTCTTGCGCGGTGCGGGCCGCGCGGCTGCTGCGGGCGGACGCGGAGGGACGGCACAGACCGAGGCGACGGCGCGCGGGCCCGGTATGGACGCGACCGCGACTTCGACTCCTCCGACACGGACTCAGACCTCCGGGCCGCACGGGAGCCGTGGGGCGCACGTCGCGCGGGCGCTGCGGGTGCACATGTTCCGCGGGATGGCTGGGACGACCGGGACCGCGGCGGATGGGACGCTGGCGGCAGCCCTCACAGGCGGCGCCTCCCCTTCCCCGGACCGGCGTCGAGGTCACCGCGGACGGCCCGGCTCTCCGCTCTTCGTCCAGCGCGTCGCCAAGGACTGTGGCATCGGCACCGACTGGCCCATGCTCACCAAGACCAACTACGTCGAGTGGTCCCAGGCGATGAAGGTCAAGATGCAGGTGCGGTACTTGTGGGAGGCGGTCTAGTACGGCGACGCTCCTCACGCCGACGATCGGCGGGCGGTGGAGGCCATCATCGCTTCGGTCCTGCCAGAGTTGAAGTCCTCCATCACGAACAAGCGTACCGCCAAGGACGCCTGGGACTCCATCGCCGCGGCACGCATCGGCAGCGACCACGCCCGCCGAGGCATGCTGCAGAGGCTGCGCAGGGAGTGGGAGAACCTGGCTTTCAAACCTGGTGAGGACGTCGACGACTTCGCGCTCCGCCTCACCACCATGATGCAGCAGCTGGTGCTGTTCGGCAACAACTCCATCGACGAGGAGTGAGCCATCGAGAAGCTCCTCCGCGCCGTCCCCAACAATTACTTGCCGATCGCCGTCATGATCGAGACGCTGATGGAGTTCGAGGCGTTGACGATCGAGGACGTGACGGGGCGCCTCAAGGCCATCGACCACCGCGCACCTTCAAAGCCGGCCACCTTAGCACCACAGCTTCTCTACATCGAGGAGCAGTGGCTCGCCTGCCAGCGATAGCGGAACAAGGGGCAGGCTTCTGCGGCTTCGTCGAGTGGCACCCGCAAGCGCCGGCCGCGCAAGAAGGACAAGGCTCCCCAGGGGGGTGGTGACGCTCCTGGAGGCGTTGACGGCGAGCGCAAGGCGAACCGCGACGACATCTGCAAGAACTGCGGCAAGAGAGGCCACTGGGCCAAGGACTGCCGGGGAGCGAGGCGCGACGGTCAAGCACACGTCGCGCAGGCGGAGGAGGGTCAGGGTGCAGCTCTGTTCCTCGTCCACGGGAGCGTCGAGCTGCACTCTACTTCCGCCGCTCTCCACCTCAACGAGCTGCGAGCCCGCGCCTACCTCGGCACCGGTCCCATCGACGACAAGATCGACGGCTGGTACCTCGATACCGGCGCCACCCACCACATGACCGGGCGGCGAGAGTTCTTCTCCGAGCTCGACTCCAGCATTCGAGGCTCCGTCAAGTTCGGGGACGCCTCCGCCGTAGAGATCAAGGGCGTCGGCTCCGTCATCTTCGTCGCCAAGACCGGCGAGCATCACCTGCTCACCGGCGTCTACTACATCCCCGCGCTGAGGAACTCCATCATCAGCTTGGGACAGCTGGATGAGAACGGCTCGCGCGTGGAGATCGAGGACGGCATACTTCGCATTTGGGATCCCCGTCGCCGACTTCTCGCCAAGGTGAACCGGGGGAGCAACCGTCTCTACGTCCTTCACGTGGAGGTGGCGCAACTCCTTTGTCTTGCAGCTCGTCGGGACGATGACGCTTGACGGTGGCACGAGCGCTTTGGGCACCTCAACTTCGAGGCCCTGAAGCAGCTCGGCAAGAAGGAGATGGTGCAGGGCATGGCGTGCGTCGACCACGTGGAGCAGTTCTGCGACACCTGCGTCCTCACCAAGCAGCGGCGGCTCCCCTTCCCCCGCACAGCAAGCTTCCGCGCCAAGGAGAAGCTGGAGCTTGTGCACGGCGACCTCTGCGATCCCGTGACACCGGGAGGACGACGCTACTTCCTCCTCCTCGTCGACGACGTGTCCCGCTACATGTGGGCGGTCCTCCTCGACACCAAGGCGGCTGGATGCCATCAAGCACCATCAAGCTGCTGCGGAGAAGGAGTGCGTCCGCAAGCTTCGGGTGCTGCGCACGGACAACGGCGGCGAGTTCACGGCGACCGAGTTCGCGGAGTACTGCGCCGACGAGGGGATTCAGCGCCACTTCTCCGCGCCGTACACACCGCAGCAGAACGGCATCGTCGAGCGCTGCAACCAGACGGTGGTCGCCACCGCCCGCGCCCTCCTCAAGCAGAGAGGGATGCCAGCGATCCACTAGGGGGAGGCGGTGATGACTGCCGTCCATCTCCTCAACCGCTCGCCCACCAAGGCGTTTGACGGCAAGACGTCGTACGAGGCCTGGCACGGGCGCAAGCCGGTGGTGAGCCACCTCCGCGTCTTCGGCTGTCTGGCGTTTGCCAAGGAGCTCACTCACATCGGCAATCTCGACGACCGGAGCACTCCAGGATGTTCATCGGCAACGCGGACGGCGCCAAGGCCTACCGCATCCTCGACCCTGCGACACAGCGCGTCCGCATCTCCCAGGACGTCGTGTTCGACGAAGGGCGAGGCTGGACCTGGGACAAGGCGGTGGACGACGGCTCGGCTTCGACCCTCAGGGACTTCGTCGTCGACTACGTCAACTTCGAGGGAGGCGGGGGAGCTAGCAGCTCATCTTCACCGAGCTCGTCCTCCTCGGACCCGGCTCGCCGTCAGCTTCGGCGAGTCCTCCATCGCCTTCGCCACCAGCGAGTCCACCTCCACTGGCTATGCCACGTACTCCTCCGCCGGCTACGCCACACTCACCACCACCGGCTCCCCACTCTCCTGCACCGGCGCCGTCTCCTCCACGATCGGCACCAGCAGCTTTGGCCCTTCAGCGTTCGGTGGAGTTTGCCACTCCGCTGTCCGACGACGAGGACCGCATCGACGCCTACCACGACGATGAGCCTTGACGCTACCGCACCATGGACAACATCCTTGGCAACCAGCCTCTCCCTGGGTTCGCGGTACACTTTTTCGAGGCGGAGCTGCACCTGGCGCATGAGGATGGTGAGCCTCGCTCCTTCGCTGAGGCGGAGGGAGACGCGGCATGGCGCGCCGCGATGCAGTAGGAGATGGACGCCGTCGAGCGGAACCGGACGTGGAAGCTGGCGGATCTCCCTGCCGGCCACCACGCCATCACCCTTAAGTGGGTGTACAAGCTCAAGAAAGATGAAGCTGGGGCGGTGATCAAGCACAAGGCCCGACTCGTGGCACGCGGCTTCGTTCAGCAGGAGGGAGTCGACTTCGACGACGCCTTCGCGCCCGTTGCGCGGATGGAGTCCGTTCGTCTCCTCCTCGCGCTGGCTGCCCAGGAGGGCTGGCGCGTGCACCACATGGACGTCAAGTCCGCCTTCCTCAACGGTGACCTCAAGGAGCAGGTCTACATTCGCCAACCGCCGGGATTCGTCATCCCCGGCAAGGAGAACAAGGTTCTTCGCCTGCGCAAGGCCCTCTACGACTTGCGGCAGGCACCGCGTGCATGGAACGACAAGCTGGACTCCACACTCAAGAAAATGGGGTTTCAGCAAAGCCCTCACGAAGCTGCTGTCTATCGGCGGGGCAAGGGAGGCAATGCCCTGCTGGTGGGCGTCTACGTCGATGACTTGGTGATCACTGGCAACAAGGAAGAAGAGGTGGAAGCGTTCAAGGCTGAGATGAAGGCCACCTTCCAGATGAGTGACTTGGGCTTCCTCTCCTTCTACCTGGGGATTGAGGTCCACCAAGACAACTCCGGTATCTCCCTTCGCCAGACCGCCTACGCCAAGCGCATCGTCGAGATGGGCGGCCTCACCGGCTGCAACCTAGCCCACTCCCATGGAGGAGAGGCTGAAGCTGAGCCGCGACAGCACGGCGAAGGAGGTTGACGCCACGGAGTACCGACGCCTTGTGGGCAGCCTTCGCTACCTCGTCCACACGCGGCCGGACTTAGCGTACGCCGTGGGCTACATCAGTCGGTTCATGCAGCGACCGACAACGGAGCATCTGCATGCTGTCAAGAGAGTCCTACGCTACGTCGAAGGCACTTCCGACTACGGCTTGCACTACCCGAGGTGCCGCGGCGCCGAGCACTTCATCGGGTACAGCGACAGTGACCTCGCCGGCGACATTGACAACAGCAAGAGCACTACCGGGACGCTCTTCTTCCTCGGCAAGTGCCTGATAAGCTGGCAATCAGTGAAGCAGCAAGTGGTGGCCCTGAGTGAGGCGGAGTACATCGCTGCTACTACTGCTTCTACTCAAGCTCTGTGGCTGGCTCGGCTGCTTGGTGATCTCAATGGCAGAGGTGCACAAGCAGTGGAGCTCAGGGTGGACAGCAAGTCCTCCTTGGCCTTGGCCAAGAATCCTGTCTTCCATGAGCGCAGCAAGCACATCCGCATCAAGTACCACTTCATCCGGAGCTGCTTGGACGATCGGAGCATCAAGGCAAGCTACATCAACACCCAGGATCAACTAGCAGACTTCCTCACTAAGTCCCTTGGGCAGATCAAGTTCGTGGAGATGCGCACCCGGATTGGGATGGCTCAGATTCCCCAGAAGGCGCCGCACAAGACTTAGGGGGAGAATGAAAGCATAAGTCTAGTGGTTATCTACTTAGGAGTAGTTGGTGGCTACATAAGCACCCTTATCCTTTTAGCATATGCTGTCTACTTTAGCATCTTTGCTTTAGCATCTATTTAGGAATATGCTGTAACCTTTCTTAAGGACCAAGAAGCTACCCCTATATGTATCCAATCCTGCCATGGTTAAGGCAAGGCAATGAAATGAGAAAACTTGCCCCAAATCTTTGATTTGTCTCTAACAGGCTCAACTTCCTTGTCATTGGGGCTTGGACCTTGTGGATTCATCATAATAATTGTGTGTTCGATGGAGTTTCTCCAGAGCCTTATTGCTTGCTAGGGAGGAGTAATTTTTTTGGGGTTTGGCTGAGGCTGGAGATATATCCTACCTACTCGCCCTTGTGCTGGTGTAGTGTGTTTGTTTTGGTTGGGTCGTTTCTTTCTTTGTCACGAGCAATTCGGATTGTTAGTAGCATGGTTTTCGTGGTGTTGGGGTGTGTGTGTGTTTGGAAGGGCACTTCCCCTTTTTCCTTATTGACTTGATGACACACAACTCTCCAGCGTGAGAAAAAAAATGATTGTGGCAAAGAATTAATGCACAGACAGTGTTGTTACAGTTCCAGGGATTTGAGTTCCTGGTCCGTATGCATTGCAACAGAACCTTCAGGCTTTCAAAGCAGTTACAGTAGAGTATCATAGTTATTACAAGTTCTCACCACATTGAAAGCCTCAATGCATAGACATTAGAGAAAATGAATTAAAGTTTGGTTACCCCTCTGTTTACCACTATTACTAAAACTAGGATACATATAAAAAATGAGATCCAACTTAGGAGGAACTAGGTGGTTTTTGATTAAGAAGAGAGAAAGTAGTTACCCAAATTCAAGCTGGAAGATAACTTAAACCTGGGTGGTTGGGTGCATGACTGCATCTCCCACACAACCAGTTGAGCTAGACTCACGCCCTAAACTAAGATACATATGCTAGTCCATTGCTAATTCTTCGTGCACCTCCCACCCAACCAGTTGAGCTAGGCTCACATCCTAAACTAAGACACATATGCTGTCCATTGCTAATTGCTACCTTTGAATGCCCTGCAGGTACAACAGATAGTGCAGAAACACTTGTAGTACACCTTGAACTAGAACCATATAGTAATCCACTTGCCTGAAATATTAGTCCATGGAATTTCATGTAACAATAAAATAGCAATAGTTTCATAAAACCACTATTTAAAACCTTTTTTGGACTTCCTTTTGGTTTTCTAAATCAGTTGTTTGAGACCCAGAGTGTTTATCAGTTTTGGCCTAAAGGTTTGTTTTCCTTTAAGAATCTCTTGGCCAGGATTACCCAGACATGGAATGAAGGACTTAACTAAATAAAAATAATTATTTCATAATGTCATTCCTGTTCAACCACACAGATTATGACTTCCTCTTAATCTAATATTATTTTAAGAGCAGTTTAGGTTGAATTGTAAATAAGACAAGCGTTAAAATTCAAGTTGAAGAGGACTAGAACTTGGGTGGTGGGGTGTATGCCCACAACCTACCATTAACCGAGCCTTGCTCAGTTCCTTACCTGTTCTCTATTATAGTCCTGTACTATTTGTTATGACATGTGACACATCAATTTGCAGGAATGGGAGTATATGATGCTATGAAATTTTGCAAAGCTGATGTCTCAACTGTTTGCTTTGGATTGGCGGCTTCAATGGGTGCATTTTTACTTGCTGCTGGGAAAAAGGGTAAGAGGTACTGCATGCCAAATGCAAGGATTATGATCCATCAGCCATCAGGTGGTGCTGGCGGGAAAGTAAGTAACAATTGTTTGCTGTTTTGTTGCTTTGTGCTATTTGTTTCTGTCTTTCCTGCTTTTATTTAATTGAGTCAGGATATAACATTGAGGTCATAAATGGGATCATACTTTGCTCTATGATATTTTACTACCATCTCTTTCTTGTGCACTTTGTGGCTCTTGCTTGGAGTGGACAGAATGGCCCTCCTGGCCAATTTTCGCACGGGCTTGTTCATCTAATTGAGATTTGCTTTGGTAACAAAATGGGGGTTTTGGTGTTAACCAAATATCAAAGTTACCCAACAATTGGCATGAGTAACAATATCACGATACGTATTCCATTAATGATAGATTTTTGAGTGTAGTGATAATCAATACCTTATTAGCATATGTAGGGGTCATTTGGTAGAGCTCTAGCTTTTGCTAAAATAGCTTCAGTTATGGATTCTCTGATGAAACAACTTTTTATGGTTAGAAAAATGTTTGGTAAAACAGCTTCTCCTGGTAGGTAAAATGAATAAATGTCCATAATACCTTTCTATTTTTTTCCCTTTTTTTCTCTATTTATTTCTCCTTTAACATAAATCTATATTTTTCTTCTATTGTTTATCGCTATCCTCTTCCTCGAACCATCAAACGATTTGATTTTTGAGTGCTCGCACGGCAATTGGGCCACCAACCATGCCGTCTCCACGCTCTCCCTTTGTTGCCTATGCCCCGCTCTGTCTTGTGGCCTTCTTCCTCAGCTCCAAACATGACACCTTCCTGTGCCATGGGCTCGATGGCCCTGGCTGGCTCAGCACTCCACCTGTTCCTCTTGTTTGCCCGCTTGCATAGTGCCTGTCCTGTCGCTCGTCTTCTCCCTCCACTTTGATGTGTCTCTTGGCTCTCGCTGGCTCCGTGCCCCATGCCCCGTGCACGACCTTTTCCTTTGCCCACAGCGAGGGCAATTTGGCCATGGGCCGACGGATCTGAAGACGAAGCTAGAGGGAGCTAGTTTTTTCATCTCCGTCTTGCATCCTTGGCTCCTAAGCGCAATTTGCGGCTAATGTCAGCTCATCCTTGGCTCCTAAGCGCAATTTGCGGCTAATGTCAGGTGAAGCTGTTTTTCATCTTCCTGTTTGGTTGCTAGACTTTAAGAAGTTGGTCATAGAGCAGCTCATGGAGTGCCTACCAAACACACCCATAGTCTACTTTATTTATTTTTCCTAATAAATTGTGAAATTGGAGTCGTGCTCTGAAATAAAAGGATGTCCAAATTGAAGACCTGCAACTAGGATCTTCCATTATATTTTCTTGGATGTAGGGATGAAAGTAGATTGGATATGATGGATATTGCAGGTATGAATAAGGGTAATTGTCTTTTCTGGGATTGAGTTGGATATGAATAATGGATAGTGTTGGATGCATTGGATATTGATATAGAGCGTATATATATGTATGTATGTATCGCATATTTGATGCAGCACACTATATTGGAGGAACCTCTCCAAGGTGCTGATATATAGAAATAGCACAAGTGTTGAAGGAACCGCTTCAACGTGCTAGTAGACCAAGTTTCGCTAGGCGCTAGGCGCTAGGCGGATTCTAGGCGCTGGCCCTCAGCCTAGCGCCTAGGCGGGATTAATCGCGCCTAGGCGTTTCTAGGCGTTTTCCTAGGCGTTAGTATACTAGATGATACCCCGCGCGTTGCTGTGGGGATTTTATAGCAGAACGTATATTCGACGAACGGACAAATATTGCTTTATTTCTTCATGATTTTATCTCAAAATAGTAATGAAAATGAATTATCCGTATTTGGTAAAACCTAACAAAACGTTTGTCAATCAAATACATATCTTCAATTCATAAAGAAAATGTACGTATCTATTATATGGCAAAAGAGAAAAGCATCTAACTCTGCAGATATTTATCAAAAGCGCACATATAGAAGATGACAGACATACGACCTCAACCCATCTCAAGAAAATCACTGCACATCATCGGCATTATCCTTCCGCCGTGAAAACTGCTTGCTGGTGTGTAAAAAAAATAAACCAAAAACCAGCGCAAGGTCCAACATTACCTCGAGGCGAAAGGTGCGGACGCGCGGATGGCTCTCGTCCACTCATTCGTCTATCCAGCACGGAACGTCGTCAAGTGCTCTACACATCGCGATTATGCATGGAGGCACGAAGCGGTGGCGGCGGTGGTTATGAGGTCGTCGCACCACACATCTGAGCGTCCCACGCGCGGCCCCTGCACAGATCAAGCTTCCTGCTCGAGATCAGGCCTCAGGCAATCGACCAACGTGGCTGTGGACGGAGCTGTACCGGCGGCGATGGGGCTGGACGCAGCAAGCGAGCCATCGCGGGGGCGATGCAGCATTGCCAAGGTGAGCAGAGCCCGACGGAAATGATGTTGGGCCTCGAAGGTCCATCGTCTCCTTCTGATGAGATTCTCGATGGCCGAGGGGGCCGCTATCTCGCGAAGGGACGTCACGACTGTTGATCTAGGAGAAATCCGATGGACGCGGTGCGGTGCTGCCAGTCGCAACTATGGCGGAGACGGACGGGAGTTATTTATACTCGATTGCAGCGACCTTTGATTTTTCTTCCGTTTGTGTTTAGATTGCAACTATGACCTTTGGTTTCCTTTCGTTTGTGCATTTGTTGCGGCAGAAGAATAGTTGGTGCGCTCGAAGGAACCATGGCTGAAGAAAGGGGTGACGTGGATTGAAGGAGAAACCAGGAAAATATGGTAGTGGGGATCTTCCATTTAGGCATAGAGGATAGTAAGAGCTCAATCCAAGATCTACAATAGGAACGTCAAGTACTATTGATATGGTAGAGAATACAAAATAAGTTATATAACTTGAGGACATTGCCTTTATTTATAGGCTATGAGCCCTTACACAGCTCATATACACCTAATATGACAACTAATAGCCTACTAGATGACAACTAGCATGACAACTAATATATTACTCAATGACACCTAAGAAACATAGAGGTAAAACTCAGTTTGACTTGGTCCTAGTAGTAAAATCGGATTTCTCCTCTGACTCTTAGCATCAAAAGCTAGTTTGAATCCATATGCTTGAATACACTTGAATGGTCATGATCCATCTATATGATGTCCCTCATCAATATTCGACTTTGAATATTCGTATTCTGTACATATATTAATTTTCGGGAATGAAGTCAATTCTGTCTTGAATTTCTCTCATTGGTGACAAGTGTTGTGGCTCCCTGAGTATACTCTAATATTCAGATAAAAGACCTTGCATCTCTGCTGGAATTTCAACAACAGGATGCTCTTCTTCCTTAATGATCAATGCAGCACATAAATTTGCTTCTTTCACGTCTTCTACAAAGTCTTTTGATGTTTGGAAAATAGCTAACATATTCTTCTCCTCTACTTGAGAAGTAGAACCTTCCAATTTCTTAGGTAGGATTATAATCCTTCTCATGTTCCAAATGAAAGAGCAAGAATTTTCCCTTTCTTTATGTGTAGCATCCACATTAAAGTGCCAAGGTCTTCCAAGAAGAACATGGCTTGCATCCATATCAACTACATCACACAGAACATTTGAGCGATAAAATCTTCCTAAAGAAAGTGGCAAATTGCATTGCTTTGTAATCTTCATATTCACCTCTTTCTTAATCCATCCGATAGTGTAGGGGTTTGGATGGCTTTGAGTTTCAAGCTTCAAATGGTTTACTAAATTTTGAGAACTAAGATTCTCACAACTGCAATTATCAATCACTAAAATTCACACCTTGTCATTCACAGTACACTTGCCCTCAAAAATCTTCTTTCGTTGTGTATCATCATGTTGTGGTGTTGAACACAAGAGGTGTTAGATCACACATACTACCTCATCACCCTTTTCTTCACAAAGGTCCTATTCTTCCTCAACTTCATCACTTTCATGGCGTGTAGTGTTGACTACCTTCCTCCTAGGACAGTCGCTGAATACATGTCCTTCACCACACTTATAACACTTGACAACATTTTGGTTTCTCTTTGCTCTACTCTTCCTTGCAGCTTGCTTTTGTAAGGGTTGCGTTGTTTTTGATTGAGTAGCTTTACTCTCCATTTTGCTACTATAGCCTTTTGAAGTTCCTTCTATGGGGGAATATGAATGAGATTTAGTTACCTTCTTTGTCTTGGCATGTCTTTCAGCTTTTAATGCTAAGGTTTGTGCTTGATCAATCCACTAAATCTGTTGCATAACTATTTGATCTGTGATAACTTCATTGAGACCATTGATTTACAACAAGGTTGCACCTGACTTGCAGCCTTAAAAACTCCTTGGTATAGTCTGAAACAGACCTATTTCCTTGAGAACAATTCTGAAATTTAGTGAACAGAATTTGCTCATAATCAGTAGTCAAAAATCTAGCCTTCAAAAATGCCTTCATTTGATGCCAATATCTTATGCGAGGTTCACCCCTCAACTTGCGTTCTTCTTGATGACGGTGCCACCATGCACCAACACCTCCCCTCAGCTTATATGCAATCAAAGGAACTTTGCGATCTTGGCTAATATTCATAATATCAAAGAATGTCTCAACTTCATATAGCCAATCAAGGAAATCTTCGATATCAACACTGCCATTAAAAGTAGGGATTTCAGCTTTCACCTTGTATGTATCTTCTGCATAGCGAGCATTTCTCCTTGAATTTTCATGAAGATCATCTTTTCATGTAATTCACTAAAATCTTCATCTTCTGGATCGTCATCATGTGTTGATTTTCTACCCTCACCATGCCTTGGTTGTAGCTTGGCTTCTACCTTATCTTTTGATGAATTTCCTTTAGTGTTAGCAATAGGGACATGATTTCTAATCATTTCTGCGAACCCACGTGCTAGTAGATAATGGCCTAAGGGCCGCCCGAATCCACGAACAACAATCCGAATCCACGGATAGTAATCCAAAGCTCAAGAACAAGATCTAATCCAAAGCTCTATTGATATGGCAGAGAATACAAAACAAGAACAAGCTCAATCCAAAGCTCAAGAACAAGATCTAATCCAAGATCTATAATAGGAACATCAAGTTCTATTGATATGGCAGAGAATACAAAACAAGTTAGAGAACTTGAGGACATTGCCTCTATATATATAGGCTATGAGCCCTTACACAACTCATATACACCTAATATGACAACTAATAGCCTATTAGATGACAACTAGCATGACAACTAATATATTACTCAATGGCACCTAAGAAACAACTCATTATCTTCTAGTATCATATATATATGACATATGCTGTGACATCACATTACTTCTAGGCTAAACAACTCTCCATGAAACATAGAGGTAAAACTCAATTTGACTTGGTCCTAGTAGTAAAATCAGATTTCTCTTTTAACTCTTACCATCAAAAGCTAGTTTGAATCCATATGCTTGAATACACTTGAATGTTTATGATCCATCTATATGATGCCACTCTTCAATAATCGACTTTGAAGATTCGGATTCTGATATGGTACATATATTAATTTTCGGGATTCATACACGTATTATTTTTTTTAGAAAAGGAGGTTTCCCCTGCTTTTTGTACTGCAAAAACGCATAACAGTGTAAGCATCATGTTTTTAGGTGTGTCTGCCATACAAGTTTAGCCACAAGGCAACATCTCAGAATCGCTTAAAACTACATGGTTCACTAATGGACTTTGATCATGTCAATCCAAAATCACAGTGCTGGAGGCCAAAGGCTGAGCAGCCAATGTCACCGATCCTGATGATGAACCCTCCAGGCTGCGCAACATGATCAGCGGAGGCGATGATGCTCTTGCTTCCAGTTGACTTGCTAGCATCTCCACCATCTCCTTCATCTCGCCTTCAAATCATCTAGGCTACCTTGAGTAGTATGCTTTTGATGCCCATCCATATCATTCCCTGAAAACAAATTTCATTTCGTAATTTCCATAAAGACCATAAAACTGCTGAAGATATAGTGTTAGTTATTCTATGTTTTTTGTTAGCCAGCCAAAATCTGGCAATAGATTCAAAGTCCTGTCCTAAGTTTACAGTTTACACCAGGAATTCAGAAATTATCTGTCAAACCCAATCAGCTACACAACAGCCAAAGAACAGATGCAAAATATTCTCTGTTTCCGAACAAAAAGGACAAGTTTCATACACTTACTATGCATCTAGTATTTGACCCCTTTCGGGCGGACAGATATTTGGAAATATGTCTCATTTCACCCGTACTTGGATGTGAAGTAGGCTTCATGATGTTTTAGGCCTATATGGTGTTATACAAATACTGCTAACTTGGTGTTTTAATTGGATCCCTATGGAATGTATATGCTTTTAATGCATAAATATATGGTGCTGTTTTGCCAACTCTGGTATTTAAATAATATTTTCGCAAAAAAAAGCTATTTAAATGATATAATGACACTGGTTTATGGATTTGCTTGGTCATTCTGGTAGGTCACGGAGATGGGACTACAGATAAGAGAGATGATGTACGAGAAGATTAAGATCAATAAAATAATGTCAAGAATTACTGGAAAATCTGAAGAGCAGGTACTATGGAACTTTTTACATGACACTTGATTTTTACATAGCTACAGAAAATTGTGTTGGGGACTTCGCTGATTGCCATTTATTGTAGATTGATGAAGACACAAAGTTTGATTATTTCATGAGTCCTTGGGAAGCCAAGGATTATGGGATAGTTGACAATATCATAGATGAGGGGAAACCAGGGTTGGTAGCTCCCTTGGCAGGATCTGTTCCGCCTCCAAAATCGCGCGTGTGGTACTTGTGGAAGGCTTCAGGGCCAACCAGGAAGATCATGAAACATCTACCTTCAGAGGAGAAACTAATTCACAATGGTTACGGAAGTGCAACTGGAGATGATGGGAAGCTCAAGGAGGCATCGGCAACTTGAAAACCTTTTAGGTCATAAGAGTTCGATAATAGAAATGGCTTAGTGCACTAGCTGTATTCTAAATCATTATTTGGATACAGATTATGGGAGGTTGTTAATCCAGTGCGGTGTTTTTGATGCTGCTTTGCTTCATGGGGTGCATATTTTGTTTCTTGTTCTTGCGATGTGTTAGAAATGACCAACTCAACTCCATTACGATGCCCAAAGGGGCAGATATGGTGATGTACAAAGTGTAGATAGCACCCTACACTAGTGAGCAATTACAAGAGGGTATATACATCTAACACCCCTCTTCAAACTCATGGTGGGTCGACAACACTGAGTTTGGAAAGAAAAAAGCTATGCTGCGCCCTAGTCTGAGCCTTCGTGAAGAAATGCGCCAATTGAAATTCTGAGGGCACATAGTAAAGAGCCACCACCTCATCATGTACTTGTGAGCGCATGTAGAAAGCATCAACACCAATGTGCTTGGTAAGTTCATGTTTGACACGATCACGGGCAATACTGATCGCACCAGTGCTGTCAGAGGATAGAGGAGTCGGTGTGGAGGTCGTCACACCGAAATCCTCAAGTAGCCACCTAAGCCATGTGACCTTAGCCGTCACGGTCGCCATAGCCCACAACTCAGCCTCAGCACTGGACCGGGAAACTGTCGTCTGCTTCTTGGTTTTCCAAGCAATTAAGGAGGACCCAAGAAAGACACAATAAGCCGAAAGGGAACGGCGATCAGAATGATCAGTAGCCCATGTCGCATCAGAGTACGCCTGAAGCTCAAGAGAAGTTGAACAAGGGAAGAACAAGCAGCGTGAGGCGGTGCCACGAAGGTATCGAAGAACACGAAGATGATGAGCATAATGGAGCTGTTTGGGAGCAGATACGAACTGACTCGGAATATGAACAACATGACAAATGTCAGGACGAGTAATCCCAAGGTAAACAAGGCTCCCAACAAGGTGACGATAACGAGTGGGATCATCAAGGGGAACACCATCGTAGACCGCAAGTGAACATCTAGCTCCATAGGTGTATCAACAGTGCGTTGGTTAGTGAGAGCAGCACGAGAGAGAATATCCTGAATGTACTTTTCCTAGGAGAGGTAGATGCCATCAGGCATGGAAAAGACCTCGAGACCAAGGAAATAACAAAGAGGACCCAAATCAGACATCAAGAATTTACCACTAAGACGCTTCTTCACAAAATCAATGAACTGAGAATCATCACCAGTAATGATCATGTCATTGACATAGATAAGAAGAAGCGTACGACCACGAGAGGAAATGTGGACAAAGAGAGTAGGGTCGTGGTTGCTGGGCTTAAAACCAGCAGCAGTGATAACAGAGGAGAAGCACTCAAACCAGGCCCGAGGTGCCTGTTTGAGGCCATAGAGAGAGCGATGCAGCCGGCAAACCATGCCATCCGGAACAGAGTATCCTGGAGGTGGCTTCATGTAGACCTCCTCGCGCAGCTCGCCATTGAGAAAGGCATTCTTGACATCAAGCTGGGAGATGGACCACTGTCGGACAGAAGCAACAGCAAGAAGAGTCCGGACTGTGGTCATGTGAGCAACAGGAGCAAAGGTCTCATCATAATCACGACCGTGCTCCTGTTGAAAACCACGGGCCACAAGACGAGCGTTGTAGCGCTCAATGGAGCCATCAGAGCGAGTCTTGATCTTGTAGACCCACTTGAAACTAACAGGAGTCACCTGAGGTGGCAAAGGGACAAGGTCCCACGTACCAGTGCGCTCCAAGGCGACAATCTCCTCAGCCATAGCAAGCTGCCAGTCAGGGTGGACAGCAGCCTCTTGGTACGTGGCTGGCTCAATCAGCGCAGCAGCAATGAAGCCATAGCGATCTGGAGGATGGAAAGTACTACGGTCACGAAGAGCATACCGAGAGGACGGCTTTGGAGGAGATCCAAGAAGCAAGGGAGAAGATGGTGGTGAAGAGGAAGGAGGATGCTGTTGGCGGCGGCTGTAAACGTGAGTGAAGTCACGAGGAAGTACCCTCACAGAAGTAGGCCCAAGAAGACACATGGATGGGTGCTGGAGTGAGGACGGGAGGGAGCTCGGGAGAGGGCAACTCCAATGAGGGTGTGGGAACAACAGGCGGAATGGAAGGTGGAGTGGAGGTAGGTAGAGGCGAAGAAGACGAGGAAGAGCGTGAGTGAGGGAGCGGAAGACACACGTCAGGAAGAGTCAGGAAGGAGATAGACTCAACATCAGTGGCAGAGGAACTCGAAGAGGAGCGAGGGTAGTAAGGACGGGATTCATCAAAGGTGACATCCCGAGAGATCCTCATCCGACGAGCAACAGGATCATAGCAGCGATAACCCTTATGCTCGGTACTGTACCCAAGGAAGACACACTCAACTGACTGAGCTGTCAGCTTGGTGTGCTCGCGAGGAGGGAGAAGAACAAAGCAGACACAGCCAAAACATCGGAGGTGACTATAGCGAGGAGGATGACCAAAAAGGCGCTCGTAAGGAGTACACCCTGAAGAACGGTGGAGGGCTGCCTGTTAATGAGAAAAACAGCCGTGGAGACAGCCTCAGCCCAGAAGTGAGGTGGAAGCTGAGAGGAGAGCAAGAGAGCACGAGAAGTCTCAAGAATGTGACGATGCTTATGCTCAGCCACACCATTCTGAGCATGAGCGCCAGGGCAGAGAACTGAGCAAGTGTACCCTGAGCAGTGAGAAAGCGACGATGCGCGTCAGAGATGTACTCTGCAGCAGAATCAACACGAAAAACACGAATGGGTGAATCAAACTAAGTGCGAATCATAGTAGCAAACTGCTGGTAAATAGACAAAAACTGACCACAAGAGGACATAAGATAGATCCAAGTAAACCTCGAATAATCGTCAGTAAATATAACATAATAGGAGTGACCGCCTTTTGAAACAAAAGGAGCACGCCCCCATACATCAGAGTGAATAAGATCAAAGGGACGCTACAACATAGAATCACTGGGAGGATAAGGGAGTTGCAGCTGTTTGCCAAGCTTGCAACCCGTGCAATGAAGAGCAACGTCACCAGAAACAGGACCTAAAAAGCCACTACCAACAAGAGTGGAAAGTCTTGAGCCAGAGAGATGTCCAAGACGACGATGCCACTGAGCAAAAGTAGTAGTAATGGAAGCAGCTGACGCTGAAGCTGGAGAACTGGATGATTGACTAGTCCGAGTGGGCGAAGGAAGACGCAGCCAGTCAAGTTCCCATAGGCGCTGAGAGTCATGACGCCTAGGCCCAGTCCCCACCAGAAACCCCGTACGAAGGTCCTGAACACAACAAGAGTCAGACTCAAGAATGATACGACAACCATGATCGGTAATTTGACCAGCAGACATTAATTGCATAGTGAGTTGTGGGACATGAGAGACAGTAGGAACATGAAAAGAGGATGTAGAGAGAACACCACGACCAACAATAGGAAGAGAGGTGCCATCAGCTGTCTGAACAATAGGAGGAGGATCAATAGGAGACAGAGATGCCAAGTGACTAGAATCCGGAGTCATATGGAAGGATGCACCAGAATCAAGGAACCACTTGGATGATGTACCTGAGGGAGGAGGTGGTGGTGGTGAAGTACCAGAAGCCCGAGCAGTAGTGCCAGAAGGTGAGGGAGCAACAGCATTGAGACGGCGGAACAACGTGAGGAGCTCCTGCTCCAAAGCAGGGACTGAGCGAGCTGCACTGGACATCCCACGGCGAGTCTTCTTGTCGCGTTGCTCCTTCCGACAGACATCCTCGGTGTGTCAAAACTTGCCATAGTAGCCACACTGAGGCTCGGTGGACGGTGGCGGCGGTGGCTGTGGTGGAGCAGTGGGCAAAAGGGGAGCTCGAGCAGCCAAAACAGAGGACTGCGGAGCCCCACTAATGCCCCCCGCCCGAAGACGAGTCTCTTCAGCATGTAGCTCCGGCATCGCCTCATCGAGAGATGGGCGAGGTCAGCGGGTCAGGAGCTGGGGCCTGACAACCTCAAACTCAGGACGGAGGCGGGAGAAGAACTCGTGAAGGCACAGAGTGTCCCACTGGCCCCGGTGATGATCACAACACTGACAAGTACTGTCGGCGTTATGAACCCGGGGGCGTCCTAAGCCAACGAGTAATCGTATGTGTGTGTAACTCGTCCGGATGGGTGATGCAAGAAGAACACAGCGATTTATCCTGGTTCGGGCAAAGAAGGGCCCTACGTCCAGCGGGGGGAGAGGATTTGTATTATCTTGCACCTAAGTGCTTGTACAGGGGCGAATACAAGCGAAGGAGAGGATTCGAGGGAGGGGTCGAGTACAGAGCGAGAGAGTTATTCCGAGTCTAGGAGTCTGCCTAGGCGTATGTTCGGTTATCGTGAGATCGTTGTCTGGAGTCGTTCTCCTCTGTCCCTATTGGGTCTCCTGGCGTCCCCTTTTATAGGCCAAGGGGAGGCACAGGGGTACAAATATCCTGGTTCGATGACACGGTGATGACGTCGCGGGTCGTGGAGGTCAACCCGAGGCCTCTGCAGGGACGTGCGCTGAGCATGGCTCGTTCTGTAGCGGCGTGGCTCGGAGTTGACAGCCGTCCTTCGGAGTCATGGTTGCTGACCGGCGAAAGACGTGATCCCCTGTAGAGGACGTGCGAGTTCCTGTTGGGGTCGTATCGGGAGTTGTTGGCGCAGCTTTCGAAGTCGATGAAGGTTGACCGGAGGGCGTCGATGCGTACTCGAGTCCCGGTCGAGGGGTAGCCTCGAGCGTAGTGGTTGAGCGGATAAGATCGAATTGAGGGAATCTGATGTCGGTCGTTTGTTGCGTAGCGTGTCGAAGGGGGCCTCGAGCTATCTAACAGCGCTGGGTATGGCGTAATAGTGCCGTGCAGACCGATGCATGTAACAGAACCGACCAATTTATTAGAGCACAAGCACATAATCCGCCATTAATTCAGCAAATCATATGATTGAGACCTAATAAACCCG
>CM041634.1:26644846-26656945 GCA_023333625.1 Bothriochloa decipiens
GGAGTGTTGGTCGTTTTCCGAAGGGTGCGCGCGAGCGCACCCTTCGGGTGTAGCCCCCGAGGCCTCGGGTGAGTAGAATACTCGCCCGAGGTCTTTTTTATTTTGCGTTTGCTCGATGTGTACTCGAATGATCGAGCCCCCGGGTGGTTGGACCCTCTTTCGTCGAGGCCACCCGGTTGCGAGCCTGCTCCTTAGCTTCTTCCGTCGAAGCCGGTCAGGTGCGAACTCGACTTTTTTGTTCGACCCTCACGAACCCTTTCGATCGGGTGGAGGGGGGAGAAGCATTGTGCTACCCATGCTCGAGCGAGCGTCAACGTCTCAGGTGAGCTACTATCGGGAAATTCAAGTAAGAGCTCGTGCCCCGTTCGATAGGGGTCGACTAGTGGCCCTGAGGCGCTCTTATTCGAGCAAAACAGTGGGTCCCGCGGATGCCAGACCCTTTCGATCGGGTCCGGTGGCTCGATGCCTCCCCTCGAGGAGATTCCGTCGTGGTCCCTTAGTTTTGCCTTGAATGTGTCCGAGGGGGCCTCGAGAATTCGTTCTCGAGCAAGGGACTCGCGTCGGCCCCCCTCGGTCACCCCTAACTCCGGTACTCGAGGGCGGCTATCGAACCCTTTCCGAGTGCCAGCCTTCGCTCCCTGGAGGTTTCGAGGGCCTGGGCCCGTATCCCGTGTCGTGGGAAGATCCGTCTGTGGATAACTCCTCCTGTCCATCACGCGTGCCTTTTTGCGCAGAAGCCGGAGCGGCGCGGTAGTGGGTGAGTCCTATACTTGAAGCGTATTTCGAGGAGGATAATTGTCAGTTCTCGTTTTTCAAGAAAAGATTCGAAGCGGCGTGGCCGTAATATCACGGGAGTCGGAACGGTGCGGTCGTGGTGGGGCCGGCATGACGCCTGATTCGCGTACGCTTGACGTGTGTTCATGGTCGACGGGAGTCGAAGGGGTGAATGCGAAACGGCCCTGTCCATGACGCACAGAAATCGAGAGGAGAGTGCTTTGGGTGCATTTAATGCGGGGACTTACTGGTCGGGCAAGCGTCGGGCATCCGTCAGTCTTCTGCCCCAATAAAAGGAGGCACCCTTCGTAGCGTTGCTCTTCACTTGCTTTCCTGTCGTTTTCGCGTTCGCCTTCCTACGCTTGTTCGCCTTCCTTGCGCTCGCCTCCCCGCGCTTTCCTTTCTTGCGCTCGCCTTCCTGCGGAGATAGGAAATCTCCCGGGCCGCCCGTCCACCGAAGAGCTCCGTGCTCTTGCCATGGCGCCGCCGGAGATTCTTCAGCCCGCGGCGTGGGTTACCTCGGAAGTGACGAGGAAGGAGATGGAGGGGTTGGTGGCGGAGGGGCTTCTTCGCCCCGTCACCAACAGGGATGAGCCCGAGTGGCTCGTTTCGCCGAAGGAGGACCACGAGCCGAACCCACCGGAGGGCTACGTGGTCAGCTTCGTCAAGTTCCACCGGCTGGGCTTCGGCGCCCCGCCGAGCCGGTTCATGCGCGCTCTCACTCACCACTACGGGATCGAGCTTCAGCATCTTTCCCCCAACGCGATTTCCTACGCCGCCATCTTCACCACGGTCTGCGAGGGTTACCTCGGGGTGGAGGCGCACTGGGAGCTCTGGCTTCACCTCTTTCGGGCGGAGTACTTCTCCAAGAGCGCGTCGGCGGGGGTGCGGAGGCTGGTGCGGGCTGGATGCTGCAACTTCGCCGTGAGGAAGGCCGACGACTTCATCCCCATTGGCCTGACTTCGAGCCACGGCCCCTGGCCCTCGAAGTGGTTCTACATCAGGAATGATGAGGGGCTGCTGCCTCAGTACACGGGGCGCGTCATCGAGTCGCGTCCCCACAACTGGGGCGCCCCAGCACGGGACCACCAAGGGAGGCTCGAAGACCTCCTCGACGCCCTGGCGACCCTTCGAGGGCAGGGGTTAACTGCCGGGGTCGTTGTCTCGGCCTTCCACCATCGACGGGTGCTCCCCCTGATGCGGCGCTCGCTTCGCATGAGTCAGATGTTCGTTGGAGCGGAGCTCAGGGGGAGCCGCATGGTTGCCGGGGCTATTACGCCGGAGAGCGTCGCCAAGAGGGTTCGAGGCATGGTGTCGGGCCCCTTCACGACGCAGGACGTCAACCGCATCCCGATGCGACCGGATCCCGGTTACCCCGAACTGGTGAGTGTATTACTTCGTCGAGCCCTTCTTTTTATTTCTTTTCACCTTACATTTTTTGGGCTTCGCGCGTAGGGGGAGCTCGACTACGAGTTGTCGCTGCCCCCCGTTAGGGAAGATTTCGGGGCTCGTCTGACGGGGCTTCGCGGCGCCTCGTCGGCAAAGAAGACGAAGGAGGAGGAGAGCAAGAAGAGGCGGATGCATAGCCTCGATCTCTCTGCGGGCGAGCAGCGCTCGGCTAAGCAGAGACGAGAGGCGAGGCCCGTCGGAAGGTCCCCCTCTGAGGAATCGGGGGAGGAGTGGAGCAGAGAAGAGGAGCATCTCTCGACCCGGAGGGTCGCGGCTGACGCCCCTTCGATGCAGGGCGCCGCTGGTTCTGAGGGGTCCATGGAGGGGCCCCGTGAAAGTGACTTGGCCCTCGAAGCCGGGACGGTGGCGCTGGCCTTGGCCGCATCGGCGGCGGCCTCTGCTCGTGGGGCTGCGGGGCCTCACGGCGTGACGCCGCCGGCAGCGACTTCGAGCCTTCCGGGTGCCGGGAAGCGGCCGTCGACGGGGGCCTCACGAACACCAGGAAGGTTCCCAGTGGGGTAAGTTCTTTATCCTGGGGCAGTTTTATATTTCGCGTCTCGATTCCATGCGTCTAATTTTTCTTTCCTCACAGGATCAAGCGCGGGCGGACACCGGCGGGGCCCGCTCCGGCCAAGCCCCTTCGGACGGAGGCTGTGACAGAGGCGACGGCGGTCGCGGCGGGTCCCGCCATGGGCCCGGTTCTTTCGGCGACGAGCGCCGCCTCGACTCCCCCGTCGATTTCGAACGAGGGGGTCGTCGCTTGGGTCAAGGCCGCACGTGCGGCGTTGGCCCGGGGAGTCGATTCGGTTATCGGCGAAGCGGCCACCGAGCCTGCGGTGGTTGTGGCGTCGAGCCCCCGAGCCGGGATGGCCGTCGACGCGCCGGGCAGCATGCCGGAGCGCCCCTCGGATGACTCGCGGCCGGGGTTTTCGCAGGCGGCGCCCATCGTCCTTGAGGTCGAGGAGGGCGAGGCCTCCGTCGACAGAGGGAAGGAGAAGGACGCCGCGCCCCCCTGTCGCCACCGAGGTCGGGGGTCGTCGAGTCCGAGGGTGCCGAAGCGGCCCCGTCAGGCGGGGAGGCGAGTGTCGCCGTGCCTGCCCCGGCGGATCCTTTTGTCGAGCGGGAGGAGGCGCAGGCCGGTTTGCTGGCTCTCGTGCCGTGGGAGGGTCCGTCTCCCCCCGCGGTTCCCGAACACCGTCCTACGGCGGGCGCAGCCGTCGATGCGGAGGGTGCCGGAGCCGAGGCGGCGCGGCGGTACTCCGGGGCGGAGACTTCAGGATGGGGCTCGGAGCCTATCCGCGTCCATGACACCACAAGTCACGACGCTCCCTCGCGGGAGGTGGATGACCCCGCCGAGCTCGAGTGCTGGAGGGCCGTCGAAGAGGAGCGTTCTTGCCTTCAGAGCTCGCTGAAGGCAATGTTTGGTCTCGTCAGCAACAACCTCCACCAGCGCCTCGGGGTAAGCGTCCTTCGAAGTTATGGAACTCGGGGTGTGTTTGCTTTATCGATGATGTCCTTTGTCCTTCTTGCTCTTAGGATCTGAGAAGGCGCTCGAACATCAAGTCCCATCTTATCCACAGCGCCAAGGATAAGTGGAACCAGATCCCCGAGCTAGAAGCAGCGCTCGAGTCTGCCCGGGTCGAGGCCGCTGCTGCTCGGAGTGAGCTTGAGAAGGCAAAGTCCGAGACCGCCTCGGCCCAACAAGCGGCCGCCCGAGCCAAGGAGGCCGAGGCCAAGGCGAAGGAGGAAGCGGGGAGGGCCCTTGAACGGGCGAGGTCCGAGGCCAGCGACGAGCTAGCAAGGGTTGGTGCGGCCCTCGAGGCGGTGCGGAAGGAGCTCGAGGTCGCGGTCTCGGAAAACGCCAGGATTTCCGAAGCCTGGCGAGAGCAAAGGCGGAATGCCATTTCGGCAAGCGAGGCCCTCGAGA
The DNA here is from genome assembly GCA_023333625.1 of Bothriochloa decipiens. Classification (NCBI taxonomy): domain Eukaryota; kingdom Viridiplantae; phylum Streptophyta; class Magnoliopsida; order Poales; family Poaceae; genus Bothriochloa; species Bothriochloa decipiens. Next base: position 26,648,997 of record CM041634.1, read on the forward strand.
AGCTCGAGGAAGAGAAGGCGTCGATGGTCCGTGCTGGTGAGGCGCTTGCGAACGAGTATCTTGTTCTGCAAGATACGCACACGAAGCTCGAGACCCACGTCGTCGGTGAGCCTTCCTTCTTTTCTCGAAGAGTTTTCTGCCTTGGTCTTCTTTCTTAAGCGTTACTGACTCCGTTTGTTTATTTTCAGCCTTGGAGGAGGAGCTGAATCGGGCTCATCGCGACCTCGGCCTGCTTCAGAAGTCGTACACGGCCGAGGTGAAGCTGACCGGCGAGCTCGGCGGTATGCTCGATATGGTCTGTGACAGCCTCGGCATCCCTCGTCCCGAATCGGCCGTGGACGACGTCCATGGGGCCCCTCTCCTTGACCGGCTGTTCGAGCTCGGTCGCGTGGTTAAGGAGAAGGTGCGGGGCGCCCTTCATGTCGGCGTGAAGCGGGCGATGGCGGTCATCGGCTCCGGCTACATCTACGACATGGAGGTCGTATCCCACGGTTTCGTCAGCGACCCTTCGAATACTGACGAGGAGAACGAGGCCGTCTTCATGGGGTTGGTCGAGGACGCTGAGGACCCTGGCGGTCGTCTTGCGAGCCTCTTCGAGCATGAGGTCCTTTCGCCTCCTGAGGATGATGGCCTGTGAGCCAAATCTGGGCAAAGAGGCCTTTGTAAGAAATTTTGTGAACTTTTGTTTTCGAGGTCGCGATGCCTCGAGCCAATGTACATTTATATTTGTTCGTATATGCCTAAATGTGCTCTAAGTCTTTTCTGTCTCCACTGCCTGATCGGGTCTTTACTTTTATCGATTTCGTCACACGATCGCGCCCTTCGAAGGGGGGAGTGAGTGGAGGTGCCGTAGCCCTGGGGCGTTGGCGGTCTCCCGACCTGACATCCCTCGACCTTTCGGACCATCTCGTGTCTTCTTCGACCCAGTATTAACCTATGTCGAGGCATATCGAGGCAGAGTGGACCTCGAGACGTTAAGTCCTTTTCTTTCTCGCGTTCCTGATGACGTTTCTTGCTTAGTGAATTCAACGTATGTTCGTGCCCCCCGTCGGAGAGCGAGTGGAGGTACCGTAGCCCTGGGGCGTAGGTGGTCTCCTGGCTCGATAGCCCTCGACGCTTAGGACATTCGCGTGGCGTTTTCGACTAAGTATTGGAACGTATCGAGGTGCGTGGGAGAAAAAAGACTTTTTGAGTATTGAAAAATTGAGTTTTTTGGGGACTCCGGGGGGTTCCCCCCTTTATAGCCCCCGAGGGAGGTTCGACTCTGAGGAAGCAGAGTCGAGGCTACCTCTTGCATGTATAAGGAAATTAAGCTTGTGATCGAAAGCATTTCGTTATGCGAAAATGTAAGAAGAAGGCATCGACTAGGGATAGAAGCGACGTAGCTGGTCGATGTTCCATGCGTTGTTGAAAATTTCGCCTTTGTCGTTAGCGAGCTTGTAGGTTCCGGGCTTCAACACCTCGGCTACGATGAAGGGGCCTTCCCATGGTGGGGTTAACTTGTGCCGGCCCTTGTTGCTCTGTCGCCTTCGTAGGATGAGGTCGCCCACTCGAAGGTCCCTTTTGCGCACATGCTTGTCGTGGTAGCGTCGAAGCTTCTGCATGTATCTTGCGGAGTTGAGGAGGGCCATGTTTCGAGCCTCTTCGAGTTGGTCGACGGCGTTTGCGGCGGCTTCCTCGTTGCTTTGCTCGTTGTACGCCTTTAGTCGAGGGGAACCATACTCGAGGTCAGTGGGGAGGACGGCCTCAGACCCATAGACCAAGAAGAATGGGTGAACCCCGTGGCTCGACTAGGTGTTGTCCTTAGGCTCCATAGGACTGAGGGCAGCTCGACGGCCCACTTCTTGCCGTGCTTGTTAAGGCGGTTGAAGATTCTTGGCTTGAGTCCCTGCAAAATCATGCCATTGGCGCGCTCGACCTGGCCATTAGTTCGAGGATGAGCAACCGCGGACCAGCTCACGCGAATGTGATGGCGATCGCAGAAATCCAAAAACTTCTTGCCAGTGAACTGTGTGCCGTTGTCAGTGATGATGACGTTCGGGACACCGAAGCGATAGATGATGTCGGTGAAGAACTCGAGCGCCCGCTCGGAGCGGATATTCCCGATGGGCCGGGCCTCGATCCACTTGGTAAACTTATCGATGGCAACGAGCAGGTGGGTGAAGCCTCCAGTTGTCCTTTTGAGGGGACCAACGAGGTCGAGCCCCCATACGGCGAACGGCCATGTGAGGGGGATCGTTTGCAAAGCATACGCAGGGAGGTGCGTCTGCTTGGCATAGAATTGGCACCCCTCACATGATCGGACGAGGCTGATGGCGTCAGAGACAGCGGTCGGCCAGTAAAAGCCTTGTCGGAAAGCGTTCCCGACGAGGGTCCTGGGCGCAGCATGATGACCGCAAGCCCCCGAGTGTAGGTCGTTGAGTAACCTTTTGCCTTCCTCAACGGTGATGCAACGCTGCAAAACTCCGGTCGGGCTCCGTCGGTAGAGCTCCTTGTCTGGACCGAAGAGGACGTAGGTTTTGGCCCTTCGCGCAATGCGTCGAGCCTCGTTCCGGTCGTCTGGCAGCTCTCCTTGAGTAAGGTACTTGAGAAAGGGCTTACGCCAATCGGCTTCGTCGCTTGCTCGAGGGGATGATACCTCGAGGTCCATGACCTCGGCCCCGGTCGAGGGGGCCGGGGTTGGTTGAGGCTCGACCCCCTTAGACGGATGTTCATGTTCACCCGCGAAGTCAACTGACGGCTCGTAGAGATCTTTTACGAAGACGTCGGGAGGCACGGTGCCTCGGGTTGACGCGATCTTTGCGAGCTCGCCGGCGGCCTCGTTGTAGCGTCGAGCAATGTGGGTTAATTCGAGGCCGTGGAATTTGTCTTCCAGTTTGCGGACCTCTTGATAGTACGCTTCCATTTTAGGTTCGCGGCAGCTCGATGCCTTCATGACTTGATTGACGACTAACTGCGAGTCGCCCCGAGCTTGGAGGCGTCGAACCCCGAGCTCGATAGCGATGCGTAGTCCGGTCACGAGGGCTTCGTACTCCGCGACGTTATTCGAGGCTGCGAAGTGGAGTCGAATCACGTAACGCATGTGAACCCCGAGGGGCGAGATGAAGAGCAGGCCCGCGCCCGCTCCTGTTTTCATCATCGACCCATCAAAGTACATGGTCCATAGCTCGGCCTGGATCTGTACGGGCGGTAGTTGAGCGTCGGTCCATTCGGCCACGAAATCTGCCAGCACCTACGACTTAATGGCCTTTCGTGGTGCGAAAGTGAGGGTCTCGCCCATAAGCTCGACTGCCCACTTAGCGATTCTCCCTGTGACCTCCCGATTCTGGATTATCTCCCCGAGGGGGAAGGACGAGACCACGGTTATCGGGTGGCTTTGGAAGTAATGTTGGAGTTTTTGCCGCGTCAGGATTAGAGCGTACAACAGCTTCTAAATCTGAGGGTAGCGGGCCTTAGTCTCCGAGAGCACTTCGCTGACAAAGTAGACTGGCCTTTGAACGGGCAGGGTGTGCCCTTCTTCCGCCCTCTCAACCACTATGGCCGCACTGACCACCTGGGTGGTTGCGGCGACATAGAGGAGGAGGGGCTCGGCTGGATGAGGAGGTACGAGGATCGGGGGCGAGGCTAGCATAGACTTGAGTTTTGAGAGGGCCTCCTCAGCTACGAGGGTCCATTCAAAGTGCTTCGATTTCTTCAAAAGGCGGTAGAGGGGCAACGCCTTTTCCCCGAGACGGGAGATAAAGCGGCTCAGGGCCGCCAGGCATCCTGTGACCCTCTGAACGCCTTTGAGGTCCGAATGGGCCCCATCTTGACGATCGCCGAGATCTTCTCCGGGTTGGCCTCGATTCCGCGCTGAGAGACTATGTACCCTAAGAGCATGCCTCGGGGGACGTCGAAGACACACTTCTCGGGGTTCAGCTTGATGCTCTTCGCCCGGAGGCATTTAAACGCGGCATCGAGGTCAGAGACGAGACCCTCGACTTTTTTGGTCTTGACCACGATGTCGTCCACATAGGCCTCGACCGTCGAGCCGATGTGTTCTCCGAAAACGTGGAGCATGCACCGCTGGTACGTTGCCCCGGCGTTTCGAAGGCCGAAGGGCATAGTAATATAGCAGTACATGCCGAAGGGGGTGATAAAGGAAGTCGCGAGCTGGTCGGACTCCTTCATCCGGATCTGATGGTAGCCATAATAGGCGTCGAGAAAGGAGAGGGTCTCGCATCCCGCCGTCGAGTCAACGATTTGATCGATGCGTGGCAAAGGAAATGGGACTTTAGGACATGCTTTATTCAAGCCGGTGTAATCTACACACATCCTATATTTCCCATTTTTCTTTTTGACTATTACAGGGTTAGCTAACCACTCGGGATGGTGGACCTCCTTGATAAATCCGGCCGCCAAGAGCTTGTTGACTTCTTCCCCGATGATCCTGCGCTTCTCCTCGTCGAAGCGGCGCAGGCGTTGCTTCACCGGCTTAGACCCGGGGCGGATCTCCAAGGCGTGCTCGGCGACTTCCCTCGGTATGCCCGGCATATCCGAGGGACTCCACGCAAACATGTCGGCGTTCGCGCGGAGAAAGTCGACGAGCACTGCTTCCTATTTGGCGTCGAGGGAGGCGCTGATGAGCAGCACCTTCCCCTCGGAGCAACTCGGGTGGAGGGGGATCTTCTTCGTGTCCTCGGCAGGCTCGAAGCTGCCGGCATGTCGCTTGGGTTCGGGGATCTCGTCGGCGAGGGCCTCGAGAGTGGCTGCAAGCATTGCCGTCTCCTCGAGGGCTTCCGCGTGTTCGACGCACTCGACGTCGCAGTCGTATGCGTGCTCGAAGGAGGGGCCGACGGTGATGATGCCGTTGGGGCCCGGCATCTTGAGCTTGAGGTAGGTGTAGTTGGGAACTGCCATGAACTTGGCATAGCCCGGTCGCCCAATGATCGCATGGTATGTGCCTCGGAACGGGACTACCTCGAACGTGAGGGTCTCCTTTCGGAAGTTCAAGGGAGTACCGAAATACACCGGTAAGTCGATGCACCCAATGGGAATAGCCTTCTTGCCTGGCACGACGCCGTGGAAGCCCCCAGCGCTGAGCTTCAGCTTTTCCCTTGGGATTCCGAGGAGGTCGAGGGTCTCAGAGTAGATGATGTTGAGGCTGCTGCCTCCGTCCATCAAGACTTTGGAGAAGCGAGTGTTGACGATGACAGGGTCAACAACAAGCGGGTAGAGCCCCGGGTTCGGGACGTGGTTCGGATGGTCATCACGGTCGAACGTGATAGCCGTCTCGGACCAATCCAAGAATCGAGGGGTGGCGACTTGAGTGGAAAATACCTCCCGACGCTCCCTCTTGCGCTGTCGAGGTGTGAGCCGGGCGGTAGGTCCCCCGTAGATCATGAAGCAGTCCTGAACCTCGGGGAACCCATCATTCTTGTCGTCATTCTTATCGTCGGGCTCTTCCTTTTCCTCTTCCTTCCCTCGAACCATACCCCCGAAATGCCTTTTGATCATCCGGCAATTTTCGAGGGTGTGGTTGGCCTGGCCCTTGTGATACGGGCACGGTTTCTTGAGCATCTCGTCGAAGAGACCCTTTTCGGGAGGGCCTCGAGGCTTCTTGCGCTCGACAGCCGCCACGAGGTCGTCGTCGGGGGTGTCTTCGCGCTTGCCTCGCGGGTTCTTCTTCTTCTTCTTGCCCCCTTTCTTGCCGCCCTGGTTCGAACCCTCGGGGTTGGCCGCTTTGGCCTGCGTCTGGCCTTTGCTACAGTCGAAGAAGGCACCGACGGCCTCTTCTCCGGCGGCAAAGTTGGCCACGATGTCCATCAATTCGTCGGCGGTCTTTGGAGGGGTGCGCCCGAGCTCCCGGACCAGTTCCTTGCAGGTGGTCCCGGCAATGAAGGCCAGGATCACCTCTTCGTCGGTGACGTGGGGAAGCTCGGTGCGCTGCTTGGAGAAACGTCGAGTGAAGTCGCTGAGAGATTCCCCGGGCTTCTGTTTGCAGCCTCGGAGTTCCCACCTGTTGCCCGAACGCACATAGGTGCCCTTGAAGTTCCCCTCGAAAACCCTGACCAGGTCGAACCAGTCACAGATTTGGTTAGGGGGAAGCTCCTCGAGCCACCGTCGTGCGGTGTCGGAGAGAAAGAGTGGGAGTTGTCGAATGATGGCGCTGTCGTCGCGGGCCGCACCAAGCTGGCACGCCAGTTTGAAGTCGGCAAGCCAGAGCTCAGGTTTTGTCTCACCGTCGTATTTGACGAGACTTGTCGGGGGTCTGAAGGTTCTAGGCAGCGGCGTGCTGCGAATCGCACGGCTGAAGACTCGAGGTCCCGGCGGATCCGGGGATCGACGTCAGTCCTCGTCGCTGTCGTAGCGTCCGCCCCGATGAGCGCTGTAGCCTCGCGCCTCGGCGTCACCGCACTTGCGTCTGCGGTGTTCGTTGATGTCGTGACGCGCATCGCGGGGCTCGCGGTTGTCACGAACGCGATCGTGGTCCGGGACCGCCCCCTTCAAGCCGGGGGAGTCTACCGGCTGGGTCGAGGCCTGTCTCTCATGCCGCGAGGGTTCGTGGTGTTGCCCCGAGGCCGCACCTCGACGCCTCGAGGCAGAGCTTTCGGCCTGCTGAATGGCGGCCACCTCGAGAAGGCCCTTGATCTCCTGTTGGACTCGCTGGGCTTCGGGATTCGAGGGGGCCGGCATGTTGCGAAGGAGCATGGTTGCTGCGACGACATTCTGGCTGGCTCGATTGAAGGCGGGACGTGCAACCGTATCCGAGCCCACAATCTGCCGCTGCACTTGCCGCGCTCGAGCCCGAGCTCCTCCGCGTGGGGGGTTCTGATTGTCTTGCTCGAGGGCACGCTCGAGCTGACGCAGTCGCTCTTTGTCTTCATCGAGCTTGGCTCGAAGCTCCCGGAGCTGCGCGAGCTGGGCGACGCGAGCGCCCTGCGAATCGCCCGGATCATTGATCGCGGCAGGGGGTCCTTCCTCCTGTCCCGCCGGGAGGAGGGGCCCACCTGTTGCGACCGGTGGTGTGGACGCCTCTGCGGGACCGGCGTCGTCGTCATCCGACGCGGCGACTATGTCGACGTGGAAACACTCTCGCGTGGGTCGTAGTAGCTGGAGTCATATTCGGAGTCGGAGTAGAGCGGGCAAGGCATGATGGTCTGCGCAAATTGTTCCACCTCCAGCCACCTTCGAAGCGCGCGAGGGCGTGCGCCGCGTGGGCGAGGGTTAATCGGGCGTTCGGGGGCCAGTACCGGTTCCTCCCGGCGCGTTGCTGCGCGTGGGGGGGTCCGGTCCGTTCTCTGTCCGCTCCGAAACCCGAGCGCACGATAGTGGAGTATGCCAAAGCAGCATTGTCGAGCCCAAATGGCAGTGCCGGTCGGACGGCAAACTGCTCATGGGGCAAGAGAGCCGTAGACGTGAAGGGAGCATTTGCCTAGGGAGAAGCGTTCAACCCTGGCGAGCGCTGCCCCACGTCGGGCCTAACGCGTAGTCGCGGGAGCCTCTGGGCCAGAGAGCTCAAGTCATCCACCGAAGACGAAGATGATGTGACGACCGTGGTCGCACGGCGACGCCGCCCGCCCTGCGATCCACGTCTCCTTCTTGACTGGGAAGCGTGATGATGAGGACGATGCAGGGCTCCTCGTGGAGTCCCTGAAGCGCCCCCGCTCGGGTGTCCGATTGAGAGCAGGACCATGTCAAGGCTCGTGCCGAGTGACATAAACTCCAGACTCCCAAACCAGATCACCGAGCCGAAAGGGAGCGATGGTACGAGGTCCGCCATCCGAACGAAACGGTTTGACACACAGGCCCCCTACCTGGCGCGCCAACTGTCGGCGTTATGAACCCGAGGGCGTCCTAAGCCAACGAGTAATCGTATGTGTGTGTAACTCGTCCGGATGGGTGATGCAAGAAGAACACAGCGATTTATCCTGGTTCGGGCAAAGAAGGGCCCTACGTCTAGCGGGGGG
>CM041634.1:26657045-26723857 GCA_023333625.1 Bothriochloa decipiens
GTAGTCCGTGAAATCTCGAAGGATTTCAAACCTTTTCGGCATGACCAAGATCGTAATAGTTTAGCGGTTCCATTCACAAGTACACAGTTCGCACATAGTTTAAAACATCATCGGAGTACGAAATAGAGTTATTACAAACCAGTTCAAATTCAAATAAAAGCGGAAGCGATTTAAGTTCAAATACCACACACACACATTTGAAATATAGTGCCAGGTCCTTGGTCCACATCCAGCAAAAGCATCAAGTAGAGAAGAGTGACCATGCCCAAGGTCTAGTCATCGCCCAAGGCGGGATAGAAACAGTTCTGACAATAACCATAAAGCATCTCACTATCTGCAAAAACATGGGAAATAAAACCCTGAGTACGAGGATGTACTCAGCTAGACTTACCTGTCATAAACTAAAATAAAGAGACTCCAAGGAGTATGCAAGGCTGTATAAGTAGGATAGCTGACTCATTTAAATTGCGGAAAAGCTTGCATTAAGAAACATTTAATAAGAACCTTCTAGCAATGTATTTTAATCTGATTATCCTTATCATGCTACATTAGCGCCTGTACTAAACAAGCATGGTAATAATTATTCAACAGCAAGTAACCATTTCCGGTTGAGTATCTTTCCATCTCATCAGCTCAACCATCTCACCTCTTGTTCAAGTTCTTACTACGATGCCGCTGCTCAAGTCAAGTGTTCACTGTCCAGGAACGATGGCGATTATAATCGATTACTAACCAGCTGGCGGGTACTCCTCACACAAACCACACTCACCAGCCACGGTGAGCTACAGGTCACCGACATCCAATTCGGGAAAAACGCGAGATCAACAGGTACCATCACATCCGGGCACCGTCCGGCTGCCAGCAGGGCGCACCATGCTATATTCAGGCCTTACAACCGCGTAACCCGTGGTCCCCCATCTTCACCAATGCGATGCGTACAGCAGGTCGACTCCCGGCCCAAATCAAAATTAGGCTTCGCGGTCGGAACGACTTATCCTTCCAGCTAAATGTGAGGTATAAATTCAATATGACTTGAGGACGTACAACGGACGGGGTCCTAGTTCGACACAGACGGGATAAACCACATTGAACCTCCAGTTCATTCTCAACTCCAATCCCGCCCGGTCTCAATTTATTATCTCCACATGGTTATCCAAGATAACAATGTATTCAACCATCCGAGTTACCACCTATAACTCGCGGATGACAGGAAATCACCCGACTTCTACCAATCTAGTTAAGCAGGGCTAAGCATATAATCATACCTGAACCTAACAGGGTTGAAGTATAAACACTGGCAAGGAATATAAGTAATGCAGCAACGGTATAAAACAACGCCTATAACTTAATGCAACAAACAAGTAAAGGACTCAAGTTAGATATTTTGCAAACCACAGGGAGAATGCTCCGGGGCTTGCCTTTTAGAAAAGCACTTGGCTGATGGTCGGGACACTCCGGAAGATCAGCTTCGGGATCCTCTTCTGCTGCTGCTTCCCGAACCAAAGCTTCCTGTTGGCCTTCCTCTCCTGGTGCTCCGGAAACTACTGTCGCGAGCTCTGACGATCCTGTATGATGCATAGTGCGTATGAATACCGTGCATACATATAAATACAATACTGATGGTGATGGTAAATGAATGCTCAGGTAAGATGAATGATATGATATTTGAAAACATGTATGATAAGCACATGTCATCTGCATTCTCTTCTACCGATAAATCTCCAAATAAGCCTCGCATTAAAACTTTACTCGCACACTATAAAGAATCATAAACAACCATTGTTTTGCACTCTACACTCCACTGAACTAAAACCAATAGAAGATCATACATATCATGAATAGCACAAAAAGCATTTTTACACACATGAAATGATAACTCTAAAGCATTATTTATAAACGAAAGAAATCAGGGTATAACTACAACATGACTCTAGACTACTCAGAAAATTCTGTAAAAATTACAGAAGCTTAATCATACCAAATAAAGACTACCATAAAAATTTCAAGTCAAAACAGTAAGTACTTTATCCTGCACAAAAATGACAAGGTAGCACAATTCCAGGGGCATAAAATACTTTGTACATAAAAGTATATCAAACAACAGATCTCAGAACATAATTAGCTCTAGATTGACATAAAAACACTCTCCAAAAAGTTTCATACACAAATTCCTTATACATTATTTAATATGAATTATTTATCCTCACATGAAAATAGGCACCATAACTAGACATAGAAAAATTTACATATGACATAGCCTAATAACATTTTTCACAGATAGAGCATGACATAAGAAAACCAACAAACTTAGTCTCACATTTTTCTGAGCAACAGAGAATTAGTTATGCATTTCCTAAGATAAATACAATTAATAGAGATAAATAAAGCTATACAGAAAAGTTTCACAAATTCCACATTTCATATTTTTCATGCATAGATCATCTCATAAGAAAAATACTGCAAGTTGAACCAACTCATTTGGATGAAAAATGAGCAAGTTATGAATTTTCAAAGTTTAAACTGAAATCTGAAATCTATTCTGAAAAAGAAAAAGGAAAACCACTTTACACCGGGGACCCTGACCTTTCCAGAAACTAACCAAGCCCTAACCGGTAAATTGCTGTGTCTGGCAACTTAGCACAAAGACCCTTAGGGTTTCTTGAATTCTGACCCGACGTCCCTGCACAGTGACGGGAGAGGACGACGGCGTCGGCTCGGGCTCGCCGGCGGCTACCGGGGTTCTCCGGCCACTCTGACCCTAGGGATAGCACAAGGGGGACAGCGCGAGTCGATTGCAGGGAGAATCGAGGTCGGAGCGAAGCCGAGGCCACTCGGGCCACGTGCGCAGGCGGACGGCGACCTTCCGCCGGCGGCGCACTCAAAATTCCGGCGAGGGCCGACCCGCTCGGACCTCATGAACTAGGGCTACAGCTGCTACTCGACTAGATGAACCTAAAGCTCGAGACAGAGAGAAGAATCGTCGGCTGAATCGACCGGGGCACGGCGACGGCGGTCACGGGCTCGCCGGCCGTGGAGAAGAAGCCCTCGATTGGGGGTCTTACCCTTGACGAGGACGGCTGATAGGGGGCGCACGGGCTAGAGCACGTCGAGGTGGGTCTGGTGACGCACTTGGGGAAGAAAATGCACGGCGGGGTGGCTCGGCGACGGCGAGCTTAGCCGGCGGCGACGATGGCGGGTCCGCGGAGCTGAGGCAGGAGGCGGGGAGAGATGAAATTGAAGGGGGAGACAGAAAGAAGGAAGCAGCTGCGGTCTCTTTAACACGGTCGGGACGGTCGCTGCCGCCCCGGACGGCCGGTCGACGCGCGCCACGCGGAGCGCGCGGGCTGGGCGACATGGGCGGTGGCCGAACATTTTCCTGACGGCCAGGGTACAGCCGTCACCAAAAAGCTATTTCCATGAATACAGAACAAACTTTGCTGCTTAATAACTCTTAAACTAAGCCGAATTAGTGAAAACTCAAAATAGATGAAATGTAGTTTTTGAAGAGTAGAACATTTCATCTTAAAGAAGTTTTGCCAGATTCTGCCTAGATTTTGAAATACAAAAATCCAATTAAAATACCTTTGAAAAATTCCCAAAATAGAAAATCAGCCTCCAATTTTGCCCTTTTTCAACATTTTTGAACACCTTCCAAGCATTTTCATGAAAAGTGGTAAAAACAACTTTTGTTCCTTATAAAATTCTCTACAAACTTCATTTAGGGCACACACACATGCAAGCACTCTAGCTACCACTTCCAATTCAGTCAAACAAAACTACTCTAATGGTCCACCTTGGTCAACCATGACAACAAAACTTAATTAGCCAAAACCATGAACATAAACCTAGGTTAATTTGGTGTCCTAAACATGTCTAGGTTACCCTAGAGGTCATCCAACACCAAACACTCATACCACATATGCACTTCATGTGAAAGGCAATCAAAATTCGAATAAACAAGCATGATACATGAAATGACGATCGATCTTTTCATCAATGCTATGCATAATGATGCTTATGCTTAAGAATGCAAATGATTATGCTTGCTTAACACCAGAGTGTTACAATGCACGTCCTCAGTTTGGGCAGTAAAGCGGGATTCGACCGTCGTACGGACCACTGTGCGGACACTGTGGCCATACGATTTGACGAGGTTAGGTAGTTTTGTATTAAATGCGCTACCGGACGCACCGGGAGTGGGTCGATCGAGGGGGGCTCGATCCTCGAAGTACCGAGACGCCCGTCCCGTCGGGGGCCTCGACACTTAACGCGGGATGCTCCCATCTCGAGCGATCATCAGCCGGTGACGTGAGCGTCTTGTCGAGGGTCAGATGGTGACGCCAGTGATTCTGTCGAGGGTTGCGGCTGTACTCTGTTGTGGGCCGGCCCAGTGTGTATTTGCCGATGGGCCCGGTGGGTCGAGGGGGTATGGTCTGGTTGCGTGAGATTAATCTGAGGGCAAACTCGGGGTTCAACCGAAAACAAGGAAGGTTTAGGGTATCCCTTCTCTCGGTAACCGACAAGTACCACCAGCACAATACTCTGCACCCAAGATGTCCAGACGATGCCAGATGGCGGACATCTGACGGTGGAACTCCTCCACAGTAGAGTCTTGTTGATGAAGCGACTGGGCGTCCTCCACCACCATAAGATATAACGCCTCGTTACGAATCTCATAACTACGACGGAGGTGAGCCCACATCGAGTGAGAGGTGGAGAGACCACGGAGGGACAGAGAGATGTCAACCTCCATGCTGGCGAAAAAGATAGCCTTGGCACAGGCCTCCTCACGCAGCCAGGTCGCCTGTATATCAAGAGCTGACTGGTAGGCCTCCATCTGATTCTCAAACGCCTCAAGCAGAGGCTTCTTGACCGTGTCATCTGCATCAGGCGCATAGGTGGGCGAAGTGGGAAGAGGTGGTGTGGGCAGACAAGGCCGCTCACCCATGAGATAGCACCACAGCTGATGTCCGCCCATGTGTACCTCCATGTGAAAAGCAAACTCGCTCCAATTTGTGCCATTAAAGGTGACGGGGCAGCGAGGAACCGAAATGGCGCCAGGCTTGCCAAGGGAGTGAAGGGAAGCCATGAGAGCAACAATTAGAGAGAAGAGCAGAGCGGAGCAGAGGGAGGGAGGGAGAGCAGAGGAGCAGGCAGCCGCGGTGGCGCGAGGCGCGTGCGGTCGCGCGGGGAGGCGGGGTCGGCCGCGGCGGCACAAGGCGGGAGCGGTCGCGCGGTGAGGCGGGGTCGGCCGCGGCGGCGCGAGGCGCGGGCGTGGACGGCCGTGCTAGGCGCGCACGAGTGGAGGTGGCTTCGCCGACGGCTCGCCGGTGGCACGCCGGCGACGGCGGGATGGTGAACCCTAAACCTAGGCTCTGTTACCATGTTAGAAATGACCAACTCAACTCCATTAGGATGTCCAAAGGGGCAAATATGGTGATATACAAAGTGTAGATAGCACCCTACACTAGTGAGCAATTACAAGAGGGTTTATACATCTAACACGATGCACCATTAAAATCATGGCATGTAATTTCTGTTTCCCATCTCTATGCCTCCGTGCATTCTATTTGTAACTGTCGTGTGTGACAATTCAATATTGCGTTGAGTCACTTCCGCTTTCAGGGACAGGAGAAAGAGGCCGGCCATAGGAGAGGAAGCCGACGGTTGGGGAAGAAAGAGACCGGATGATTTCTTTATTTATATGAGTTCGGCTTATATATAACTAAGTTATATAACTTGGTCCTATACACCGTTTTAACTAGTAGTTATTATGTCAAATCAAATCATGAAACAGAATCTGTATACTTCGGATGCCCTGTGGGTAAAAAGAACTGTTACATGGCCCTGATGAGTATCTATCTAATACTCCATACATATCCATAAAGCAAGTTATTTAGGATATCGACACAGTCACCAAAGCATAATTTTGACTTGCTCTATACTCAAAAATATTTATTAAAGAGTGATATGTGTATAATTTTATAAAAGTATTTTTTAAGACATCTATTCATGTGGTTTTCATATTTTCAAACTTAACAACATAAAAGTTATTTATGATTTATATTTTTAATGTTTAATTGAATCCTTGTTCTAAACGACTTGCTTTATAAATATGAAAGGAGTATCTTCATGCAGTTTTGGTGGTAAGTGTCAAAACAGGAGGAGCAAAATTCATTATAGAATAAATATAATATCACTGGTGTTGTACGGTGAATTAATATGTGGCAAAATCGGAACAGTGTTGCTGCCAGGTGTACTCGTCACATGGCGATGGACATTGACATCGTATAGGACTGCTGCATATGCTGTGGTCCATAGACGTGTTGCGGGTACGTTTTCGATTTTCTTGTTTACTTGATAATAACCCCTCTTCTAATAGGTACCACAAGTAAAGGCGAATGCAATATATTCTCTTCATTTTAGGAATAATTGTGGTGCCCAGAGTACCATCTGTACAAGATATTACATACTCCGAATTCACCTATAACATATTGTCATTTTTTCAAAATATAATCAGAAGGGATGATATTCGAGATGCGTGCTTTTTGTACGTGTGTGTATATATATATATCATCTATGCATATTACCAAGTTAACATAGAGTTAAAATGTCACTGTCATCAAGATAATGTTTCTGTTACGTAATTTTTGCTTGCTGTTCACATGTACCCACACGTGTCAGAGACTCAGAGTGAGAGATGATCCAGTATAAAGAAGCGCAGAGCCCCCAGACCCGGAGCTGCCATGAGGCACGAGCTTCATACTCCACGGCCGAATCGATTCAAGTGTGTAGCTACTACTTGCTCGCCTAAGGCAACTAGCTAGCTAGCACACGTACACACAGGCAAGTCGAGGCCGCCAAGGACCGCTAGATGATCCCCTACGCGACTGCGGCGGAGGCCGAGGCAGCGCTCGGGCGCGCCATGACGTGGGCGGAAGCGGCGTGGTACCAGTACTCGGCGGTGATGCCAGATTCGTGGCTGCACTGCCACGTTACATTTATCCTGTTCGTCATCTACACCATCGCCCCGCTGCCCCTGCTAGTCCTCGAGCAGTTGGCTCCGTCCTTCGTGCTGCCGTACAAGCTGCAGCCCCGGGTAAGGCTACCCCCGGCAGCCTCCCTCAGCTGCTACATGGACGCGGCCTGCGTCTTTCCCCTCGCCGTTGGCCTTCAGTTCGTCTCCTATCCTGCGGTCGCCAAGGTGTTATTAATTATGTGTTCTTTTCTTGCACATGCATCAACGTTGACGGCTTGACGCATACATATCTATCACTAATAATAAATAAATAAAACTCCAGCATGCTAACTTTAACCAACATGGATATTTGTAAACAGAAGAGGTAGTGTCCTCGATCTGCATTTGATGATGCCTGTTAATTTGTGCTATCTTTCTACTAGATATTACGGACTCGAATGGGACTGCCATTGCCGTCGGTCAGGGAGACGATTGCGCAGCTGGTGGTATACTCTCTCGTGGAGGATTACCTCAGCTACTGGATCCATCGTCTTCTGCACACCCAGTGGTGCTACCAAAAGATCCACCGCGTCCACCACGAGTTTACAGCTCCTACAGGCTTCGCCATGTCATATAGCCACTGGGCCGAGAACCTCGTCCTCTCTATCCCCGCCTTGGCCGGCCCAGTGCTCGTGCCATGCCACGTCACCACGCAATGGCTATGGTTCTCCATCCGCCTAATTGAGGGCATTAACACGCACAGCGGGTGATTATTATTACATATATGTGTGTGTGTGTGTGTATTACTCTACGTGGACACAGTTTTGAACGTAAAGCTTCTCAATTTAGTATCATGACAAGTTCTTACAGTTATGTTAATTGCGAATCTTTTGTTCAAAATTGCAGGTACCATTTCCCATTCAGCCCTTCCAGGCTGATTCCATTCTATGGAGGGGCAGCATACCATGACTATCATCACTACGCGGGAGGCCGTAGTCAAAGCAACTTTGCTCCTCTTTTCACCTACTGCGACTATATATATAGGACAGACAAAGTAAGTACATGCTTGCTTACATATATATACTACTTTCTCCGTTCTAATTTATAGTTCGTTTTGACTTTTTTGGTACATACATTTTGCTATGTATCTAGACATATTATTTATCTAATCACATAGTAAAATGCACGTATTAAAAAAGTCAAAATGAACTATAATTTAGAATAGAGTGAATACTTATTACTGTGTTAATGATTACTATATATATACATTTGTGAAAGCCCATCTGTTGGAGGGTACGGTGGAATAGTAAAAACCTTCCTTAAACTATATCCACAAGCTGTACAAACCTCAAAACAATCGAAGGTTTGAAAAACAAGCCTACTATTATTTATATTTAAGACAGCGTCACGTGCAAAATATGAAGATGAATTAAACAAAAATACTTGGTTTGAAAAGGTAAAGCTTCCACCAAGCCCACATAAGCCATGGATAATGTGTTACTATGTAGTGTTTCCATAACTTCAATATCTCAATTAAATATTGTATTTTAAGTGGAGTAGACCCAGCTCCCCGTAACAGGCCTTGTCGAGTGGCTCCTTCTCAAATGTCAGGCCGCGTTTGGTTTGCATAGCATCGCATTTCCAGCGCATGTTTAGTCCAAGGCCAGAATATATAGCATGTTTGGCTCGCCAATAAAACATACACAATATTCTACAACTTCTGGCGCCAAATGTTTGGCGAGCAAAATTGTCGCTCCACCTTGGGCGAGCCACACTTCATGTGCGGCGAGCTATGGCTGGTTCTGACTAAGAAGCAAATGGACCCTTAACTACTAACTAATGTTTACTATATATCACCTCCTGTTGAAATATTCAGCAATACTCGTAGTCTTATCATAAGAAATATTTCAAAAATTACTAGCTAATAATTAAACCATCGTGTATTCAACACATATACAGAGCACATGTAGTATAGTACTGTACTAGTGAAGCATAAGGTTACAAAATAGAGGCCAAATACCAAACGAGAGATGAAATAGACACGTAGTGGTTCACATGTGTGTGTGAACCATTGGTTTTCGCCATGCATGCACCAAGTGTCAGCAACATAGAGAAAGTAGCATATGCTACCCAACAAGAAAGAGATAAAAAAGATAACGATGTGCTACCAAATGAAACAAGAAGACACGTCAAAACCAATAATATTATATGAAAGTTCTTCCAAAAGATATATATAGCTTGTCAAGTAAATCAAGAATAAAACTTATTGTGTATGCTTCCTCCATCCCAAAAGTTAGGTGGCTAGATTCATTCCTGAAACAAAAGTCTTTTTGAAACTTGTCTAGATTCATTTATAGAACAACAGTATTTTGGGGACAACGGAGTATTTACCAGTACCACTCTCCCTCATACTAACTATATATACTCATTTTTTTTCAGGGCTACAGATACCACAAGCTAAAGCAAGAGAAGGTATTACCGTATCTTCAGATATTTTTCTTTTCTTTTATATGTCGTGGTCGTGTTGCCTATGATGTTTATTTTTATGATTTGTAATAACTACGGAACAGCTGAAGAATCTAGATCTAGCTGATAGTGCGGAGAAAGGAGGCAACTTCGATACAGGGAGAAAGACTTGAGATATTTTTGTGCCTGAGCATACGAAGACTATTCTATTACTCGTCCTCTTCGGAGGGAAGATTTGCAATTGCAACTAAATAATACCAATTTACTGCAGAGGCTCTTGATCGGTCGACGAACAAATATACTGTTTTTTTATTTCAACAAATATACTGTTGGTTATTTGTTTCCTGTTTTTTGTGTGCCTCTCTGTATATTGTGTAATGTACAGTACTGAAGAAATCTGTTATGTCTAACCTACGTCGCCTAGCTCTACCTTTTGTGAACCATCGCGAATTTCTTTAGTACTCCACTTTGTAAGCATTGAATAGCACAGCAGTTTTTAGTGTCAGCATTATGGCGCCAAGCACCCGCTGGAAAACAGCACCAAATAACTAACGATGATTAGGGTTCCCTTTAAGAAGGCAAGCATTTGGTAGGAATAGTATCCGAAATCAGTTCAAGTTCATTTTCACATGAAAATAAAACACAGGAAACAAAGGATTTTCCTCCATTCCTAAGGTAGTTTAAAAATGTTTTTTTAATACGGTATAGGAATATTTGGCTCAAGCGGAGGATTATTTATCCCGGAGATGTCGATATGTTCTACTCTTTAATATAGATTTAACTAGTATATCCATAGATTGCGAAGAGGGAGAAACAAACATCCTATAGAAAGCACATTTACAAAATCCCTTCATTGATCAATCT
Source organism: Bothriochloa decipiens (assembly GCA_023333625.1). Lineage (NCBI taxonomy): Eukaryota > Viridiplantae > Streptophyta > Magnoliopsida > Poales > Poaceae > Bothriochloa > Bothriochloa decipiens. Next base: position 26,667,334 of record CM041634.1, read on the forward strand.
CTTGTTACTCTTGGCATCACCAGTAACTCTACCGGTGATCAATCTCCACATAGAGACTGCTACAAGGACGAGCTTCACATCCTTGGATAATTTGGGGCTTGCTAGTGGCGAGTTAGTGTGCTCCTATGACGGAGACTGGATGGGAGCTAGCCATATGAACCCTTTTCGCTAGGGGCATCTGGAAGAAGATGGGTGGCCGTGGTGTTCACAAGCCTCCAAATAACTTCCTCTGCATGCGTAGGCTTATAAATATCTCTTTCCAACTCTACAACTAATAAAATGTTTTCTCTGCATGCGTACGCTTATATCTGTTTCACGCTTATATCCTCGTCATGGGTGAAGCCCCCTAACCGATTTTCCCTGTTGCAAAACACGAAACCGGCTACTGGTGGTCATTTTAACAATTTCATTAACCTTTCTCACTACCGCTAGCCTGAAAGATATGGTGAGAATTAATATATTCACTGGGAATGGATCTTCACGTGTCTATGAAAATCAGCAACAGTGTAAATCATTTTCACTGGAAGTTAGCTATACCAACTGGCTATGGAAATGGATCTTCACATGCAGTTCTTTTTGCGAACCTCCTAAAAAATGTTTTTCTATTTTGGAAATGATTATACACTTGTTATTTCCCTTTTGTGATGTGTGCATTTAACTATTAAGAAACTTTATTTTTCCTGAGGTCGGTAACTCTGGCTATAAAAAATATCCCAAGCAATATCAGATGAAGCGTCTCTTTATTGTAGTATTGCGAATATGTTTCCAGATGGTTAAAAACCGTCATGCAATAAATCACCGACCGGATATATTTTCCGATGGGTTTTAAAAAACTGTTATGTAGCAAATCCCCGATTGGATATATTTTCTAATGGGTTTTAAAAAACCATCATGCAACAAATCCCCGACCGGATATATTTCCCGATGGGTTTTAAAAAACTGTCAAGCAACAAGTCCCCGACCGAGGTACCCTCGGCAATTCACCTCCGACCAAAGTCCTTCTGGCGTGTTTACGAACGAATTACCGAGTGTTAACCGTCGGAAACATACGGTCGGCCACACAATGACCGACTACCAGTCGGTAAAAGTGGGAATGCTCGACAATAGATGCCCGACGGGAGGTTCCTGATGGTATACGCTCGGCAATTACACTTCCCGACGTACAAGGTAATGACCGACGGTTTAGTAACCGTCGGCCATTCTTGCACTCGTAGTGCAGAGGTGTGGAAACTTAGAAGTTTGAGCTTGGTTGCATGACATGATACATCCATGTTATGAACCATGTATAGTCTCGCTTTTATCAAAATAGCTTGAAACTTCTATGCCAAGCATATACACCCCAAGCATGGCCTTATAGAAATAGTAGATTTTATGATTAACTTTATTAGTCATTATTATAGTTATTTTGTGCTAAAATGGAGAAAAAGATTGAATTATTACCCCTTCAAAATGATATAAAATTTTCCATCTACCTCCATCAAAATCGGTTAATTGCTTGGGCCATATGAGACAAAATATAAAAAACTAGTACCGTTTTAGATCATTTCGGGGTAGCCTCGGTTAACTTCTAGTTACTTTCTATCGTCACATAGAAATTAATTTAAATAGTAGAAAATAGCAAAGCATCTTTGAGAATTTTGAAACCTAAAATTTCATTAACTTGTGGCACATACAAGGTTGAGAAAAAAAGAATGAGGTGCATACAACATGAAAATGGAGTATTCTTAGCAACTATATATAATAATATATATAATTGCTAGAGGCTGAAAAGACCAGGTAACAAACCATGAAAAGTTAGGCGAACAGCTATAGATTGTCATGTGAACCGCTTAACAAACTATACGTGTTACGTTGAAAGTGTGGATATGTTTGCTATTTGCTCTGAAAAGAACAGGCAATAAACCATGCACAACACGACTAGCTAGCTTGTGGGTACCAAGCCTCCCCCGTTGTTTTTATCTGATATATACAAAAAGCCAGTATAGATGTTTACAATTTTTCCACAGCTTACTTCTGCACCCACACACATCGTCCTGTTTCGTTCCTGAGGTTGCTATCCAAATCGCTGTCCCCTGGATCATCCGTTTGCTGCTATTCTCCAACTTCTCTGATCTTCACGGATATCATCAGGACTACGTCAACTCCGGAGTGTACGTTCCCCCCACGTCCCACCGGGTACAAATACTTTGAGAAAACAACGCCCGCGTCAGGCATGCATACACGCCCATGGCCATGGGTACCTACCAATTATACCTGTCATTGGGTATTCATTACCCATACCCACATGAAACGGGCAGGGTATGGATAAAATATGGCGTACCCGTTTGGGTGTGAATAATATTCAATGAGAAACGGGTACGGAGAGGGTATGTATAAAACATGACGTACTTGTTCATACTTCTCTATCTTCCAATAAGGCATACATGCACTCACTATTCAATTATCCAATGAATACGCGGAAATTGGGTATGAGTAAAAACGATGAGGATAAGAAATGGATAAACAAGACATGGGTATGGATATGAATACGTGTGAGTGTACCCATACCCTCCCCAATGACTGGCCTACTACGAATATTTCTTGGCAGTTTACTTCAGCCATCAAAGAATACATATTTCTTTGAGTGTGGAGTAGCACCACCAACGAAACTATTCTTTTCTTGACGGTTTGATTTTTTGGCAGTCAAGGAAATTCTCAACTGCAAGGCAATTTCAGTACACCAGAGCTTTTACCTAGCGGCATGCTATTTTTTCTCACTGGCGGTTGAGCATCAGGTGGCTCCAATAGAGAAAAAACTGTAGGGTACCAAGTCCTAGATCCGTGACAAACCGGATTCACGTTGTTGACACCGAAATTTGATCAGTCGAGAAAATATCATTAGCAAAGCATGACACGAGGTGGGCACTGGAGACATGGAGACAGTGTCGCCGCGTGAAGATTCATGCAGTCGACGGGATGGCGAACCCCATCCTTGCCACATATGCACATGTTGTGCGCATTACTGACAGGGGGGATTGCCAAGGGCACCGTGGTGGTGCTGCGGCCGGTTGGGCGACCGGCGCGGTGTGCACAGGGGCAGCAGCACCGGATGGCCCAGAAGACGAGGCGTCAGGACCGCCCAAACCAGCTGCAGGGACCCCCGTGGTAGCAGCAGTGCCGCCCGTGGCAGGGGCAGCGGCGGTGCCGCCCGTGGCAGCGGCAGTGGGTGCCGAGGCCCAGCCGTCGAGGGGTTGGGGGGGCTGTTCCTACCCGGAGCAGCATCCATGCCGCCAGGAAGCCATGCAAGCACAACTCTTGACCCAATGGGTGAAGAGAAATCATCAGCAGCATCCAAAAAATCGAGTGCGGTGGGATCCTGGGGCGAAGTGGACATATTGGCAAAAGGAAACACCGTTTCATCAAAAACGATATGGCGAGAGACGATGATCCGGTTGGAATGAAGATCAAGACACCGATATCCCTTGTGTTCGGAGGAATACCCCATGAAAACGCACCAGGAAGAGCGAGGTGATAGTTTGTGTGGAGCTGTGGATGATAAGTTGGGATAGCATGTGCATCCAAAGACACGAAGATGGTCGTAGGAGGGCTGCGTGCGATATAGAGCAAAGTGGGGGGTTTGGACATCTAAGGTTTTAGTGGAGTGACGGTTAAGGAGATAGGTGGCGGTGTGTAAGGAGTTAGCCCAATAAACAAGAGGAAGACTGGCCTGGAATAGGAGAGACTGCACAATGTTGTTGACAGTGCGAAGAATGCGCCCGGCCCGCCCATTTTGTTGAGACATGTATGGGAACGACATGTGAAGAACGACACCGTGAAAGAATGTGTGGGTTGAGGAATGATCGAATCCATGGCCATTGTCGCACTGAACTGCCTTGATGGAGGAGTCGAATTGCATGCGCACATACGAGGAAAAAATAGAGATTGCACCAAAAGTATCGGATTTGAGGTGTAAAGGAAATGTCTAGGAATAGTGAGTGTGATCATCCAAATTAACAAGATAATATTTATAACCATACACACTAACAACTAGGGATGTCCAAAGATCATAATGTATTAAATCAAATGGGCGCTCTGCACGAAAGTTTGACAAGCTAAAAGGGAGGAGCACATGGCGACCAAGTTGACAAGCATGGCAAACATGAGTATCATGGCGCTTCTTGCATGAAATAGCATTGGAACTAATGAGCTTGGACATAGCCTCATGACCGACATGACCAAGACGGCGATGCCAAAGTGTGGTGGAGGACACGACAATAGTGAGGGCGATGGTGCTGGGTGGCGCCGGCGCAAAGAATGGGTATATATCACCCGTGCTATTACACCTGACAATCACGCTCCGTGTCTGAAGGTCCTTCACAGAAAGGCCGAAAGGATCAAACTCAATAGAACCGTTATTATTAGTAGTGGAGCAACGAATGGAAATTAGATTCTTAATAATGTTGGGTGAGACTAGAACATTAGAAAGAATTAAAGGACGTCGTGAAGTAGAAAACGAGTGAGATCCAACGGAAATACGGGAAGTGAAGCCCCATTACCAACAATGATAGATGAAGGACTCGATGACAAATGAGTGTGAGAGGATGAAATTATACCAGCATTGTTGACCATGTGAGCACCGGCACCAGAGTCAACGTACCATTCGCCTGATCCCGGTGGAGTCAGCAACATGGTACTGAAGTTGCTGGCGAGGGACGGCGTGTCGAAGGACCCTCCATGCATGGGAGTCCACGCTTGGTGTTGCGGTGGTGGCGGGGTGTAGCTGAACCTAGGGGGGCACCGACGCTGTAGCTGTATGGTGCCATGTAGGGGTGCAGCTGTGGCTGAGGCATAGCCAGGAGTTCTGCCTACGGTGGGTGATACGCCCCTCTTGGAGCATTGCCGGACTGTGGCGGATGTGGCCAGAACTGAACCATGCCCACCCACGTGTTGTAGAGGAGCGGAGGCGGATGTGGACCACCAACAGTGGGTGTGCTGAGCTACTGGTTCTGCTGCTGCTTTCCACCGCGGCCGCGGCATTGGCGGTGGTTGCTGTGGCCACCACCGGAGCTACCTTGGTCGCCACTGGAACTGCCCTGGCCGCCACCAGTAGCACTGCCATGGACACGAGTGCCACCTGAGCGGCTAGAGGGAGCACGGGTCCTGGAGCCAGAAGAGTCCATGATGAGGGCCGGCGGCACTGGGGCGGGTGGGGCGTCGGTATTGGCGATGACATCATTGAGGTTGATTTTCTCAAGGAGTAGCGGCGTGCGTGCCTCTGCGAAGGTCGGGAATGGCTGGCGCAGCTTGATGTTCGTTACCATGGGGCAGAACTTGCCGCTGAGGTCACGGAGCAGTGTGAGGATGAGGGTGCGGTCGCCGACGGGGTCGCCGAAGTCGTGGAGGTTTACAGCCATCGTCTCGAGGTGGTGACAAAAGTCCATGATGGAGGACGACCCTTGGTTCGTCGTGCGAAACTTGGCAAACAGCAGCAACGCGCATGGCTCACGCTGGCCGAGGAATTCATCCTCAAGGTGGAGCCAGGGGACGCGGGCGCTCAGGTTCTTTAGCATGGTGGACTGCTGCAGGTCAGCATTGATCGTCCCGTAGATCCATGCAAGGACGGTGCAGTCCATCTACACCCACGCTGGCCGATCGGCGTTGACCATGTCGGTGAGAACGTGATCGGTGAGGGTGTACTTGCCCAAGACGACGAGGAAGAGGGCACACCAATGGGTGTAGTTGTTGGCCGTGCGATCCAGAACCATCGGTACAAGCACCTTGATGTTGAGGACGGTACTAGCGGTGGCGTGGACGTCAGCATGGTCGGCCTCATACTTGTCGAGAGTGGTGGTGCTAGCAGCCTCGGCCTGTGGCGATGGGCCGCGGCGGCATCGCGATCGCGCTACTCTGACGCCTCGCGGGCCAAGGGCTCGGTGTCGGTCTCGGCTATGTGCATCAGCCATGGGCAGTGTCCAGGCGGGTGACATATGTGGATCGGGAACCCATGATCGGTGGCCATTCGGTTTCACGCGGGCATCGGCGTCACATTCTCATGCAGGTGTCGGACTCACGGCACGGTCTCGCACGAGTGTCGGAGTCACGATCACGTCGGGGACTCGCGAGTGGTGGCGGCGCGATCGCGTGCCACGGTCCGGGTCGGGTTGAAACATCCTCAATTTTCCACGAAGGGAAAATGCACAGAATGGCAGATAATATAATAGTTTGAAGCCTCAAACCATCTCATTATCTCGCAGCAGTCGATACAAGATCCATACATCGAATAAAAGAGTACAATTAGGGGGAATTATATAAATAGTTTGCCGCCACACTGGCGGAATCATCAGAGTAGCGGCAGCTCCTGGGGCCGCGGCGAAATGCGGAAGTACAATAAATCTCCAAAAGAAGCCTGAGCGTAGGAACAAGACGTCTACTCCTCCTCATCGTCATAGTCGTAGTCGGGCTCACCTGCCAAATAATTTTTAGTACAGTTTGTACTGGCCACATCGCCCACCCTATGCTTTGCTTTTGCTATGTATTATTTGGTGGGATGCAAAGGATATAATCAAATCGACCTAATATATGGCTGTGGTTTCCTATGCAAGTAGTGACCAATATTATATAATATAAATTCATCAAGTTTTAACCCATCTCATCCACATATCCACCCCATTCCATCACCATCACACACATCTCACCCTCTCGCACTTAGTCGACAGGTCCAACTCCCTCTCGGAGCCTGTCTCAGCGGCTCACAGCCGGAAGGGTAACACCAGGGGGAGAAATAGAAGGACTCATCTCACTACTCTCGAGAAGTGTGGGTCTTAGGAAAAAGCCATACCAGTGGCTCGCGGACTATATATATAGATTTATAAAATCTGTAGAGCGTGTACTCCCGTAACCACAAGATCACTATCATCGGCGGTGCCCCGCCTAAGCTGATTCTGGCTGCTTTCTAACCGGTGCGATGCCACCCTACCATTCAGTACTGCGACATCCTGGATAGGTACCACCGGCACACTGAGACTGTGAGACATAGTACCGGGCCCCCGTGGTCACTATGCTGTCTAAGGAGGGTGTGGGTCTCCACGCCCGTACCTCCCGACACTATCTGCTAACAACCTAGTAGTAGTGGCACCATCCTAGCTAGTCAGACATCCGTCTCCCGCCCATACAAGAGCAAGTGGTGAGCACGTAAGTCCCAAGGTTCCGGTCCTTAAGAGATATCAGGTCCTAGGGGGATCAGACAGGATTATCTTCCCTTAGGGACTACAACAGTCCGTGCTACAATAGCACCTCCTACCCGGGGCTTCGCTCCATGAAGGTTCTCACCCCCGGGATCTCCTTATACCTCACAATGTGCCCGCCACAAGCACCTCACATGGGAATGCCCAGAACACACTCCCCGGCAAGACTCGCCCACATGGGTCGTCATAGAATCCTGTCCGATCGACTCAACCCTCACCACACACCCAAGACGCACGCAGCACTCTCCCCGAGTAAAAGTGGCACCATGTGCCTTAACCTTATAACCCTACTCTCCACCACGCATCATCATCACACAGATATAAGCGTAGTAGAAGTAAAGCATCATAAGTAAAATAAGCAAGCGTCTAGCCTATCAGCAGGTGTGCAGGAGTAAGGTTGCGATAAGGTAAAGGCTCATCAAGCAGTTCTACCATGCAACCTATCATCAGGTGATATTCATAATTAAAGCACTAGCAACTAGATATTATGCCATGCGTAATAGGATCTACGAGATTGGGTGGGGTGTGGCACCTGCGAAGTCATCACCGAGCTCCTCCTCGTACTCGTAGTCGTCCTCCTCAAGCTGATCCTCCTCTGAAATGAGACATAATAGCCGCGTTAGCGGCTCCTATAGAGTCAACACAAAGAAGCGATAAAATTCAATAACTCCAAATGCACTCATACATAAGCCTATGACGTAGAGCTCATTTTTATGAAAATTTGGATACTTGGTTCATATTTTTCGAAGATCGTATGAAGAAGTTATGAATTTTTAAAGTTTATTCTATTTTCTGAAAAAGAAAAAGGGCGGATTAACCAGAGGCTGACACGTGGTGGCTCCTGATTGGGCCACGTGGCGTGCGGGCACAGTGCAGCTGAAGCTGTGCTGACGTCATGCTGACGTCAGCACTGACGCGGGGTCTGGTGTCTAGATGACATCATGCTGACATCAGCACTGACGGGACCCCGTCAGTGGCTGACAGTGGGGCCCACGGATTTGGTCACTGACATGTGGGGCCAGGTCAACGGTCAACGTTGACCGGTCAACGGTCAACGCCGACCGGGCCCCGACCGGGCGTCGGCGAGCCTGGGTAGGGCTGGATCTGGGCCGGGTTGGGCCGGCCCGGCCCGAACACGTGTCGATCGTGGACGTAGGACGCATGGCGTTTCTGGGCTCCTAGTGGGCTGAGTCCACGGCTTCGCCTGACTGGTACTGCATGGACTCAGTTCACGGTGGACCGTAGACTCAGGGGGGAGTGGCGTGCGGCGATTGGTCCAGCTGGGTCTACGTGGCCGCGTGGTCTCGGTCCACTCGGGCGCAGGGGAAAATCCCCCTTCTTCTCCGCACATGTGCTGCGGCACGGTGGCGCCTGGCCGGTGACGGGCGGCGCTGTGCTTCCGACTGGCTCGAGTGGCTAAGGCGGCGATGGCAGCGCTGCGTAGGCTAGGCCAGCGTGGCCGCGGGCCAAAGCGGGTGCGCAGGGGCTCCTGCTCGCCGGCGCACGCGCGGCGGCGGCGCCGAGCGGCATGGCCGCGGCTGCGAGGCGCTACGGCGCGTGGGAGATGACGATAGCGAGCGCACGGGATCCGCGTTGCCTAGGTGAGCGCGGAGGCGGCTCTAATTGAACCGAGGTCGCCTAAACGTCCGACATCGACGGCGGCGGCGGCGGCGACGACGAACGGCGGAGCTCCGGGTCCCTCACCAAAATGGCCTCCATCTCCCTTCTTGTGTTCCGATTGGAGAAGCTAGGATATCCATGAGCTAGCTACCGGGGCTAATCGAGGCACGACGGGGTGTGCGCGGCTCGGCGGCCACGGTGGACGCTCCGGCGGCCAGAGTCCAGGGAGGCCGGAGCTGCGAAAGTGCATGGCTCCAACTGTGGCCCGTGCCGGCTCCAAGAGGTTGCCAAGAATGTGTTCTAGACTACGGCGAAGTCAGGCATGGAGCTAATGAAGGAAACGGTAGTAAGGAGAGCGGAAACATCGACGATGTACTGGTGGCGGCCATGGATGGGGTAGGGCAGCTCACCTCGGTGATGCTCCGTCGTCCGCAGGGCTCGCGGATCGGCTCGATGAAGGCGAAGCCGTGCAGTAGCGCCACGGTGGTTTGGAGGAGCTCGATGTGCTCACGATGGCCGAGGAGGCGCGGTGGCTAGGTGCGAGCAGCTCCGACGGACGGCGTCGCGGCCACGACCACCTCTCCCCTCTTCCCTTCTCGGTTACTCTCTCCTTTGGCTAGACAGGCAGGCACGGCAGGGGTCTTACCAGTGCGACGGCCGGGTCATGGGAAACCCTAGAGGAGCCGGCGACCTCCCTTTATAGCCATGGCGCCGGCCATAGACGGCTGGCAGCGCAAGATGCCCATCGGGCGGTCAGGGCGCGTGCGCTAGGGTTAGGGCAAGCCCCGAGCGCGGTGCAGCGAGCGGGCGGCCAGGATGCTGTGGCGCGGCCCAGGCATGGATGAGCGGCGGGGCGGAGTCATGGCCATTTCTGGCGTGTTGGACAAGACAGGCCGATGGCCACATTTGGTGGGAGGTCGGGGCTGACAGGCGGGGTCCGTGTGTCAGCGGCACAGCGGCGGGCGCGGGCGCGCGGCAGGTCCTGTTGGGCCGGCTGGCCTTGCTGGGCCTGGCAGCGTGGCGAGCGGGCGGGCGGCGCGCGGGCGAGGCAGGCCGAGTGCGGGCGCGTGCGAGCGGAGCCGGCCACACGGGCGAGCGCGGCGCTGGCGGGCCGCCTTGTTGGGCCAGCAGACCGCGGCGGGCGCGGGTGTTGTGGCGATTGGCAGGCCGCGCGCGTGGGTGAGCGGGCTGGCGGCAGCGCAGCAGGCCGGCCTGGGTTGGGCTGGAAGCTGCTCCGGGCTGGTTTCCCTTTTTGTTTTCTTTTTATTTCCTAATTCCTTTTCTATTTCTATTTCTTGCAAAGCAACTAATTTAGCCACAACCCTAGGTTAGTGAGGTTAGTGACCATGATGTATACACCATGGTGGGTCCACTAGGGTCTCTAGGTTATGATGGATCCATTTTGGAGTTAGCAGGCATATATATACATGTGATATTAAGGTTTTTCGATTTTTATTAGTCATTACATAAAATCGATAAGGGGCAAAACATTCTCTGATAATTAAATGCAATGCTCATGCTAGAGTTAGGCGCTACTTGTACACTATCAGGTGTTTGGCCACATGACATTCGCCAAATATCGGTATACTTTAGAAAAATTTTTGAAAGCCCGTATTTTCGGTGACCGGATTTCTAGGATTGTTACACTGGTGGAGCGCCTGCGAGAGGTACACGGCGAGGCACGGGGCACTGAACGGGGCGAGCGCGCGTGCGGTAGGAGGCCGGCGAGCCGTTGCCTAGTGACAGTCTTGAGCTGGCGATCGTGGGGATCGACAGGGTCTAGGGTTAGAGGGTGCGGAAGCAAGAGGTTGCAGGAGCAAACCATCTCAAGATACCATGAAAGAGTAGGAATTAGGAAATACTCAATGCATTACTCAGGGAGACACAATGTTTACATATAGGCTAGGTGAGGAGCCTCGATAGGCAGGCCCACGAGCCCGATTAGATTCCAACGATTACGTGATCACTTATAAAAATAAGTTATACTTAGACGTGGTTCTGTTGTCATATAATTGTCTCTAAAAGTTGATTTTCACGATCCAGTTCTCTAAAATGATTTATGGGACAGTTAACTTATTCAACCATCCCAAAATGGTTCTCAAACGTTTTTGAAAATCATTTAGAATTATCAAAGCCAAAGAGAAAATGTTTTTTTCAGTGTGGCCGAAGGCCTTTAGAACTCACCACCAATCAAAGGATTTATTTCTTAGTTTATTTTGCACAAGCACGCATCCGCAAGGATTAGGATCCATGTCAACCATCCAAAAAATTAGACTATTTTGGAAATCGTTTAGAGCTAGTAGTACTGAAAATAAGAAAAATATTTTTGATGTGGCCTGACCACCAATTACAAGATTTAATTTTTAGTTTATTTTTCATCAGTACAGAAAACTGATTTTCCATTGATTTTAGCTGCTCCGTCCATACAAGTTCCGCTTGGTGCCGATGCAAAGAGTGAATGCTTAATTAGTTTTGCTTAATTTCAAGTTGTATATATTGTTGCTTTATTACTTTGGTTAATCGAGTGTTTCTCACCATAAAGAATAATATGTAAGCATGTATTATCCAACTTAGAAAAGTCCGCTTCCGCTCTAATTCCAATCCGAACCTGCACCATTTTCGACTCTAAAAAATCCACAATCGCATCCGAATCCATACAGTATCCGATCCGCTCTGAATCTGATGACAAAAAGAGGATTAGGATATTATCCTCTCCGCTCTGATCCATTTTCATCCCTGAATAAGGCCAGTCTCAATGGAGAGTTTTATTATGCTATTCCCAAGACTATTATATCATATAGAATGAAATGAAACTTGACTGAAACATCTACCCTCAATGCAAAGTTTCATTAATGAAATGAAACTTAACTGAAACACCTACCGTCAATGCAAAGTTTCATTTATGAGTTTCATAGGCATTTAATTTTAAGACTTACAGATAATTGGTAATCATACCAAGAGAGTTTCGTCTCCATGAAGATGGAACTCATTCTTCTCTCTTCATTAAAACATTGTCATATTATCAAAAATGCATATGTGGGAGGCCATTAAATACAAATAAAACTCTTACGAAACTCCCACTTAGACTAAGAACACCACCTCTAAAAATTCATTTTCATGTAAATACCTTTACAAGGGCAGTTCTAGCATTGCTACCATTCTTAAAAAGGATTTTATCAAGGACGGCTATTGCAATGCAACTGTCTCTGAAAATCTATTTTTAGATGCGGCGAAGCAAATTTCCTGTGGAAAATAGTTTCAAACCATTTCAATTTCAAATAACCCGCCATATTTCAAATCCGATTGCAATTGATTCAAATTAACTTCATAAATACATAGTACTAAGTCAAAGTGAACTAATACACACTTGATCAAGAAAGTTTTTGTTGCGGAACACATTGATATAAAAACAATTTTGGTATGGACTACAAATTTGGTACTCCAAATAGTTTCATATAAAAATTTATCAACTACACAGCTATACACCACATCTATCTCGACACTTATAGTATATAGTTCATTATCATACAAGTTTATATCCAAAGTCTTGGCTTTTTTAGAGTTGGCATTCTTAAAACAACGGAGCTCCCCTAGTTGTTTTTAGACCAAACATATTAAGGGTGTGTTTGCTTAAGGTATGGTTTCTAAAAAGCTCCTGTGAGCTGTATGGAATGTGGAAAAGCTGTGTGTTATGGTGGGCTGTGGAAAAGGTGTAAATTTCTTTGTTCAACAAGTAATAAAACCTACCTCCTATCGCTATCTCCCTTGAAACATCTATGAAACAACTCTCTATTTTCACCATTTCAAAAAGTAGAAAGCCAAAAACAGAGTAGGGTGTTTTTTTTAATCTTTCAATCACCTTTTCTAAAGGTGTTTTTGTATAGCTACTTTACTTTAATTGATATATTGAAGTTGTTGTAAAACAAACCTGTACTACTAAAAAATAGCTACTTCTAAATAAGCAGCTTCTGATTTCCACGCCTTGGACTGGCTTGTGGCTTTTTGGAAGGAAAAGGAGCTCCCAACCCTCAAGTCTGTCTCTGAAAATCGATAAACAGAAATGAACATGCTTATATAATTGATTAACAATGATGGTCTTTTAAACTGCCACTTTTATAATTGATTAATGTCAATCTCTATCAGGATTTCGATGTTAACCCAGTTTAAACCATGTTAATTTCTGATTTAAGACCGGGAGCTTTTCTTCCTAAAACTGTAAAAAGTAATTTCCCATATTTGGTTTTTTAAAACTTAAAATATTTAGGACATGATAAGGATGGTGTGACAGCGATAGATGACGGCCGACGAACCGCCGCTCCCATGTTGAAAAGGACACGCTGTAGGTTAGAGAAAAGTCATTGTCAACCAACACAAATTAATCCACGTGTCGTGCTTGGAGTTACAGCTGCTGCATGTGTGATGCTAGCCAAAACCTTCTCTTGCACTTTGCACTCGGAGGCTAGGTACAGTATATCGGCACCATGCATGAACCCGATATTTATAATATGAGGTCTCTTGTTATATTCTGGAAACATTCTCTGTATTTTTGCATACGATATTTCCACATTGTTTAGTTCTTACATTGCCCGTTGTATGTTAGTTTTACTATATATATATATATATAGGAAATTATTTTCTACTCTTGGAATAGTTACTGCCATGTTTATATCTCTAGATTTAGGCTGTATATGACCGAACGAAGTGTATGTATATAAAATATATGATGATGCTAGACCATCTATGGTAGTATATTTGTTAAGTATGCATGCATACATAGAGCACGTGGCTATACTTATTTTATATAATATAATAAGTGACATTTTCGTAATATATAAAAAGTATGAGTTCCCTTGAAATTTTTTCGCATTCGAAGATTTAAAGCACCTTAATATGAGTATATATATTATCATACCTCACAGCAGCTTCATAAAACTATTTTGAATTATTTTTTCGCCAAAACAGCTATTTTCAAAATAACTTCACGGATAAAGCTATTTTTATTCTCCTCTCCGAAGACATGAAGTGAAAGAAAGTTAAAAATAGTAGTTTTTCTCACAATTCGACCCCACCTGCCACAAAGGATTCCACCTGCCCCTGCGTGTGAGGAAGTGCATGGACCGTCGGGGCGTAGCTCACCACGGCAAGGCTCGCTCGGGGGCGCCGCTCGCCTCGGCATGGCCGCCAAGGGCGCATCTCACTAGGCGCCGCGGTCGTAGGGCACATCTCGGTAAGGCGACTGAGGGAACCCGGGCCGCGGTTGCGGTTGCCGGCCGCTAGAGCACGAGCAACGCGAATGCTGGGGTGCTTCCGCGCTCGATCATGGGGTCTGTGCATGGTCGCGGGGCATGAGCGGCACGACCGTCGGGGCACGCCCGGGCTCAACCGCAGGGCACGAGCAGTGTAGCCGATGGGGCGCGTCCACGCTAGGCCTCTACTAGTGCGGCGCAGTGTCCGGGGCGTGCTCTGGCTTGGGCGGCGAGATGTGACATGAGTCACCGGACTAACAGTTTAGTTCTAAGGACTAGGCTCAGAGGGATTTGGGGAAACAAGAGCTTAGAGAGAGAGGATGTAGAGCAAAAGCATGGTGTCGAGGATGCCGCCGCCCCGAGGCACGACTACTGGTGGCGCGACTGCTGAGGACAGGGGATGTGTCCGCCTGGACGCTCACATCACAGGCCCCTAGGCGCTCATGGCACAGGCATCGGGTCCAGTCCAGGGAAGAAGAAGGGAGTGAAAGAGGGGAAGTTAAGACTATGCGTATTATAGTAATTTTTCTTTGGTTCCAATCTAAAGAGTTGTTTTGCTAAACATGATAAAAAGACAGTTTAGCTTCATTGAGAAAGAATATTATAAAGCCAAACCAAAAAAACAACTCCATAAGCTTTCGTCCTTAGATAAGTTCCTTTATAGAATTCACATCTCTTAGATTATTAGATGCACTGAGCTTTACTTCAACAGTGGCAGCCAGCATAGGCATGTATGATCACAGCCAGATCAAGACGGAGGTGGAAATCAATGGTGTAACTGTTCGACAATTGGTGGGCAATGGCAATACTACCAAGTTTAGACGGCGGTGATACTTGCGGGCGCCACTTTCATTGCTGAAGGCGTCATCTTGTCCATGAGGATCTCTCCGGGTGAAAACCCATCTCCAGTTCTCTGGTGGGGCGATGATAGCATATGTGGATGTCATTTTTCTCGTCAAAGACGTCGCTCTTTGAACATCCCTTGGGTTGTCGGCTTTGGTGCCGGCAATGAGATGGTTGCTCCCTTGCGTATACACCAAGTGCTTCGTGCTGTTACAGAATACAACATTCGGTGTCTTCAGTGGTGGTCAGTATCCGATAATTTCTAGTACTTTTACTAGGTCTGACAGACGTATTTTGGTGGTATTGTCTCGATGTTGGTGGTCATATTCTCGTGGACTTAAAGCAAGTCAATTGTAGCGTAGAATTACTTGAGTTTATTGTTGAAGATGTATTTTCTTTCTATCGGTTTCTTTCTATTTTAGTTTTTCCTGTTGTAGTAATTTGGCCTGGTGCATTCTCAAAAGAGGATGACTGGAGCCAGAAATATAATTTCCTTTTATCTAAAATAAACTGCAGCAGGCCTATTGTTTTCGTCACTTTTAATTTGAACACGATTTCTCTTGGACCATTCGGGAAGTACAAGTCATTCATTTTCGCGCTACATTCAGGGCTAGACACCTGTCCGTTGGGACAAACCCATTTGATTGTTCACACCGCGGCCGTATAAAACTGTCCTTCTCGGGAGCCCCACCTCATGGCTTCGTTTTTCTTGTGCACAACGGATGGACGGGACGTCGGGACTAGAGAAGTGGAATGGATATGCTTTATCCTGGTTGTAATCATCGATTAAGACGGTTGAGCATCTTTTGAGTATATTCTATAAGAGATCTTTTACGGTTCCGCTCGATCTGGCCGTGCTCTTCAGTGGCCACAGGTCCGCTCTTCTTCCCCATCTCGAGCTCGAGATTTGCGGCCAGACGGATGCTGGCAGCGAGCTAGACGGCTGGCTGCCGTTTCGTGCTGAGCGACGGTGCCCGGGGGGAGCGTTGTGGCGCTCCTGCTCTTCGTCGTGGCGGTCTGCGGGGGCATGCGCCGTGTGCTTGCGGTCGCTGTCCCGCTCTCGTCTGCCTTTAGTATTAATTAAGTGTAATTCAAATACCAAGGATTCTCCAAATGCACATGATGTTTCACTGTAATATTTTACCAAGAGTATTTTAGGTATTGTTATTTATATTTTATCGTAGAAAAATAAAAATTAAAGAATTTTATAATTCAACATAACGTATCTACTAATTTAGTAAACCAACTAGGCTAAGGTGAGCGGTAAATGGTAAATGATATATATAATAAGATTTATGTAATATGCTAAAGATATACAACTAGTAAACTTGAGAGGTCAACGGGTGAGATAGATTCCTATGATTTTCTTATCATATGGTAAAGGTATGTCCAACTATGCTAAAACTTACCTTAGTCTTTTACAGTTCGGGACGCCACTGGATAAGAGAGAATACCACGAAGGATACCTCTACTGACGTGACTATAGTCCTACAATTTAAGAACATACTCGATTCGATAAGGGCGGGGCTATCACCTCTCGTAACTACCATACAACTAGGGCATAGGGTGTACTCACAGGCAGAACATCGTGTAAGCACCACGCTTATACGAGGCTCGACTACTTAGCCCAACAGATAAAGCATAGACTAAGAGCTTTATGAACTAGCACACAAAAGCAATGATAAACTCAACTAGCAAGATATATTCAAATTAAGCATAGCCATATAAATAAGAGAATAGGTATAAGTCTTACTGAATATTAAAGTGAAGATACAGGGCATTACCAAGCCTCCAAGACTAGATCCGAAACCTTAAGAAAGAGCCCAACTCGACCCTCTCTCCCTAGCAACTAGTCGACTACATTGGAGAGTCTGGACCTAATCCTCTAAGGTTGAGAGAAAGGTTATCTTTTCCAGGGACACCTCTCAATCAAATGAATTGATCATTGAATAATGAATAATCAAACATTGGGGCAAGGAGTCTTGCTTATATAGCCCCATTTATGAACCGCAGCCGTCGGATCAACTGACTTAATCAACGACAATATTTCACCTCAAAGGCGGTGGGAGGCCATCTACCAAAGGAGAGGCTGACTTGTGGACCCCTCAGGGTACTTGCCCACATGGCTAGGGCGCCGGCCCTGTTTCAAAGCCTTCTAGAGCTCCGTCTTGGCGGCTTGTCTTCCCGAGCCTTCTAGAGTCTTTTTTTTGTATGTGTTTGTTCTAAATTCATAAATTTTTTCATCCAGAACTCTAAATACTACAAATCAAGTGTCCGTTTCGATCGTCACGATAAGCTCTATGCAATGGATCACTCCATTTCACCATTTGAGATACTTCTATTTGGTGATTCTGGTCCTTTTGTAGTTTAACCCCTGCAAAATATAGGTTCACCAAAACTTGTGGAATTCGTTAGTTCAAACCCTCAAGTCTATAGGTTGTGATCATTTTCATGCATTTATATAATTTTGTTGATGGTTAATAATGACATTAACTATCATCAATAGTGGCGATGGCGTAGGGTGTGTCATCCAACCTCCTTGGAGGCGTCGTCGAAGCCATAGTCATCGGGGGCAGCGCCATCATGGCTCCCGCTGTTGTGTGACTTGTTGCAGCTAGTAGTGGATGATACCCAAATTAGGTGTGCCAGGTTGGTATAGAATCTGGGCGAAAGCCTTATCCGGCCATGCTCTGGTCTCGTCATGCCCTCCCTAGAGGCGTCATTGAAGATTCTGCCACTGCTACCTGCTCGACCTGGCATTCTCAGGCGCAAAAGCTCACCTGCACTCCACCATGGCCACCTTTGTGCCTCCTTGCTCCTTGTTTCCACTCTCTTTGTGCCTTCTTGATCCTTGTTCTCTTGTGGGTAAGACTTGGCCTGGCAACTAGTCATTGTGGTCACTTCGACAAGCGTTCTCCTCTGGCACCTCTGCTCCGTCGACGCTCTCCTTGATGGTGCTTAAAAAATCTTATGCCGGGTGGGGGCCCTGATGTGCTGTAGGTCTCACTGTCAACAAAAAGGAGGTCGTCGTGTCCTGTGATTTTGGGCTTGCGTGCCTGCCACCACTCTTAGTCCCCATTCCACATTTCACGTTTCTGGTGGTGGGCAACAGTAGAGCGGTGTAGGAGTGGTGCGAGGCACAAAGGCTCGGTGGAATTGGCCAGTATACTGCTCGGCAGAGGCGCAAATCGATGTTCGGCTTGCATCTTTCGGCTTAGGTTTAGGCTTATCCTTGAGTTTGTGTAAGTGTTGTTATTATTGGTGTTGATTTTGGTGTTGTAATCTCTCTCCCTGTCAACGAAATATCAGCAGCAGTCTACCATGGGTATACCTACGATAGTAGATGATTGGCAAGGGCACGCTTAGACTATGAGTGAGATGTAATCAGAGATGCAAGATGCAAGTTTATCCAGGTTCAGGCCGCAAGGTGCGTAATACCCTACGTCCTGTAGTCTGATTGATTATATTGCTAGGAAAAAGATGCGTTTGGGGATCCCTGCCCGCCTTATATAGCATGGGGCAGGGTTATAGATCCTAAGATCCCAATCTGGTCGGTTACAAGATATCGTACCCCAAGAGGACACGACAGATTTCCTAACGGACTAAGCTTCCTTGGATGCCAAATAGCTTCAGGTATGTCCATGTAGGACTGACATAGAAAACACTGAACAACAATAAATGGTTTTATTATTTTTCTAAAATTCCCAACTTTAATTAAGTTGTTGATATTCGAAAAAATAGAAATGTGAGTTTCTAAAATTTTTCCAATTCAATTTAATGGTCTATTGCATTCATGTCTGGAAAAATGAATTTGAATGGTCTCAAATATGCTTAGGGTTTGATCCCAACTTCATCTCCCTAAATATCAAATCAATATCTAAAACTTCAATCAACACTTTTGTCGACATCCTACAGAAATCTAGCATGATCTATTCTCTCTTTCTCTACATTCTTTTCTTTCTCGACTGCTCACTCAATTGGGTGTTTATGAATTCTTTGGACCATTCTTTTCTCATCTCTCATCCATTCAAATACAAATGAATCTTAAATTGTGTGAAGTCCACTTTCATCTAGCCCGTCATGACAACCTGCACCTTTTTGTTCTTTCGCTGAGGGACCAAATTAATACAATTCTTGCTTTGCTATCTCCTTGTCTCATGCAAAATTCACAATCTTAGGCTCTTTTTGAGGAAAACTATGGAGCATTGCTCCCCTGGATGAATTAAAATAACAGAACAAAAGGTACAAAAGTTATTACAAATGTTAGCTCGGTGCTAACAGAAAAGTAATAAAAACTTACCTAGAAAATAAAAATCCTATAGAGGGGGGATGGGAAGGGTGATTATCAAATTGAGGAGTACAAATTACAGAGCATTGACCCAATTCATAATTACATTTTGAGAATGACTGGGGACTCTAAGGAGGTGAATTTTAACTTCCTCCTTGAACATGTGTTTCCAGCTTGCCATCGATGGAGGTATGTGATTAAAGATGTAGTTGTTTCTCTCCTTCCATATGCACCATGCTATAAGCATAAAAAGGTCCATGAAAAAAGGCCTTGCAAATTCCTGTCTTTTGTCTATAATCATTTGAATAACATCTTTGCAAATTCCATTGAATGCCAACTGTAAACCATCTTTTTTCAGCCGAGGGGCACTGAAAAAATAGGTGTAGCAAGGTTTCATTAATCTTCGGCTCTTAGCCCACATGCACAACTGCAGCATCTAATTCCTTCTTGATGCCTTCTTTTTAATTTCGCATTATTTTCTCTTCAACGTGTATGTGCAGAAGACCATGGCCGGCTATCATGTTGTGCTGCCCCCACGCCACAGCCTACTCCTCATGCAAAAATATCAGCACATATAATTCTTCCTCCTTCAATACTTCAGTTCCTCCCATGGCCGGCTACATCCTCCTGCTGCTCTCATTCCCCTACTCGATGCAAAAAATATACTAGCACTAATTCTCTTCTCTTAAATCCTTGCTTCCTTTGCATGTGCCTCCTTAATTTCTATATTATCTCTACTCTGTTATTCCATTGCATGCATGAAGAAGTTAAAATAGCAGTGCATCTGACCACCTCATTCCTCCTTCATCCAAAAATAATAGCAATACATATTAATCCTCCTTAATCATCCATTTCACTTGCCTCCTCATCAATTGCAAGCATCCATGCAAAGAACAACAACCACCTCTCATCTCTTTTTCCCATGAACAAACAACAACCATTAAATTAAAGAGATACAAAGAGCAAAAGCTCCTAGAGATGAACCACTATCCACGTCATCCAAAAAAATTACCATCATAGAGTTACATGGCCAGGATTTACTGGAGCGGATTCTACCTTAACCAGCTTCTAATTAGAATCAGCTTCGTTTGGCTTCTCGTTAGAATCTGAACACACCATTATATACTTGGCTTCCAGCTTCCAGAGTCTAGACACGTCAACACCCATCTAGATCCATCAAAAAAAAACTCTTGACCTCAACTTCGTCTTCCCAATGCCCATAGGGGCAATGACGCCGGCGCCGTGCGGGAGCGCCACCCCGGCGCCGCCCTCCTCCACCTTTGCCTCTCCTCCACCTCTTCCTCATCCTCCTCCTCTTCCCCTCCACTCCCGCCCCTTCCCTCTCGCACCGAGGGCGGTGGCCACCCACGTCGCCTGCTGCGCCATTTTGGGGAGTGGCCGTCCCTCGTTGTGGGGGCCCAACGGCGCCGGCCCATGAGCTCCGCCGCCGAGCAGTCCTGCTGGTGCTCGCCGGTGTGGCTTTCGGGCACGTCGAGCTCTAAGGACAGCCCCCGGCGTGGTCACGCTGCCCTAGGGCTTGGTGGCTCATCGGCAAGGATGGGATGACGGCGTGCAAGCGTCATGTTGTCGCAGTCGTGTCCAGTTCTTCGTAGCGGTCTTCGCCAGCACCGAGCACCCAGGTATATTGGCCCTTTCGTGTCCCTTCTGCGTCAAACCATTTGGCCATCTGTATCTAGATATGATCCAATTGCAAGTTTAAAGTTTATACGAATTTTAATTTTAAAATTTCCTTCAAAATTTTTTTCGGAGTGTACCATTTCAGTTTCCTTGCTTCCTAATATTTTTCATCTTTTCTCTTGCTAACTACGATTCCCAACTTTCTTTTGTTGCACAGTACAAACTTAAAACAAGTTAGGTTCCTCTGTACAGATTGATCTGCAATCAAAATTATGGGCCTAAAGGTAACAACTTAGTTTGGTACAAGTTGTGCTTTTGAGTTCAGAAAGTTGACCAAGATTATTGATGTTAGCTGACTAAAATTTGTTATGCAGAGACGGCAACATGGTTCCTTTTGCTTCTGTATTTCACTCATGAAGGAATGCAGGTAGTTGTTTCCTCATGTCTAATTTTCATTGCAGCAAAGGGATATAGTCTACATACTCCTCACAATATTCAAGTCCTTCTATGTTCTCAGTCATGCCTTTTGGTTATATATAACGCCTGCAGCTTCTTTTGGTTATATCTATTGCCTACAACCTTTTCAATTAGTGATGCCCCAAACTTTAGAATGTCTATATACATTTGGGGCACATTTTATAATATATATCTGCATCTCCTCAGGACTGAATACTATGACAACTTTATCAGGCAATTCATCGAAATAACAGTATTACATTGAGTTGAAAAGACATTGTGTTGGCCAAGATAGAAAGCACCGAAGGAAGTGAAATATTGAGTTGATGGTCAGATTCCCATCCCTATTATTGTCTCCTACTATATGCAGTTTGCTTTCCTTTCCTCGTCTCAGGTTCATATCTGCTGCAGCTGTGTTAGGCTTGCCTGGTTCCAAGAACCACTCACTATGTGGATCTAATAATGGTTCTGTTAATGGCTGGTGTTTCATGCTTCTGATATTCTTCAGGCAAATCGGTCATGCTCCTACTACTCTTCTTTTTCTCTATTTTTTTTACTCTACAATTGCTCTCCTCCTGTTGCTGTGCCCCAATTGGAAGTCCTAAATTGGGAATTGGTATTACAAACCGAAATTTGAAGCTCTCATTTTTTAGATGGATGTGAATTTGCAATTTTATTTGGTCAAACCTCCTCAAATCCTTGTTTTCAGAGTGTGATCTTTGATAGGGGAATGGGGTTTAGAATAAAGTTAGTATTTATGTCTTTTTAGTTGCATAATTAGGTCAGACTGCTGGCCAGATAGGACTGCATGGCAGCCAAGTTGCGGTTGATGTCGTTGATCAATGCGGCCAATGATTCCAGCGTGATCGACGTGGTGGTGGAGGTTGGCAAGGAAGTCGTCATCGAACCAGGAGAGCTGGTACCAAATGTTATGGTGGCTGTTGGGGATCGGGGGACATGGATTGGGATCGAGGGAGCAACGGCTGATGGCGTGAACAATACTCGTGGGTACTGTTCATAGGGAGGCGGCTGTGAGAGAGAGGAGGCTTGGGTTTTGGGCGCTAGGAACACTGGCCACGGGGCTCTGCACACGGCCGGCAAGAGAGAAGGGATTTCCTTCTAATCTCTTGCTTGATTAGATTGGTATCTCCCTGTCACTATATAGAGAGGTCTTACTTGGCTCCTAAGCAAGCAACTACCTAACCCTAACGGGCTAAGGCCCATTAGGCCCTTGACTGTCCTAAGACTACACCCCACCTAGACATGCAACTCGTCCTCGAGCTACAACTTAACCATAACACTAACCATGACTCCTCTAGACACAAACTTAACACCTAAAAATAAGCCTTTCACATCTTGACTAATTTTATTGATATGAATTAGACCGTGACTCTTTATTTCTGATTCCTAAAGATGCGGCGGACAGCCTCCGCGTGATGGTCCTGCATGTGCGTAGCCACCCGGATCTCATGGAGCCCACCAAAACGAGAGGGGTGCACGGGCATGACACTTGGAATTAGTTGCGATAGTGATCAGCGGAGACGTCCTCGCGGCTGCCGGTGGCGAAATGTGGTGGCTAGGCAGTGCGTCCCCATCAGTGACAAGGAGGAGAGTGGCTCCCCTACCGCTGATGCAGCAGAGTTGGAGTTCGCCCACGCAGAAAACAACATGCCCGCTGCCCGTGGGGGAAACTATGAACCCAAGACCCCTAACGCAACAGGCAAGATCAAGGTCCTTCGTGCGAAGAAGCGCAACTTGGAGGAGCTATAGCTGCTGATCATGTATCTCCCGCACCCGCCGACGTGCTAGGAGGCCACGCGCAGCAGCTTGCAACCATACCACAACTGACACTTGATGAATAAGCATCAGCTGCGCTGCGATGTCCTTTGGCTGCTTGATCTGTTATGCATTGTCCGCCTTCATGTGGTGAAGCACGTCTTGGAGGAATTGTGACGGGGTATGGAGCTAAATCAACTACAGACCGCACAGGCAGTGCACCTGCCGGCGCGCCAAGAGGCCACACGCAGCAGGCTGTAGATGCACTGCTGCCGACTCCTGAAGCATCTTTCCCACCGTCTTCGTCGCAACGTCCATCGGCTGCTCAATCTGCTGCAACTTCTCGCCCTTGTCTTGGATCTACTGGATGTTGATGCCCCTATAGAAGATCCCATCTATGAATGGGTTCTAGAGGATTGGCCCACCGAAGATGACAACAACACCGGTGGTGGGCGCTGGAGTGACCATCGTCGTGGGCATGCCCTGGAACGACGTCCCTGTGGGTTGCACGCCTTGGAATAGCAATATTGTTGTCCCGTAACCAAGTATCCCATATGGGAAGATCGGCGGCGACGACTGTGGCTACTGCGAGATGGCCAGATAGGACTGCATGGCAGCCAAATTACGGTTGATGTCATTGATCACTGCGGCCAATGATCCAGCATGATCGGCGCGGTGGTGGAGATTGGCAAGGAACTCATCATCGAACCAGGAGAGCTAGTACCAAATGTTATGGTGGCTGTTGGGGATCAGGGGAGATGGATTGGGATCAAGGGAGCGGCGGCTGATGGCATGAACAGTACCCATGCTACAGTACCCGTGAGCACTATTCATAGGGAGGCGGCTGTGAGAGAGATAGGAGGCTAGGGTTTTGGGCGCTAGGAATGCCGGCCGCAGGGCTCTGCCCACAGCCGGCAAGAAAGAAGAGATTTCCTTCTAATCTCTAGCTTGATTAGATTGGTATATCTCCCCTCATTATATGCATTATATGGAGAGGTCTTACATGGCTCCTGAGCAAGCGACTACTTAAACCTAACGGGCTAAGGCCCATTAGGCCCTTGACTCTCCTAACACATCACGATCCATCGAAATAAAACTCTCGATCTCTCCCTTGTCCTCCCCATGCCCGTAGGGGCGATGACACCGGCATCGTGCGGGAGCGCCGCCCCGCTGCCGCCCTCCTCCTCCTCTGCCTCTCCTCTAGCACTTCCTCCTCCTCCTCTTCCCCTCCACTCCCGCCCCTTCCCTCTCACGCCGAAGGTGGCGGCTGCCCATGTCGGCTGCTGCACCATTTTGGGGAGTGGTCGTCCCTCGTTGTTGGGGTCCAGCGGCGTCGGCTCTGTGTGCGCCACCGCCGAGCGGCAATGCTGGTGCTCGCCGGTGCGACTTTTGGGCACTTCGAGCTCCAAGGATAGCCCCCCGGCGTGGTCACGCTGCCCTAGGGTTTGGTGGCTCATCGGCATGGATGGGATGACGGTGTGCAAGTGTCACATTGCCGCAGTCGTGTCCAGTTCTTCATCACGGTCTTTGCCGGCACTGAGCACCCAGTGAAACATCCTCAATTTTCCGTGAAGGGAAAATACACAGAATGAAGGATAAAATAATAGCCCAGGAGGTCAAATCATCAATTATCCGGTAACAGTTGATTACAAAGCCATACATCGTATAAAAAAATACAATAGAGGGGTTTACATAAATATTACTTCGCCACATGACGGAATCATCAGAGTGTCTAGCATCCAGAACAGCTACGTAAGTAGCGAGATATCGCGGAAGCAACGTCTTGTACCATCTTGAGCATAGGCACGAGACCATCTAATCCTCGAGCTCCTTGTCGCCGTAGGCGTAGCCGGGCTCACCTGCCAAATAAGTTTTAGTACGATTTGTACTAGCCACCGGCTCCCACCCTATGCTTTGCTTATGCTTTGTGGTAGGTGGATGCAAAAGTATATAGTCAAAGAGACATATTATTTGGCTGTGGTTTTCTATGCAAGTATCATCAATATTATATAATAATAGTTCATCAAGTTTTAATCCATTCCCATCCCACAACACGATACCATCAACCATCATCCTCTCAGCTCACTCAACAACCACGCTCACACATGGCGGCAATGGGCAACACCCTCTCATCCATGCCTAATCGGCCATCATGCCGTAGGGTAACAACAACAACATCACTTAGGGGGAGGTAGAAAGGACTCATCTCACTACTCAAGAGAAGCGTAGGTCACGGAATAGCCATACCGAGGTTGCAGACTATATATAGATTCTAAACTCTACAGAGCATGTACTCCCTTAACCATAAGATAGCCATCATCGACGGTGCGCTCTGCCTAGGCAGATTCTGGCGCTTTCTAATCGGTGCGATGCCACCCTACCACTCAGTACTGGGACGTCCAGGATAGATACCACCGGCACACTAAGACTGTGAGGCGTAGTCACCGGGGCCAGCAAGGTAACTATGCGGCTTTAAGGAGGGTGTGGGTCCCAATGCCTGGACCTGCTGACACTCTCTGCTAACAACCTAGTAGTAGTGGCATCGTCCTAGTTAGTCAGTCATCCATCCCCCGCCCATTCAGGGGCGAGTGGTGAGCATGAAGTGTCCGTGGTTCCGGTTCTCGAGAGATAACATGTCCTAGGGGGGACTAGATAGGATATCTCCGCAAAAAGGGGCTACAATAGCCCATGCTACAATAGCACCTCCTACCCGGGGCTTCACTCCACGAAGGTTCTCGACCCCGGGATCTCCTCAAGTCACCATGTACCCGCCACAGTTACCAAGAACATAGGGGTGCCCAAGTTGCACCCCCTCGACAAGACTCGCTCAAAAAGCTCATCATAGATCCTGTCCAGTCGACTCAACCCTCACCAGAAAACTCTCTCGCATGTAGCAGTCATAAGATCACCAAGTCATCAGATCATGCTCACCAGAGACACCCATACGATCACCAAGTCCGGCACCCTGTGCCGAACCCACCCAGAGTCCACCATCAGCATCACATCACAGATATAATGCAAGTGGAGTATAAGTAGCAAGTAACATGCATATGGATAAGCATGTCTATCCTATAAGCGGGTGAGCAGGGTAAAGGTTACAAAAAGGAAAAGGCATACAAGTAATCTACCATGCAATCCTATCATAGCATATCTTAGAATTATTGCATAAAGTAGAGAACTAGCATTCTATTATATTGCATGCGTAATAGGTTCTACGAGGTTGGGTAGGATGTGGCACCGGAATAGCTGTCACTCAAGTCCTCCCTCAAGTCCTTGGCGTGCTCCTAGTCCTCCTCGGGTAACTCCTTCGTGGGATCTGAAATTGAGACATAATGGTCGCGGGAGCGATCCCTATAGATTAACACAAAGAACCAAATAAAATCCAATAACTCTAAATGCAATCATACATAAGCCTATGACATAGATCTCATTTTTATGAAAATTTGGACACTTGGTTCATATTTTTTGGAGTTCGTATGAATTAGTTATGAATTTTTGAAGTTTAAATTATTTTTTGAAAAAGAAAAAGGCTGATTAAACTGGGGCTGACACGTGGCGCAATCTAGTTGGTCCATGTGGCATCGTGGTCCCACAGTGGTGGCACAGGGATGATGTCATTCTAACATCTGCGTGGGTCCGGTTGCTCAGTCACTGACCGTTATGATGATAAAATCACACAAGTGAATAAGTGTTGAAGACAATATGTTGATCGCAATTGTATTTCATTCTGTCCAAAAACTTACACCCCAGGGGGTATTTATAGACCGTCCTGGCTTCGTCATTCAAGGAATCTTATAAAATTAGTCATGGCACCTCCTATGCATTTAGCTAGAAAGCACATCGGCGAAGTGGTGAAACACACTTCGCCTCTTTCCTTTTGCCTCCTTAAGCAACTTTGGACTTCATCATGATTTCTTGACTTAGCTGACAACCTCATTGATTCTTCGTGCGAAGCCGCTATGTCAGCTTTGCTGGTCATCAGGAGTTTAGCGAAGTCATCTTTGCCAGGTCACCTGAAACATGTGAAAACATATGTGCGAAGTTTGAAATAGTTGCGGCTAGGTGTCCATGTCATCTTTGTCGAATATTGAGTTGTCTCAAATATTTATGGTAAAAAGTTTGTTCTCAGCTCCAAAGTTTGAGATGGGAGTTTGTATGTAAAAGTTGTTCCCCAACAGTAGCCCCTCGCGGGCGAAGGCCTACTCTAAGGTCTGAATCCCGCAAAGTTTATATGAAACTTTGCCTAATAAACATCGTCCAAACTTTGGAGTTGGCCTGTTTGAATTTTGAATCCAATGGCTCACTTCGATGTTTGACTAGACCCGTCTATAAATAGCGATGCCTCCCCCCTGGAGTCGTCATTTTCAGAGGAGGGGAAGCTCTGCCAAAAATTTTCTTGAGCTAGAAAGTTTGAGATAGTTTTTCTTGACATCTGTTGCTTTTGTCCTTGTCTTGTTTTGAATTCTTGAATGAAGTGTGTCTAAAAACTTCGGCTAGGTTTGTTCCTTCAAGTTTTTGTGTCTTTTAATTTTGTCAGGTATTGTTTTGATCTTGATTTTTTGCAGATGTCTTCGCGAGACCTACAAGATCAAATTCATTCCCAAGAAAGCTCTAAAGGCAAAGAGGACAAGTCTCAGATGGATTCTGACAAGGAGAATCTTAATGGGGTTGATACATCTGTTGAAGATTTGGTGAAGGATGAGGAAAGTGTTACTTTGACTTTTGGAAGGACTTTGTTCGAAAAGAGTCATCTTGATGAGATGGTTCGATTGAAGTTTGTTGAGCGCAGTCAAGTGAGTATGCCTGATCCTGCAGAGACCAATCCGAAGCCGTATCCAGATGAATGTATTGTTTATAAGGATTTGTTTACTGCTGGTCTTTGCTTCCCTTGTCAAGATTTCCTTGAAGATGTGCTGAAGGCCTTCAACATTTAGATGCATCATTTGACGCCTAACGGAGTGGTTAGGTTGGCTTAGTTTGTTTGGGTTGTGAAGTCCTAGGAGGCTAATGCTGATATTGCCCCTTTTTGTGAGTTGTTTAAGATGCATATTCAATTTAAAGAGTTTATACTTGATGGTCGAGTGGTTACCAAGTACTTTTCTTGTTCTAGCTTTAAAACGGCTCGTAATGCCATTCAAGTTTCTCCGGCAATGAAGAATAAGTGGGGTGTTGGAGATTGGTCAAGATATTCATTCTATCATAAGGTGCCTATGGTTAAAGAAAGGGACCTAGAAATGAAGAAAATGGTGAAGAAATATTCGATGGCTGCTAGAATGGAGATTGAGGAGTTTAAATTATCTCCATATTTTCCTACTTCCATGATCTTGAAGACTGCTGTAAAGGCATACAAGTGCACAGCTTCGCTACAATATGCTAGAGATCTTGTTGAAGAGTATGCAGCTGCCAGAATTTGGCCGTTGAAGAAAGGTTGGTCCTTTCAACATTTTTATGCTAAAAAAGTTCGAGGGGTGAACTACAAGTATCCGGATAATGACTTTCATCATCCAAGGACTTTTGCTTGCGATGAAGATTTTGTGAAATCTGTTGAATGTCGGGCTGAGGATTTGCTTGGTAAATATGTGTTGAGTGAGAAAAATAACATTAACAAGATACTTGGAGAGAACTATAAACACTTGAATAGAGTTTTCGAGGTTGCTAATGTTGAGTATGGTGAAAGACCTCCTCCTGCCTATGCTTGTGACAAGAAATAGGGTAAAAAGAAGGAGAAGGAGACAGTTGCTAAGGCTGGTAAGAGCAAGGCTGGTGGTGGTGCTGGCAAAGTTATCGCAAAGAAATTGAAGAAGGATCAAAGTCCTTGTTTGCTGGATGTGGATGATATCAAAACTATTTTTGAACAAAGTTTGGATGTCGAAGGAAATGTGATTGCTGGTTTGGGTGGTTCTGGAAAAGATGGTGGTGAGACTGCGAAGGCTGTTGACGATGCGGGTGTTTCACTGACTCAGCATGCTAAAGATGAGGTGAGAGAAATTGTTGTGATGTTTTCTTGTGGTGTACTTCGCCTTTACTCAGTCTGCTAAATGATACATTGCAAAATTTGCAAGATCAAAGTTTTCCTACTGAGGATCTGGTTGGAGTTGAGCAGCTAATTTCTGAGAAAGAAACTACTGCAAAAGATTCCCAAGGGGCTGATAAGCCTACCTCGCCGAAGCCTGATTCTGGAGCTCAGTTATCGGGTCTCATGATCAAAATGCTGATGTAAGGCAGATGGCTTCGGCTGAAATTCCTGCCATAGTTAAAGTTGGCCAAGTTGAGGTGGATAAAGTTTCAAAAAAGTTTGTGGTTCAAGGGTTTATACTCTTGATTTTGAAGATAGTGATGATGAGGTTTTTGATGAAGAAACTAACGAGGAACGGCTGACGTGCTTGTCGAACTCTACTGGTCATGCAGAAACTGGTCAGAGGGTTGATTGTACTTTGGGGACCATGTTTCCACTGGTAAATATTCTTTTTGCATGTTTCCTTTTATCTTGCTTTGTTTTCCTTTTGCTAATTCTTTGGTTTTTATTTTTGTAGAAACAATTTTTCCTCATGCACCGTCTTCTCCCCAAAAGAATGTTGACTTTAGCAAGATGAAGAATGTTCGGTAGGACCCTACAACTCCTGTTGCTCCTACTGTTGGTGAAGGGGAAGTTTCTGAAGCGCTGAAGCAGGGTTTAGAGTTTTGTCAGGAGAAAGGTTTGGGTTTTGACTGCTTCAAGTTTATAGGTATTGGGGCTGATAAACTTTGGATGATGCCTCGTACTTCTGAGGTTCAGCTATCAAAGTGTATAGATGAGGCTTTCGCTGTCCCTGATGCAGAGCTTGAAATATCAAAGAAACCTTTGCTCAAAGTTGCTGACACTGGCTTATCTATGATGTACAAAGGTTCTCTCTTGAAGAGAGGTTTGCGGATGGGCCTAGAAGAAAAAGAGAAGAACTTTGCCCTTCGCGAGCATGATTGTCAAGTTGAGATCCAAAATCTGAAGGAGCAACTTGCAGGGAAAGAAAAGGAGAGAGCTCATTCCATGGATGCTCATAACAATTTGGAGACTATGTTGATTAGTGCTCTTGCTGATGTTGAGAAAAAAGAGGATGAGATGAAGAAAATTGTCGCCGAAAATGAAAAGTTGAAAGAGGGTATGCGACGTATTGAGAAAAAATTGACAGAGTAGGACAAGTCTTTCTTCGATAACTGTAATCGTATTTGAGAACTCTGTTTTGAAAGCTATGATAAGTTTGGAGCCAGGCCTGGGGAAAAATATTGGGATCTTGGTGACCGTGATAGTTTCTTTAGTTGGCTTTGCCGCCAATATGAAGATTTATCCCGAGTCATGGAGACCATGGTTGATATTGGGGTTTATTATTCTGCTCATGCTTTGTTTCACTTGATGAGACAAAGCTAGGATCCCTTGTTTGCATAACTTTGTGATGACCAGTACAAGTTAACTTGACTAATGTGATGAAGGCTACACAAATGTTGTGTAACAAGTATCTTGAGCAGTATTGGAGGTCTGGTGGTCGGGCTCATTGTTTTAATAAAGCCAAGGAGAAGTTGCAGAAGGTATGCAATGTATTTAGCTTGTTGTGGTTTTTTCTATTCTTTTGTGTGTAACTTTTTTTTGCTTGTTAGCAAATTGCAAAAGAGGCGGAGGCTGCTCAGAAGGAGGCCGAGGAGATTGCGAAGAGGGAGGCCAGAGCTAGGGGTCAAAGTGGTGCTGGATCGAGCAATGTTAGTGGCGGCTATCTTTAGGCTCTAGTTGTTTTTCTTTTGTGAGATGAAGAGGGTCTTAAGATACGATGGTTCTAAGTTATTGACTTTGTAATATATATACTTGAAAGTTGTTTGACTATTTGCCCATCCTACGCAGGTTCCTCATGCTGAGCCTGTGCAGGATGTCGAAGACATTGCCCCGCTATTAATGCTGAGCCTAGCGAGTTCTATGATTTTCGTGCAAAATATGATGGTTGTGATGTCGATGGTTTTCTTGCTCGTAAGTTTTGCTTTCGTTATTTTAAACTTGAGCTTTTTTTGGTGATTCTATCTTACAAAAAAATTTTATAGATGTGAATAAACGATACCATAGTTTCAGGCCTCCCAATTGTCGAGTTTTTGATTTCACGAACTTTGCACAGGTAAAACTTTGACGTTAACGTTTACTTTTTATGGTTAGACTTTTGTTTTCTAACTTCTTCTTCTTATAGTCATCTGAGTCAAGTACATCGCCAGCGAATGTTTTTGAGGACTATTTATGCCGTGAAGTAGATGAAATTATTAGCGAAGTTGTGAGCGACATACTTGGTGATGCTGCCAAAGTAGTTAGTTCTCAAGATGATTGATTTTGTAAACACATTTTTGTAATTGGGTAAGTTGTATTGCTAGACGTCTTGTTGTACTGCGAAGTGTTTGAGTTTACCTTCGCTTGTAAATGAGTATTGTATAATCGATTTGAATTTTATCATCTTTCTTTTTTGAAGATCCTGCTCTTTGTTTGAGGTGATTGTTTGTGCTTCGCTTAAGGACTGGTAATGTTTTTGCTCCGACGAGACCGATTTGAAGAATTTAATAAATTTTGAAATGTTGTTCCTTCTTTTCGTTCGAAGTAGACGCGTATACTTCGCTTGGAGACTGAAAATTCTTTCTTCTTAGTGGAATAAGTTCGAAAAATTTGCCTTAGCAAATTTTGAAACGCCGTTCCTTCCTTTTCATGCGAAGTGGACGCGTACGCTTTGCTTGGAAGCTTGATAACATTTTCACCTTAGTGAAAAGAAGTCAAAAAATTTGTCTTAGCAAATTTTGAAATGTCGTCCCTTCTTTTTTGTGCGAGGTGGACGTGTACGCTTCCTTAGAAGCTAAAAATATTTTCACCTTAGTGAAACAAAGTCGAAAACTTTGCCTTAGCAAATTTTGAAACGCCGTCCATTCTTTTTTGTGAGAAGTGGACGCGTACGCTTCCTTAGAAGCTGAAAACATTTCACCTTAGTGAAATAAAATCAAAAAATTTGCCTTAGCAAATTTTGAAACGCTGTCCTTTCTTTTTCGTACGAAGTGGATACGTACGCTTCCTTAGAAGCTGAAAACATTTCACCTTATTGAAATAAAGTCGAAAAATTTGCATTAGCAAATTTTGAAACGCCGTCCCTTCTTTTTCGTGCGAAATGGACGCGTACGCTTCCTTAGAAGCTGAAAATATTTCACCTTAGTGAAATAAAGTCAAAAAATTTTCCTTAGCAAATTTTGAAACGCCGTCCCTTCTTTTTCATGCGAATTGGACGCGTCCGCTTCCTTAGAAGCTGAAAACATTTCACCTTAGTGAAATAAAGTCAAAAAATTTGCCTTAGCAAATTTTGAAATGCCATCCCTTCTTTTTCGTACGAACTGGACGCGTACGCTTCCTTAGAAGCCGAAAACATTTCACCTTAGTGAAATAAAGTCAAAAAATTTGCCTTAGCAAATTTTGAAACGCCGTCCCTTCTTTTTCGTGCGAAGTGGACATGTACACTTCCTTAGAAGCTGAAAACATTTCACCTTAGTGAAATAAAGTCAAAAAATTTGCCTTTGCAAATTTTAAAATGCCGTCCCTTCTTTTTCGTGCGAAGTGGACGCGTACGCTTCCTTAGAAGCTGAAAACATTTCACCTTAGTGAAATAAAGTCAAAAAATTTGCCTTGGACTTATTTGAGTTGAATAAGTTAGCATTTTTTAGATTTAATAAAATATTGATGCTAACTTAGTTTTGCTAAATTTGTGCCGATATTGGAGTATATATTGGATATACTCTTTGGCATTTTATACTTCAATGTGGAGACGTATCTTTGGGGAAACTACTTTCTTATTTATATTCCATGAGATTTACTAAAAGACTGCCTCATTAAAAAACCACTCACCCTATGAAGGGTTTTCCCTGAGTGAAAAAAGAGTGCAGCTCGATTATATTTTGAATTGTAAAGTTGCTTGGAATGAAACTTCTACTTCTATTTTGCAGAAAGTAAAACTACTCTTCTAGTTTAGCTACGAGTAATATTTACGAAGTGCTTCTATATTCCAAGTGTGACTGAGTTCTTCACCTTTCAGATTTGCTAGGTGATACGCACCTTCTTTGTTTGTTCTTGTGATGATGAAAGGCCCTTCCCACTTTTGTTGGAATTTTCCCACTGTGTCTTCATCTCTTTTTCTTTTGAGGATAAAATCTCCTGGTGCTAACTCTCTTGGCTTGACTTTTTTGTTGTACCACTTCTTTATTTCAAGTTGGTACTTCTTGATATTTTCAAGTGCTTTGTTTCTTTCTTCTTCGAGAAAATCTTTGCTTGTTGCTTGGTCTTCTTTTGTGATCATTTGAATATTTGTTCTTGGACCTTCATATTTTATTTCTTCGAGAGTCATTGCTTCATCTCTATAAAGTAACTTAAATAGAGAAAAATCTGTTGGCCTCGGTTTTGAAGTGTTGTGAGACCAGATTACTCTTGGTAATACGTCGACCCATTTTCTTTTTTAGGTCTATTAAGCACTTTGAAATTCCAGTGCAAATTATCCCATTTTCTCTTTTGACTGCTCCATTAGACTGTGGGTGTCTTATTGATGCGAAGCAAAGTTTGATTCCCATTGACTAACAATATTCCCTGAAGTCTTCGCTATCGAATTGCTTTCCAGTATCTACTGTGATGTGTCTTGAGACCCCAAATCTGCATATGATGTTTTTCCATAGGAATTTTTTCATTGTGTGAGAGGACATGTTGGTGATTGGCTTCGCCTCAATCCACTTGGTGAAATATTCAACTGTAACTATTGCGTATTGGTAATTGCCTTGAGCCGGATGTAACTTTCCAATTATGTTGATTCCCCATCTTATGAGTGGCCAAGTTGGTTCAATTGGTTATAGGTTTGTTCCTAGTGCATTGACTTTACTTCCTGCCATTTAACAATTGTGACAAGTCCAATGATTTCTTTGCTGTCACTTTGGGTAGTTGGCCAGAAAAACCCTTGTCTGAAGGCTTTTTCAATGATTGATCTAGCCCTAGCGTGACATCCGCAGGTTCCCTCATGTATTTCTTTCAACAAGTTTTCTCATCTTCTCTTGAGATGCACTTTAGTAGTGGTTGGCAAACTCCTTCCTTGTATAGTTCTTCGTTGATGATTTTGTAACTTCTGGCCTTTTGCTTCATTCTTATTTCATCAACTTCGTCTTCTGGCTCAAAAAATCCTTTGAGGAATGCCATAATTGGAGCTCTCCAGTCTTCGCTTTCTATGATGTGTACTTCTTTTGGTTGTTCAACTTTTATTTTTGTTGAGGCTTCGGTGATAGTTTGGAAGAATACTTCTGGTGGTAGCTCTAACTTCTGGGCGGTGGCTTTTGCAATTTCGTCTGTATCTGTGTTATCATTTCTTGAGATACTTTTCACTATGAATCCAGCGAACTGTTTTTCTTGATCCCTCAATAGTTGGAGATACTTTGCTAGCTCTTGATCTCTTGCTTTGTAATTTTTCTCTATGTTCCCAGCCACAACTTGAGATTCTGTCTTGATTATTAGCTTTTCAATTCCCATTGCTCTTGCTTTGTGAAGTCCTAACAATGCTGCCTCATATTCTGCAATGTTGTTGGTGCATTGAAAGTCTAGTCTTGCTGCATATTTGAGTTTGATTCCAGAAGATGAGGTTATGATTGTTGCTGCTCCTGCGTCGGCGAAGCCCCAAGCGCCATCACAATAGATTATACATTCTGGCTGCTCCATTCTTTCTTGATTGTAGTTTAAAGGTGTCCAATCTACTATGAAGTCAGCCTACACTTGAGATTTGATTGCTGTTCTTTTCTTAAATTTGATGAAGTATTGAGACAATTCTACAGCCCATTTTCCCAATCTCCCTAAGGACTTACAGCCTTGTAGCACTTCTTTGAGGGGTTGATTTATTGGTACTCTTATTTTGTGTGTTTGAAAGTAATATTTCAACTTTCTGGATTCCATAAGTACTGCATATGCGATTTTCTCGATTTCTGAATAGAAAATTTTTGATCCAGACAAAGCTTCAGATGTGAAGTATACTGGAGTTTGTCTTGTTGAGTGCTCATTTCCTTCTTCTTGAATTAGTACTACACTAACTATGCTTTCGTTTGCTGATACATATAGTAGCAAATCTGCTGTTGGGTCAAGTGTTGCCAAAGTTGTGGGGTTGGATAGATGCTTCTTTATTTCTTTGAAAGCTTCTTATTATGCTTGACCCCAGTTGAATTTTTCCTTTTTCCCTTTAGTGCTTGAAATACTGGGAGGCTTCACTCAGCTGATTTGGATATAAATCTGTTCAGCGAAGCTAATCTTCCTATCAGCTTTTGGATGTCCTTGATGTTTTTTGGCACTTGCATATTCAGTATTGCCTTCACCTTCTCTGGATTCGGGTCAATTCCTTTTGCAGATACGATGCACCCCAAAATTTTGCCTGTTTGAACTCCAAATATGCATTTTTCTAGGTTCAACTTTAGATCTACTTTTCTAAGGTTTGGGAAGGTTTCTTGTAGGTCTTTGATATGGTCTTCTCTTTTCTTGCTTTTGACTACCAAGTCATCAACATACGCAAGCAAGTTTCTTGATATTTGATCTTTGAGGACAGTGGATGTCATTCTGATGAAAGTTGTTCCTGCATTACGAAGCCCCTCGGCCATTCTTTGGAAACAGTAAGTTCCAAATGGTGTAATGAAACTTGTGTATTCTTCGTCTTCTTTTTTCATCCAAATTTGATGGTAGCCTGAATAGCAATCGAGGAAACTGAGCATTTCACTTCCTGCTGCTTGGTCTACTAGAGTATTTATTCTTGGTAGAGGGAAGTTGTCTTTTGGATATGCCTTGTTGAGATCTGTGAAGTCTATACACATTCTCCACTTTTTGTTTTTCTTCTGCACCATGACTATGTTTGCAAGCCACGTTGTGAATTGTACTTCTCTTATGACTTTTGCATCTAGCAATCTTTGGACTTCAGCTTTCGTGGCTTGTGTTCTGTCTTCGGACAACTTTTTGAGTTTTTGCTTTTTAGGCTTGAAGTTTGGGTTGATGTTTAACTTGTGTTCTATGACATCCCTGCTTACTCCTCCTAAGTCTTATGCAGACCAAGCAAAGACTTGTATTATCTTTTCTTCTTCTTCTTTTGATAAATTTGTGCCGATGATGACTTATCTTTCTGCCACCATTTGGTCGAGTGGTACTTTCTTTGTGTCTTCGCAAGACTTCGCCTTTTCTTGAGTCTTTGCATTTTTAGTTTTGAGGTCGTCCTCTTCTTCTTCTTCTTGTATGACATGGATATTTTTGAAAGCTGGGCTTGCATCTCTCTCTATGTTTCTTGCCTCTATTTGATTGCCGAAGGTAGTTATGATGCCATTGACTGCTGGCATCTTCGTGTATAAGTATGGGTAGCTTACTATGGCTTCGAAAGCATTTAAACTTCCTCTTCCAAAGATTGCATTGTATTGGCTATGCATTTCAACAACATCAAATGCTATTTGCTCTGTTCTCGCATTGTTCACTATTCTGAATGAGACTGGCAAGATAATTCTGCCGACAGAGTTTATTTTCTTTCCGCCGAAGCCAACTAAGGGGTGCTCAGCTCTTCCCATGATTTTTCTGTCAATTTGCATTGCATCTAGAGTTCTTGTGAATATGATATCTGCTGAGCTACCACCATCTATTAGAATTTTTGATACTGCCCAACCTTCGATGTTTGCTTCTGTGACCATTGCGTCTATATGAGGGTAATCTTTGAGCTTGAGATCTTGTTCTGAGAATGTGATTGGCATGTGGGACCATTTTGTTTTCTTGAATGGACTTTCGACTGCTATGGAATTTACTCTTCTAAAATAATTTCTTCTTTCATTTTTTGTATCAAGCTCCATGCTATTTCCTCCGAAGATTGTCGTAATTCTACCTTTTCTTGGGATGATTGCATTCTCATTGCTTATTGACGCTTCGGGCATGTTGTTGTGTTGAATTTGGTGATTGCTATTTGTTACCAAACTTTCAGGGTGGAAACTTTGCTGCTGACTTGGGCCCCATTGATTTTGCAGACACGCTACTAGCGGCTGGCAATTGTAGATTGGCGGAGGTGGTGGCAACATGTGCTGAGGGTAAGTTATTGGCAAGTAACTTGTCCCTTGGGAGCTAGGTGATTAACAACTTTTAACTATGAAGTTGCCCTATTTTCTTCTTGCATTTCTTTGCCGTGTATGATGCAATACATTTCCTCAGGCCTCAATATCTTCCTTTCAAAATTTCTACCTTGATTGTTGTAGTTTGCCCTTTGGTGGAAGTTTTCCTTGTAACTTCTATTATTCTGAAAATTTCTTTGATTGTTTGATCTTGGACCTTGACTGGCAGCTTCGCTCGTATTGTTGATGTGATTTATCCTCCAAAATGGTCTTCGCTCGGCATTTATTCTTGAGTGTTGGGAGTTGTTATTTGTTCTTGGCGTGTTTCTTTCTCCGTTTTCTTATTCTATTCTTTTTCTGTAGTCTTCGTCAGATTCACAGTATTTTCTTATTTCTTCATATAACTTTTCCACTATGGTTGGTCTTTCCCTTTTGAAATGGGAAGAAAGTTAGCCTACCCGCAGTCCTTTGATTGCTGTAATGATGACAACTTCATCTGGTATGTTTGGGATTTGAGCTTTTGCTTGTACAAATCTTTTGTAATACTAACTCAGTGGTTCCTTTGGTTGCTACTTGATGTTGAAAAGATCATCGCTTGTGAGCTTAACTCTTTGTATGCCTTGGAAATCTAAGAGTAGGGTTGTATGAAGTTGATCCCAAGATTTGATTGACCTTGGTTTTGGCGAAGAGTACCAATGCTGTGCTGGTCCTCTTACTGCCATGATGAGCAACTTCGCTAGGGTGTTTGCATCTCCCCCACTTGATGTAACTGCTGCTTCAAAGCTCATGAAAAATTATCTTGGGTCAGACATGCCATTGTAAGTTGGGATGATGTTGAGTTTGAATCCTGTTGGCCACTTCGCTAGCTGAATGTCGATTAACAGAGGCGACTCTGTGTCAATTGTTGCTATTTGACTTTGGTTGTCTTTGCTGTTGGTGTTTTTGCTTGCTGAGTTTGGGTCTTGGATCGTGACTTCGCTTTCATTTTCTATCTCTTCGTTGAGCTTTCTTATTTCTGCTTCTGCTTCCGCAATTTTTTACTTCAGGAACTTTTCAATTATCTTCGCTCTTGCTTCTTCTAGCTGTTTTGTCTTGACAGCGAGTTGATCCTCGAGTTCCTTGAGTCTTCTTTCTTCGTTTTGAGTTTCTTCTTCTTCTTGAACACATCTGGTTTCAGTTTCTATTGCATCTTCTATAGTTGGATCTTGTACGCCGTTGTTATCGGCCGTAGCTGTCCTTTTACTGGGTCTTCCCATTTTGGTTGTCGTGGGTGTCTTCGATCACACAAACGGACGGCGCTAGATGTTGTGATGATAAAATCACACAAGTGAATAAGTGTTGAAGACAATATGCTGATCACAATTGTATTTCATTCTGTCCAAAAACTTACACCCCAGGGGGTATTTATAGACCCCCTGGCTTCGCCATTCAAGGATTCTTACAAAATTAGTCATGGCACCTCCTATGCATTTAGCTAGAAAGCACATCGGCGAAGTGGTGAAACACACTTCGCCCCTTTCCTTTTGCCTCCTTAAGCAACTTTGGACTTGATCATGATTTCTTGACTTAGCTGACAACCTCATTGATTCTTCGTGCGAAGCAACTATGTCAGCTTCACTGGTCATCAGGAGTTTAGCAAAGTCATCTTCGCCAAGTCACCTGAAACATGTGAAAACATATGTGCGAAGTTTGAAATAGTTGCGTGTGTATCTGGTGTCATATTAACTAAAACCTGCCATGTCATCATATGCACTGCAAAGCATTGATGATTAGGTCAACCTTGATGTGCATTAACTAAAACAAGTTCACATTTCATAGGTTGATTGTGTTTCTGGAATGTGTTGTCACATGAAATAATAAAACCCTACTTTCGAATGTCATCTCAAATGCTTAGTTTATATTCTATGTACTTGAGGTGTAAATCGTATTTACACTAGTGTCAAGCATAGTGTATAAATTCAAGTCCAACCCTAAAAATGATTTCCATATTTGAAGTTGAATTTGGATTTCAAAGCTTATTTCCAAGTCTTGTAATTCAAATTTAAATTCAAATTGGAAAGCTATAAAATGTTTTTTGAAAGTCAACCTAGTCAACCAAGGGTACTATTAGGACATTGACCTAAAAATGTCCTTGGATGATGTATGTGATCACTAATAACCAACCAATTAAATTAGAAACCAAATCGAGTTTGAATTCGGTTTCAAAAACCCTTTATTTCAAAACCTAGTTTTATCCCCTTTTCTATAATTCAAAATCTATAAGGAATTTGGGGATACTCTAAGAAGATAGTTTGTAGATCTTGACAAGAGCTACAAAGTTGGTATTCAAAGTTTTTCAAGTTTCCAAAAAGAATTTCAAATAAATTTGAAAATACAGTTTTCTGGCATTTATCCCCTTTTGATTTTAAAACTATAATTCAAAAATTATGCATAATTTGGGAACACTTTGTATAAGAAAAAGGTTTGGTTTGAAAAGTTAAACATTTCATAGTTTTGAAGATTTTCAAATTTTATTGAAAAATCAAAAGTAATTTCAAATGTTTGTTTCTAGGGTTTTATTCCCCTTTTGAATTTGAAATCATATTTCAAAATCCAGATAGAATTTGAGGATGACAGTTAAATGAAAAGTGTATCTCTTGAAAAGTTATGCAAATGATATTTTTGTATATTTTCAAGTTCTTATATAAATTTTGGAGTAATTTGTAATTTTAAACGAGTGGCAATTCTGTAATTTTCTTGAACAGCACCGAGACCTATCGTCGGCCGCCATCGCTGGCTTCTCAAGTCGCGCCGCCGTCCACCGCCGCACATGCCACGACCGCCAGCGTGCTCCTGGACGCGCGAAGCTTCGCCATCGTCGTGTCGCCCGTCCATGCTTCGCCTCTGCCATATAAATAGGCGTGGCCGACCGTCGTCGTCCTCTTTTCTTCTTTCCCACACCGCCGTCGAGCTCGTCCCCGCCGGCAAAATTCACCACCGTTGATCCACCTCTGCCCGCTTCGTCTTGCCAGAAGCTCCGCCACATCCTTGCGCTTCGTTTGAGCTAGCTCGTGCTCGCTCTCCCCGCCCGAGCCGCCCGTACGACGTCGTCTTCATCGCAACCGGTCACCGAGCCGCCGCGAGCTTCCTCGCCATCCACCACCGCCAAGGTGGAAAACGTATTACCTTCAACCCTCTCATCATTTTCTCCATGCTTCGCTGCCCTTTATGCGCATCTTGGTCGGCCTGATGGTGCACAGGAAGTGCAGAACGCCGTCCTTGCCACCGGAGCGCCGCCGCTGATGTCAACTAGTGTCGACGTTAGGAACCCGGGGGTGTCCTAAGCCAACGAGTAAACGTATGTGTGCGTAACCCATTCGGATGGTGATGTAAGAAGAACATAGCGATTTATCCTGGTTCGGGCAAAGAAGGCCCTACGTCCAACGGGGGGAGAAGATTTGTATTATCTTGCACCTAAGTGCTTGTACAGGGGTGAATACAAGAGAAGGAGAGAATTCGAGGGGGGTCGAGTATAGAGCGAAAGAGTTATTCAGAGTCTAGGAGTCTGCCTAGGCGTGTGTTTGGTTGTTCGTGAGATCATTGTCTGGAGTCGGTTCTTCGTCCGATTGGGCCTCTCTCTCCCCGTTGTGTATCCTGGCGTCCCCTTTTATAGGCCAAGGGGAGGCACAGGGGTACAAGTGTCCTAGTTCGATGATGCAGTGGTGATGTCACGGGTCATGGTGGCCAACTCGAGGCCACTGTAGAGACGTGCACTGAGCATGGCTTGTTCTGTAGAGACGTCGCGGGTCGTCAGTGACTTGTCGAGGGTTGCGGCAGAAGTTAAGTATTCTGTTGTGGGTCAGCCCGGTGTGTATTTGCTGGTGGGCCCCGATGGGTCGAGGATGTATGGTCTGATCTTGCATGTGTTTTTTCGAGGGTCCCCGTGAGATTAATCTGAGGGTAAACTTGGGGTTCAACCGAAAACAAGGGAGGTTTAGGGTACCCCTTCTCTCGGTAACCGACAGTAGCCCCCGAGGCTTCGTGTAAGTGTTGATACTTACACGGAGGCTCAGTTAAATGGACTCGGAGTGTTGGTCGTATTCTGAGGGGTGCGCGCGAGCGCACCCTTTGGGTGTAGCCCCCGAGGCCTCGGGTGAGTAGAATACTCGCCCAAGGTCTTTTATTTTCGGTTTTGGTCGAGGCGTGCTCGAATGATCGAGCCCCCGGGCGATTGGGTCCTCTTTCGTCGAGGCCACCGGATTGCGAGTCCGCTCCTTAGCTTCTTTCGTCGAAGCCGGTCAGGTGCGAGCTCGACTTTTTCGTTCGACCCTCACGAACCCTTTCGATCGGGTAGAGGGGGAGTAGCGTTGTGCTACCCATGCTCGGGCGAGCATCAACGTCTCAGGTGAGCTGCTATTGGGAAATTCAAGTAAGAGCTCATGCCCCGTTCGATAGGGGTCGACTAGTGGCCCTGAGGCGCTCTTATTCAAGCAAAACAGTGGGTCCCACGAATGCCAAACCCTTTCGATCGGGTCTGGTGGCTCGATGCCTCCCCTCGAGGGGATTCCATCGTGGTCCCTTAGTTTTGCCTTGAATGTGTCTGAGGGGGCCTCGAGAATTCATTCTTGAGCAAGGGACTCACGTCGGCCCCCTCGGTCACCCCTAACTCCGGTACTCGAGGGCGGCTGTTGAACCCTTTTCGAGGGCCAACCTTTGCTCCCTGGAGATTTCGAGGGCCTGGGCCCATATCCCGTGTCGTGGGAAGATCCATCTACGGATAACTCCTGTCCGTCACGCGTGCCTTTTTATGCAGAAGCCGGAGCAGCACGGTAGTGGATGATTCTGGTCGGGCAAGCGACGGCCGCCCGTTGGTCTTCGAAAAAGAAGATGAACGGTACACCGTCGAGGAGGGCGGTGATGGAGACGGCGGAGGAGGCTTGTAGGGCAAAACTAGGCGAAGGTGCCCGTATAAATAAGTTAGTTTTTGTAACTTATATTCATTGTGGCTTCGAGGGCCTTTAAAACATCTATGCATCTATCGTAATGCATTTGGATATTTTAAGGTCGAGCCTTCTCTGTTTCTTTCGCCTAGATTTTTCTTTTTTGCCTAAGTGTTCGACGCGTGCTCGTATCCCTCGAGGGGGGAGTGAGTGGAGGTACCATAGCCCTGAGGCATAGGAGAGCTCCCAGCTCGACAGCCCTCGACCCTTAGGGAATTCGAGGCATTTTCTACTTAGTCGCGAAGCGTATCGAGGCGTAGGAAAGAAGAGACGCTCGAGTTTCGATCACCTGACTTTTGCTTTTCGACTAAGTGTTCGATGCATGCTCGTATCCCTTGAGGGAGGGGGAGCGAGTGGGGGTACCATAGCCCTGAGGCGTAGGAGAGCCCCAGGCTCGACAGCCCTCGACCCTTAGGGAGTTCGAGGCGTTTTCTACTTAGTTGCAAAGCAAAAGGAGACGCTCGAATTTCAAAAAATCGTTCGTATTTTTTAGGAACTTAGGGGGTTCCCCCTGTTAGCGTGAGCTAGGAAGTGTGTCTGCTTGGCATAGAATTGACACCCCTTGCACGAGCAGACAATGTTGATGGCGTCGGAAACGGCGGTTGGCCAGTAGAAGCCCTGTCGAAAGGCGTTACCGACGAGGGTCCTCGCGCTGCGTGGTGGCCGCAAGCCCCCGAGTGTAGGTCATTGAGTAACCTTTTGCCTTCCTCGATGGTGATGCAACGCTGCAAAACTCCAGTCAGGCTCCGTCGATAGAGCTCCTTGTCTTGACCGAAGAGGACGTAGGTTTGGGCCCTTCGCGCAATGTGTCGAGCCTCGTTTCGCTCGTCTGGCAGCTCCCCTTAAGTAAGGTATTCGAGGAAGGGCTTACGCCAATCGGCTTCATCGTTTGCTCGAGGGGTTGATACCTCGAGGTCCATGACCTCGGCCCCGGTCGAGGGGGCCTGGGTTGGTTGAGGCTCGACCCCCTTGGACGGAGGTTCCTTTCTTGCCGCCCCGGTTCGAACCCTCGGGGTTGGCCACCTTGGCTTGTGTTTGGCCTTTGCCATCATCGAAGAAGGCGCCGACGGCCTCTTCTCCGACGGCAAAGTTGGCCACGATGTCCATGAATTCATCGGCGGTCTTTGGGGAAGCACTCCCGAGCTCCCGGACCAGTTCCTTGCAGGTGGTCCCGGCAATGAAAGCCAGGATCACCTCTTCATCGGTGACGTGGGGAAGCTCAGTGCGCTGCTTGGAGAAGCGTTGAGTAAAATTGTGGAGGGATTCCCCGGGCTTCTATCTGCAGCCTCGGAGTTCCCACCTGTTGCCGAAACGCACATAGGTGCCCTTGAAGTTCCCCTCGACAACCCTGACCAGGTTGGACCAGTCATAGATTTGGTTGGGGGGAA
This sequence comes from Bothriochloa decipiens, assembly GCA_023333625.1. Lineage (NCBI taxonomy): Eukaryota > Viridiplantae > Streptophyta > Magnoliopsida > Poales > Poaceae > Bothriochloa > Bothriochloa decipiens. The sequence goes on from CM041634.1 coordinate 26,710,912, forward strand.
GCTCCTCGAGCCATCATCGTGCGGTGTCGGAGAGAAAGAGTGGGAGTTGTTGAATGATGGCACTGTCATCGCGGGCCTCACCAAGCTGGCACGCCAGCTTGAAGTCGGCAAGCCAGAGCTCAGGCTTTGTCTCATCGTCGTATTTGATGAGACATGTCGGGGGTCTGAAGGGGCTAGGCAGCGGCGTGCTGTGAATCCCACGGCTGAAGGCTCGAGGTCCCGGCGGATCTGGGGATCGACGTCGGTCCTCGTTGCTGCCGTAGCGTCCGCCCTAATGAGCACTATAGCCTCGCGCCTCGGTGTCACCGCTCTTGCGTCTGCGGTGTTCGTTGATGTCGTGACGCGCATCGCGGGGCTCGCAGTTGTCACGAACGCGATCGTGGGCCGGGACCGCCCCCTTGGAGCGGGGGAGTCTACCGGCTTGGTCGGGGCCTGCCTCTCATGCCGCGAGGGTTTGTGGTGTTGCCCTGAGGCCGCACCTCGATGCCTCGAGGCAGAACTCTCGGCCTGCTGGATGGCGGCCACCTCGAGAAGGCCCTGGATCTCCTGTCGGACTCGTTGGGCTTCAGGATTCGAGGGGGCCGGCATGTTGCAGAGAAGCATGGTTGCCGCGATGACATTCTGACTGGCTCGATTGAAGGCAGGACGTGCAACCGTATCCGTGCCCACAATCTACCACTGTACTTGCCGCGCTCAGGCCCGAGCCCCTCCGCCTGGGGGATTCCGATTGTCTTGCTTGAGGGTACGCTCGAGCTGGCGCAGTCGCTCTTTGTCTTCATCGAGTTTGGCTCGAAGCTCCCAGACCTGCGCGAGCTGGGCGATGCGGGCGCCCTGTGAATCGCACGGATCATTGGTCGTGGCAGGGGGCCCTTCCTCCTGTCCCGCCAGGAGGAGGGGTCCACCTATTGCAGCCGGTGGTGTGGACGTCTCTGCGGGACCGGCGTCGTCGTTGCCCGACGCGGCGACTATGTCGATGTGGAAACACTCTCGCGTGGGATCATAGTAGCTGGAGTCGTAGTTAGAGTCAGAGTAGAGCGGGTAAGGCATGATGGTCCGCCCATATTGTTCCACTTCCAGCCACTGTCGAAGCGCGCGAGGGCAGGCGCCGCATGGGCGAGGGTTAATCGGGCGCTCGGGGGCCAGTATCGGTACCTCCCGGCACACTGCTATGCGTAGGGGGCCAGTCCGTTCCCTGTCCGCTCCAAAACCCGAGCGCACGATAGTGGAGTATGTTGAAGCGGCATTGTCGAGCCCAAATGGCAGTGCCGGTCGGACGGCAAATTGCTCATGGGGCAAGAGAGCCGTAGACGTGAGGGGCGCGTTCGCCTGGGGAGAAGCGTTCAACCCTGGCGAGCGCTGCCCCTCTTCGGGCCTTACGCGTAGCCGTGGGAAGCTCCTAGCTAGAGAGCTCAAGTCATCTGTCGAAGATGAAGAGGATGTGATGACCGTGGTCGCACGGTGGCGCCGCCCGCCCTGCGATCCACGTCTCCTTCTTGATTGGGAAGTGTGGTGGCGAGGGCAACGTGGGGCTCCTTGCAGAGTCCCTGAAGCACCCCCGCTTGGGTGCCTGGTTGAGAGCAGGACCATGTCATGGCTCGTGCCGAGCGACAGGAACTCCAAACTCCCAAACCAGATCACCGAGCCAAAAGGGAGCGATGATACGAAATCCGCCATCCGAACAAAGCGGTTTGACACACACAGGCCCCTACCTGGCGTGCCAATTGTCGACGTTAGGAACCCAGGGGTGTCCTAAGCCAACGAGTAAACGTATGTGTGCGTAACCCATTCGGATGGTGATGCAAGAAGAACACAGCGATTTATCCTGGTTCGGGCAAAGAAGGCCCTACGTCCAGCGGGGGGAGAAGATTTGTATTATCTTGCACCTAAGTGCTTGTACAGGGGTGAATACAAGCGAAGGAGAGAATTCGAGGGGGGTCGAGTATAGAGCAAAAGAGTTATTCAGAGTCTAGGAGTCTGCCTAGGCATGTGTTTAGTTGTTCGTGAGATCATTGTCTGGAGTCGGTTCTTCGTCCGATTGGGCCTCTCTCTCCCCGTTGTGTATCCTGGCGTCCCCTTTTATAGGCCAAGGGGAGGCACAGGGGTACAAGTGTCCTGGTTCGATGACGCAGTGGTGACATCGTGGGTCGTGGTGGCCAACTCGAGGCCACTGTAGAGACGTGCGCTGAGCATGGCTTGTTCTGTAGTAGCATGGCTCGGAGTTGATAGGCGTCCTTCGGAGGCATGGTTGCTGACTGGCGAAAGACGCGATCCCCTGTAGAGGACGTGCGAGTCCCTGTTTGGGTCGCATCGGGAGTTGTTAGCGCAGCTTTTAAGGTCGATGTGGGTTGACCAGAGGGCGTCGACACAGTCTCGAGGCCCAATCAAGGGGTAGCCTCGAGCGTAGTGGTTGAATGGATAAGATTGAACTTAGGGAATCCGATGTCGGTTGTTTGTCGCGTAGCGCGTCGAAGGGGGCCTCGAGCGGCCTAACAGTGCTGAGTACGACATAACAGTGCCATGCAGACCGATGCACGTCCCCAGTATGGGCGGTAAAGCAGGATTCGACCGCTGTACGGACCACTGTGTGGCTACTGTAGCCATACGATTGGACGAGGTTAGGTAGTTTTCCATCAAATGCGCTGTCGGACGCACCCGGAGTTGGTGGATCGTGGGGGGCTCAACCCTTGTTGTATCAAGGCGTCCGTCCCGCCGGGGCCTCGACACTTGACGCGGGGTCCCCCCTCTCGAGTGATCATCAGTTGGTGACATTAGTGACTTGTCGAGGGTTGCGACAGAAGTTAAGTATTCTGTTGTGGGTCGGCCCGGTGTGTATTTGCCGGTGGGCCCCGGTGGGTCGAGGATGTACGGTCTGGTCTTGCATGTGTTTTTTCGAGGGTCCCCGTGAGATTAATCTGAGGGTAAACTCGGGGTTCAACCAAAAACAAGGGAGGTTTAGGGTACCCCTTCTCTCGGTAACCGACAACTAGGGTTCCCGATCTTCCGAAAGGTTCTAATAACTCTCGATTTGGTGGAATCGTGACACAATTCGATCCGGCTTTCGAACAACTCGACTCTAAACCCCACAATTGCAGCACCATGTCTCCTCTGGTTATTGACCGTCAAAGCACAGTCGACCTCGCCAAGAAGGCTGAGTCCTTTGCCTGCTAATCGAAGAACACAAGCAAGAACACGAAAGAATGCAACCAATTACAGATGAATGATTAATCTCATGAGTTGGGGTCTCGCAAACCGACGGCGCGGCGAAACTGTTGTGAACAGAATAATCTAAGAAAAACCCAAAACCAAACGAGACAGGCGACGGCTGGTTATAGAGGTCTAAGGGTCGTCGCCACCCCTGGACGCGCCCCCTAATGGGCTCAACAATGATACACGGCCCAACGGACCAAAAACGGTGACGCAGCACCAGAACAGATTCTAGATGCTAACTTGTTTTGATGTTTCCCGATGGCTTCGAAGGAATTTTGACCTCAAACGAATGCCATTGGCTTCCTTATGAAATTATCTTTCCATCCATAGGTGGATCATCAAAAACAGAGTTCGGATGCGTCCTGGGCATCCGCTTTACTCCACACTAGTCTTGGACTCTGAAACAGGCTCGAAGTCGACTCGGTTTGGGTCTCCACCTTGACTTGGGTGCCCTTGCTGGTCCTCCACGCCTCCAAGCCATCCCTTATACATCCCTTGGTCCTCTCCATGACTCCTAAGTACAATATAATCATTAGGTAGCAATCTATTCTCAAAATCATAAAAAGACTTCCTTAAGAACGAGCTCACCTGTAAATTTAATTGTTGTGCGCGAGCTCTTGTGATTGAACCTTGAATGTCCAGCGGAGGATCATCTTGTGCATCCAATGGAGTGATGTCCTCATCAGCCGCCGCCATCAGCGCCGCCATCCGTAGCTCGACTCAGCCACTCCGAGCCTTCATCAACGCACGCACCGTGCCCGTGGTGAGCTCTTGCATCTGTTGGTGCCCTCAATTTCACCTCTCTTGCGCCGTAGGGTCCGGCCGTCGTGGCTCGCCGCCGGCGTGTCCTTGCCGCTCCGTCGCGCGCGTAGCCGTTGCGGCTGGGGTTCAAATTGGGTTCCATCTTGTTGATGATTATGATCGCAAGAGTGTATAGCTCAGGTCCGTGTACTCGCCGTCGCCTGGAATCGCTCCGGTGAGCCTTGCCGCCGCGTCGGAGCTCCGTCGTGCCGCCATGGTCGCCGGCGTGGGTGCCACCGTCGTCCCGCCGCTCCATTAGCTAGCCCAGGAGCTTTGTCTTGTCGTGCTGAGCCTGTAGGACCAAACCTCATCGCCGAAGACCTCGCCATCAGCGAGCAATCGCTGGTCAAAACTCGGCCGCCGTCGGTCAACGTCGGGAGGATTTTGCTTTTTCCTTTTTTCTTTTTCTAGAAAATGTTTTAAATGCTATTTTCTTTAGAAAATCATAGTAATTCATATACAGCTCCAAAAATTCTAAAAATTCTTGTGTGTGTTCTTTATGATGTCATCTACCTAGAAAAAATAGGAAATGCCAAATTTGAGTACTTTTTGCATAAGTTAAAATTAGCTCTTTTAATTGAGAAATGGACCTTCAATGATTTTTAATAAATAAAATAATTGGCTTTTAATTCTAAATTTTGTTTTGCCATCTAATTAGACCAAGAGCTTTTCAAAATAAAATTTGAGCTTAATTAGACAACTTTGATTTTTATGCCTTTATTTTATGCTTTTAAATAATTAATTAACCCCTTCAATTAAGTTTAATCATTATAGGAATTGTTTGACTTTGGGATTGATTGATGACCTTGGGTCATTAACCCTAATGACTTTTGGCACTTTAATTAATTGTTTGCGCTTACCTGGATCATGTCATTAGGGATTAATTAATGTTATTTCATGTATTTAATAATTTTTGTAAATAATGTAGTTAACCCTAATGAACTTAGTAAGTATGTTTTGGTTGGCTTGGAACTTTATCGTGAAGGAAGTTGTACTCAAGCCATTAATCTGATCATGTATCCATCGAGCATCCTGTTTACCATTCCATCATGTTGAAGCATAACATTGTATCGTATAGTTTCCGTTAACGGAGAGTTTAACGTTGTCACACCAGATCCCAAGGAAGAGCAGACTCAGGAGTTGGGAGTTGATCCAGAACTCAAGACCGTCTACCCCAACCACCAAGGCAAGTCCCGGATGCATTGAAACCCTATTCTATTTTATAAAAGTTTTATCACTTTAGTTATGATATGTTGCATTAAGTAATAGGAGTTGAGTGAAAACCCACCAACTGCATTACCTGTCTTACTTCCATAATTTCTTATTACCTGTTCTAGAAGATGTATAGTAATGCTTAGCCCTGCTTAATTAATTAAGTGTTTAAAGTAAAAGAATGAAAAAGATGAGTTTAGCTTTATCTGTTGAAATCATGATGATAGTTAATAAATCGAGTCCGGACAGCTAACTTGCATTGGGAATGGAGTCCCTCTGTAGTGTTTTCGTCTGTTGATGCCCTAGGTCCCGTGTCGATGGTGAACTGGTGATATCAAGAAACTAGAAAATCCACATGCATGAAGTGGTATACAGTGGGCCAGAGTCCCCACGTATGTCATGGATTGACTTATAGTGGGCCAGAGTCCCCACATATGTCATAGTGTGTTATACTGTGGGTTTAAGTTCCCATGTATATTGGTATACTGGGTCAAAGTGCTCACGTGTATCATGTGGTGATATATGGCTGCGGTTGTTATCCCGGTATATCGGTTCATCTGATATGCTTAGGAGTTAGAGTCTCCTGTATATCAGTGACCTAGGTCCCGGCTGGATATGAAAATGGATTCGAATCGCCGTTGCTTCTCGGAGAAAAAGACTCGATCGGTGTTCATCATCGTAGTAACAACTTGAATAATGAGTAAGGTTTAAGAAGAAAGTTGGTTGGTAATTTTGATTGAGAAAGACCGCTTTTCTTTCTTTCAAGCTTCTCCGCAAAAATTTCTTATCTCCTGCAAGCCTTACCTTGTCCCTCTAGCCTACATTTCCTGAGTCTTCACCCTTCTTTTTCATCGGGTCAGTCTTGTTGAGTACTTTTGTACTCAGGGTTTGTTGAACCCTTATTGCAGGTGAGCCTCATGGGCAAGAATGCTTCGCATCCTGCTGCATGACAGTCATCGAGGAAAGTGATGATGAATAGGATATCTCGCTCTTGGGCAGAGCATATAATCAAGGTTGATGTAATACGTTATATTGTTATTCCACTGCTATATGGTCTGTAATAATCCAACTTATGGTTTGTAAACTTATGTTATTGTAATCCTTTCGCTATTTTACTCCGATGTATATTATTTGTATAAAACTGTTGTAATACTACAATGTCTCTTTGTAACGATTGATCCTACTCGGAGAATCATGGATGATTCGGGATTTACCCGATAGACCTTTTAAGTTTTATGAAACACATTCATGGTTATTTGGAGTCTGTTTAGAAAATAATCATGCGTGTGGGCCATAGGATTTAGGAGGTTCTGCCACATTGCGGTGAAGTGTCCACGTCATCTTCGCCGAATATTGAGTTGTCTTAAATATTTATGGAAAAAAGTTTGTTCTCAGCTTCAAAGTTTGAGATGGGAGTTTGTATGTCAAAGTTGTTCCCCAACACTGACAGGTGGGGCCGACTTTTCTGGTCACTAACAGGTGGGACCGAGGTCCACGGTCAACGTTGACCGGTCAACGGTCAACGTTGACGGTCAACGGTCAACGCTGACAGAGCCCGTTCGGGCCTCGGCGGGCCTGAGCAGGGCTGGACCTGGGCCGGGTTGGGTCGGCCTGGCCCTGATACGTGTCTCTCGAAGGGATTTGCCACGTGGCTTGTCTGGGCTCCTATCAGGCCTAGTCTACAGTTGAGTCCAAGGATTGGCTCTGTGGACTAGGTCCATGGTGAAGCAGAGGCTAGTGACCCGCGTGGCCTTCTCTGGATGGTCCACCGTGGCCACGTGGACCTGGTCCACACGGGAGGGGGAAAAATTTCCCTTCCTTCATGGCACGCATGCGGTGGCTTCGGCCAAGCTGCGTCGGTAGGGAGCGGCGCTGAGCTTCCGGCTGGCTCGAAAGGCTAGGGCTGTGGATACGGCATCACAAGAGCAAGGCGAAAGTGGCAGTGGAGTCCAAGCAGGTGCACGGTGGCTAGGCTCACCGACGCACGCACGACGGCAACGGTGGGCGGCGCGGCCACGGCTGCGGGTCGCTACGGCGCATGGGAGGCATCCTTGACTTGTGCTATGGTGTCCTGAGCACGAGGCGAATGTAGTGGGGTGCTCATTCAACAGGCCATGGGGTATCACCTCCATCTGTAACTCATCAATGCCCTCTTGCAACTCCTTGCGCAAGGTGGCGGTGAACAAACCATGACAATGGCTTTTGCGGCTAAGAGCATCAGTGATCACATTGGCCTTCCCTAGTTGATAGAGAATCTCCATGTCGTAGTCATTAATCAACTCAGGTCAATGACGCTGTCTCATGTTCAGATTTTCCTATGTGAAAAAGTACTTTAGGCTCTTGTGATCGGTGTAGATTTCACACTTGTTCCCAATTAGGTAGTGCCCCCAAATCTTCAATGCATGGATCACAGCTGCAAGCTCAAGATCATGGGTGGGGTAACGCTATTTGTGCTCTTTAGGCTGACGGGAAGCATAGGCAATGACTTTCTCATTCTGCATCAGAACACAACCGAGCCCATGGCGAGATGCATCGCAATAGACCACAAAGTCCTGGTGGATATTAGGCAAGGCAAGAATAGGCGTTGTGGTGAGCTTCTCCTTCAGGGTCTGGAAACTCTATTTGCACTGGGGTGTCCATTCAAACTCATTGGTCTTCTTTAGGAGGTTGGTCATGCGGTGAGCTATCTTGGAAAAGTTCTCGATGAATCGGCGATAATAACTAGCCAATCCCAAGAAACTTCTCACATCGGTCACATTCTGTGGCTGCTCCCATCCCTTCACTATCTCAATCTTAGATGGATCAACAGCTACTCCATCAGCATTGAGTACATGGCCTAGGAAAGCGACCTCTTCAAGCTAGAACTCACACTTGCTGAACTTGGCATAGAACTGTTGCTTCGGTATCTTCACTCATATTATCCTTAGATGCTACACACATCTGGTGACAACAGTTTCCTCTGGTATTGTCTTCTTTGTTGCTTCATGTGAAGGTAGCCTGATCTAAGGCAATCTTGATGAAGTACTTAGCACTATGCAGCCAATCTAGCAGGTTTCTATCCTTGGTGGGGGGTACTTGTTCTTGGTGGCATGACACCTTGTTTCCTTATTCCCCTTTTGGCTAGAGGGTTTCATTCACCTAATCGAGCTTGCATTGATCCATGTGTTTGCTTGCAAAGATCTTTTCCAAACAATAAAGTATTGCCATGCATTCTAGGGTAGCCGAATGAGCTTAGCTACTTGGGTGTCCTAAAGTAGTAGTCCTTATATCCTACTTCTCCATGGGTGGAGGCATCAAAAGGGACTAGAACTGAGGGAATCCTCATATGGTAGTTGTGCAAGTTTAAATCTCATGCAGACTTGGTAGTAGTGCATAAAAAGATGCAATTCCATATTTAAAAGAAAATTTAAGCATTAGCTCAAATTATAAGCACATACCTCGTTCTATGTTGGGGGTGTCCTTAGCAGCTTGCTTGGTGAGACACCATCGGGCAGCTCTTCGTGCACTATGGTTCATAGTACTCAGAGTAGGGCAAAATGTAGCCTTATGACCCTTTTGGAAACATCTAAAATAGGTTACTCTGTCGAGAGTTGTGGTGCCCCTTGCACCCTGATCTTCGTTGTCAAGGACGTCTTTAGCAGAACTATGCATAAGTTGCCAGCAGGCAGCTCACGCATCATTGCAAGCCTTCTTTGCTGAACCCCAGATCCTCTTGAAAGGAATCATAGCTGGTGATGCAATGTCAACTCTGGCACAGTCGATAACTCTATGGCCTGGTTATCCGCATACAAAGCAAACGTCGAGAACGCCATCTCTTGGATAGACCTGGATCTTGTGACTAGGATGGCCACATCCATAACAGAAGAAGGGCACCTTTATTGTAGGAGTGATTGCAGTAACCTCCCATGTGTTGGAATGCTAAAGGGGGCGGCTCTAGAAGGAGCTGCTCGTAGGGAGATCATGCATATGCGGTCGTTGCTGGACCGGGTGCTGATATGGTTCCTCAAGGCGATGCTTCATAGGGACGAGCGTGCCTGTCTCCTGGTGGGTCCTCTCTGACCTTAGTGCCTCGTTGATGGCCTCTTCAAGGGTGTGGCAAGCCCTTCTAGCGATAGCAAGGCTGTGGGGAACTTCCAGCCCCCGAGTGAAGTAATACACCTTGTCCTTCTCAGTGGCCACACTCTCTGGGTGCACATACCGCATCAGGTGAAAGAAGTGGGTAGCATACTCATTAACTGTGCTCGCTCCCTGCTTGTTGCAGCGAAAATCTTCTACCAGTGTCTCTTCTGCTACTGCCGACACATGACGCTTGTAGAAAGCCTTAATGAACTCTTCCCATGAGATGTTGGCAGAGTCTTGGTGAGCTGTGTTGAATCCAATCCACCATGCTTGAGTGTTACTCTCGAAGTGGTGGGCTCACTACGTGGTTTTCTCCCTTTAGCAACAACCAAAATACGTTGTAATATGCCTATTTTGGTTGCAATAGCCGCAATTGCACCCAAAAAATTTCGTAAACAACTGCTTCAATAAGGCCGGTGGTATTGACCTGCAACCATGACTGTCTTTTGGTGGTTGTAGGAGTTTAGGTATTGCAACACAGGGAGGCGTTGGAACAATCATCTACCGCCACGCTCAAGTTGGTTGCCATGTATCCTATCGCGACACATCAAGTGATGCCAGAGGTTTCAATTGCACCATCTACAAAGCGTTGCAATGTGTAAAATGAGGCGTTGCAAAATATTGTATTGCTACACCCCAGTTGTGGTTGCTACAGGGGTAGCCCCTCTATTGCCATCAACATGAATTGGTTGTCATATGTGGTTTCCTATTTTACCACAAAATGGATCTCAGTGCAATAGGGGTGTCCTCTCTATTGCTACCAGGTGTGTTTGGAGGCTAGAGGTGTGACACTCTATTGCCACACAATGTGGTTGGTTGTTAGATGTGATCTCCTCTATTGCTTCCAAAACATTTTGGTTGGGTAAAGTTCATGTCTCTATTAACACCATGATAATCGGTTGCAACATGTGTACCTCCCTCTATTGGCACGACCTGTCATGACATCAAAAAAACTAGGTTGCGATAGGATGAATTATCTTTTGCAACGAATGGTGTTGCTTTCCATATTTTTGTACATACTACCATGTGTCACCAAAAATTTAAAATAATAATATAATACAAGATCATAACAATTATGCATTTAACATGCATCAAAACACAATTTAACCACAGAAATTACACCACACCACATACTTAAATGTTTCCCACTCCATCCACACCACACATGTAGCACTGAATTAAAGTTTGTGACAACCACACACACACTGCTCCACTGTTTCAAAGAAATCTAAATGGCGACTTGATACGATCGAAATGAATATCATCCTGGGCTAATTGATACAAAATAAAGCACTTGATCAGCAATCCCATCACTTGATCAACAAAGGATGATGACTCCAAGACAATCCCATCACTTGTCGCTCCATCGAAATGCCTTTACTTTCCTAGAAAGAATGAATGACATTTTTTTGTCATCAAGTAAACTGAAATTAACATTAAGGGTACATAGCAGCAGACACTAAACCAAAGTTTCATTGCTGATCATAAAATTATATGAATTGCTTATCATAAAATTATTAGAATGACAGCATGTAATGAACTCAACTATAAACACTTTGACAGCTGAAATAGAAACATTCACCTGCTGCCTTCTTGTAGCCGTTTCATTTCTTTTTATTAGGTGCCTGCTTCAAATGTTCTATAGTAACAAATTTGGGCGCTGCTGCCTTAGATGGGTCATTGCTTGCAGCTCTAGTACTTCTTGTATTGCGAACGCTAATTGCCCTTTGTTTATCAGCAAGTTGAGATTCCTCTAGGTTGCCTTCAGGCTCCTTGTCTTGGGAACAAATAAGGTGAAAGGATAAAATTAATTAGGCGCCATTTTGTGCAGTATCAGATGATAGCATTAAAAAGTTATCAATTCATAGTCAACCTGATTTGAGGAGACCAAAATCTCTATGGTAGGCTCATCAATTTGAGTACTCGTGTTTGCTGCAGTAGCCGCCACCTCTGTAATTGCAGTGACATTGTTGTTTGGCTGGACAGATATAGATGGTTAGTTATAGAGCCAAAGGAAATAAAGTCATTCAATAACTAGCTTTTACAAATTAACATTTTGCATTACTAGTATCTGCTGCAACACTGCCTGTGCTTGTCCTGCTAGCCATGCTTGGATCTCTGCCTAAACGCTTCTTTAACAGCCTCCCTTACCCTCCTAATTTCATCAATCTGTCCTGCATAAAATGACCTTTGAGCTTCCCATTCAGCTGTCCTGTCAGCTTCCCATGCATTCATTTGTTGTTGTAGCCTCTCAAATTCTTCCATGAGCTGGAGGTCTTCTTGATGCTGTTGCTCTTCCCTACGAATTTGTTCCTCGTGATTCGCATTTAGCAGTTGCCTTCTAGTTGGGTTTTTTGCAAGGTATCCATTACCATGTAACTTTTTTGATTTGCACTTCGTGACTTCCTTGTATGCCTCCTGGAAAATCTTGTTCCTCTCCTTTAGGGAAAGCAAGTTTCCCTCTGCATTTGATTCCTTATCACAAATAACCCTCCTTGCTTTCTCCTAACATTTACAAGGCACAGATGAAGGAGTTAGTTGAAGATGAAATTGTAGGTATTCTCTACTTGCATGCACTAGCAACATATGCACAAATTCATTAGGAACTCACATAGACATCTTCAGATGCTTGGTCTTTCCATTCCCCATTCTTAGTGTGAGTAATATACCAAAGGTCTAAGTCATTGGGCTCATCACCAGTTACTAGTCTCTCTGATATGACAAGAACAGAACAAATTAGTAAATCATGCAGCAAGAAAGCTTGTAGATGTCCTTCTCTAGTTATTACCTTCTCATAGCTACACTGAGAAAAAGCCTTAGAGCCTGACAAATGTGTGGTCTTTTTCTGAGATCGATTCCCAGAGTTCTTTATGCTCTTTTCCTACAGAATGCAATTTGAACAGTCATCTTAATGATTGAGACATAGCCATTTTTCATAAATTGCTATTGTTTAGAATAGTCAAAATGTGGAACAAACCTGGAATTTTCCACTCCTAAAATAATTCAACAAATAGTGCCATTCTACAATGTCTAATTCTTCAGGCTTATGGCTCATTCGCTCCTGGTAGGTGTTGTATGCCTTGGCTGTAGCACTTAAAGTTGAATGCCACCCTTTGTAATGCTCTTTAGCAATGGCCCATATCTTCATCTTTGAATCATAATTATCCTCAAGGTCCCACCTAGCCTATTATATAATTACAAGGACATGCAAATACTTGGTCAGTTGTTATATTATTGTATAATTAAAATGTATACACAAGCAAAAATTCTTACCAATATGTCAGATGCTATTGAATGTTTTACATCATCATGGATATTTTTCCATGTTCTCACTCCAATGAGTGGCGCCCTTTTCCTAAATAACACTATTTCATCAGTGAACGTGTGCGAGTTCTCACCTACCGCTCCTCCAAGTTTGGAGAACTCAACATGGAGCTTTTGATTGCTAGACTTGTGTCTCTTGGAGAGTGCCTTCAAGCACTTGAGGGTACCACGTCCTCTTTTCTTCCCATTTTCTGAGCCTATTCCATGGAAACAAGATGTTACAATTGATATTAAACGACATAATGCCTAAGCTCAGAGCTAAGAGATCAAAGAAAATTAGTTT
>CM041634.1:26728447-26771530 GCA_023333625.1 Bothriochloa decipiens
CCTTTGTAAGCATGTGCATGACCACTTTCTCAGAATTGGTTGAAACTTTTTTCTCAACACTACACACTTAAATTATATGACCATGCAAGTTTTAACATTTTTCTAGGCATTTTTTTAGCAACAGGGAACGTACCCATGATAACCGGTTCTCCTTCTGGAATTTCTCCAACCTGAGTGCAGAACACCTTACCAACCTTCTTCTCATTCTTATTATTCTACACCTTTTGATTTCCTACCTTATTTTGAGTCTGTGGCTATTGTGTTGCAAAAGCCCTAGGAACATAGGAATTATACTGCCTTGGATGCGGGCAGTATCTTGCAAAATGACCAGTCTTCCCACAATTGTAACAGGGATAGCTTTGTGGTTGAGAAGTAGGGTTACGAATACCAGGGGCATTCGGCTGTCTTGGATAAGGAAGAGTAGCAGCAGGATGAACGAATGTCTGTTGCTGGGCTTGGTATTGTGGTGGACGGTAAGAAGGACGAAAATGATTTTGGGGATGATAAATTATTTTTTGGCGCTTTTGATTACCACCAGAAAATCCCGATGTTACTGTTTTCTTCTTCTTGGCTTCCGTGTGTTGACGGTTCTTTTCATCATAAGATATGGCAATATTTACCGTCTCATGGAAGGTAGCATTTGGGTTCCCAGTCATCATCCTCTGAATCTTACTATTTAGACCCCTGAAGAAACAATCCTTCTTACGGTCAGTACTAACATAGTCAGATGCATACTGGGACAAGTGATTGAATTTGCTAAAGTACTGCATTACTGACATATCACCTTGTCATAGAGAAAGAAACTCTTCAAGCTTTATGGTCATGATTCCCTCAGGAATAAAATATGCATGAAATGCTTCATGAAACTCAGTCCAAGTAATACGGTGACCTTCAGGCTGAGCAGCGACAAAGTTAACCCACCAGGTTCCTGCAGTGCCTCTTAAGTGCTGGGCTGCAAACATGGGCTTCTGGTATTCGGTACACTTAATTAGTCCAAACTTTTGCTCCATAGTACGGAGCCAATCATCTGCCTCCATGGGTTCATCCACTCTGGTGAAGACAGGAGGACGTGTGTCGATAAAATTCATATAGGTGGTCTTATTCCTATTATTCCGACCACGATTCCCCTGATGTGCATTTTGGTTCTGATTCTAGGCCATCATGGTGGTTGCATTGACTAAGGCCGCAACTACATCGGCCAGGGTTGGTGGAACTGGTGGAGGATTTGGGACATCACCTCCATCATGAGATGGACCGGCAGCATCACGGGAGCGAGTGTGAGCAGGCATCTGTTGATAAACAAACTATACTTTACTCACAAAACCTTATTGGATTTCATAAGCAGATATTACAGACATGCAACACACTTATAATACATTATTTTTGTTACAACCGTCTACACTCCGGCAAGACTTCCCACACCCGATCTAATGCTCTGAATTTAAAATATTTTTTCTCTTGTTGGAGTTCACGTGCAAGCCAGCCACGAGTTGTTATTGTTTCCGAAGGGCATATTGGCACATCCATAAGCTGAGTACGGTTCTGTAGAATAGAAGCTTTGTCGGTTTATTTGCCTGCCGACTTGAGTTTTCCTTATCCATTTGTCTCGACTTCAATTGTAATATTATTGCTTGCGGCACTTTTCTGAGATTAAAAAATAATAATAGCAAAAGGCAAAGTGAAAAAAAAGCCGCACAAAAAAAATTAAAGAATAAAAGGCATAAGGTGCATAAAAAAGAGCCATACAAAAAAGTTGAAATAAAAATTCAGAAGTGCTTGCATCCCTTGAGTCTTCACGCCAAATTGTATTGTTGCCCACTTGAACTAGGTCAGGACGAGTTTAGGCTGGCGACATAGACTAGCTTGGGACTACTTTTCAATCTTGCAATTTTTAAATTAAATTATTGTTATTCCTTGCTACATATTGAAAGCCTCTCAAAGCTCCACATATATACTTCAGATCAGTATAGAAAAAGACCTTGCAATCGTGGTGCCACTTCTTCACAAATCACTGGTTGCCATCCTCTGCTAGTGTTGACAAGAATTTGGTAAGACGTGTATGAGGGTGTGATTCCACCAACCCATAAATAGTTGATAGGGCATTTATTGTGTTAATAATGTCAAACAACGAGTTTCTTTTTAAGAGTGAATTACAGGACATCACACAACGACTGCTCAGTTCTCAAATGGAGAATATGGAGAAAACCCAGTTCAACAACTTGTTCCAAATATACTTTGTCATAAAGGAATGGCGTTGTCGAGTTATGATTGATGGCGAGACTTGCAGCAACCTTGCAACCCTAGAGTTGGTTGAGAAGCTTGGTGCAACCACAAAGCCACATCCGCATCCATACTACATCCAATGGGTAAATTCTTGGGATAAAATAAAGGTAACTGAAATTGCACGCATTGAGTTTTCCATTGGTTCTAATAAAGACAGTGCTAAATTTTGATATAGTACCTATGCAATCATGTCAATTATTATTTGGTAAACCATGGATATTTGATAATAATGTTATGCACAATGTGATTACTAATCAATATTCGTTCAAATACCTTCGTAGAAAAATTACTCTTGTACCTATGACTGCTGCTGAAATTATAATAGAAGATCTCATGAGAGTAGAGAGAATGAAAAATGAGCCTTGTAGAAAAGAATGGATTGTTTTAGATGTTACAGTTCCTTCATTTAAATCTGAATTTTTGCAAAATCAAGATAATGCTTTGCCTCTTGTGGGAACGTCTAAATATGACTTTTTGCAAAAAGAAGATATTGCTTTGCATCTTGTTAGAACTAATATTTTGCAGCACGAATCTAAAAATGAGGACAATGTGACTACGAAAGAACAAGTAAATGTCTCAAGTAACAGCAACTCCAACAATAGCACCCAAATCAGAGCCCCTATTTTCGATTTGGGTGCCACCCCCGATTTTTGTTGGCCTAAAACTTTACTTCGACTCCAGCAGCGCCCCCTAAACAGAGGCCCCAAATCCAAATTAGCAGTCAATGACATCGGGGACCCACATCTCCTCCATAGCTCCACACAGGCACACACAAGAGAATCGCATGGCGGGGCGCGGGGAGGAACTGCCCAGTCGGAGGTCCTCCCCGCCCGCCGGATCCACGAGCTCAAGCACCGGCGAGCGCCTCCACTCCGATGAGCACGCCCTTCCACTCCGGTGAGCGCAGCTCACTTTCTCCTTCCTTGAGCCATGGCGCAACGGCGGGCTTGAGAGCGGCTTCGGCCATGGCACAGGTGTGCTGCTCTGTCATCGCCTAGTACTTCGGCTCGCCCCTCCCCCCACTCCGGTGGCGTGCTCCCATTCTTGACCCCAAGCAGGGCCAAGCAGCGGCGGATTCCCTCTCTCCTCCGCGCGCCAAGCACGGGAGCAATGGCCCTCTGGCTCGCCCCCTCCACTCCAATGACGGGATCCCTCTCTCCTTCCACGCCAAGCATGGGAGCTGGCCCAGCCATGGCATCACGGCCTTCTGACGTGGGATGGGGGCTCACTGGAGGGGACAGGGATCGACGCAGATCCGTAGCGCACGAGGGGAAACAACAACAGAAGGAGATGGGGTCTGGCCTGTTGGGCCAACAAGAATTGGGGCTGCTGGAAGAATTTGAGGTCTCAACTAAATTTCGGGGATCTAGTAGGGGCCCTGCTGGAGCAAGATTTTTGACCTCAGACCCATATTTAGTTATGGGGGCTTGAGTAGAGGCCCTGCTGGAGTTGCTCTAAGAGCTCTCTCGATGTACTGAATTTTCCACCACTCATACTACAATAGAGCAACGTTTAGTGTACATTAAATTTGAATTACCTTTGTCACAAAATAATTGTTTTGATCATGCTTATGATAAAGAAGACTTTTGTGATGATAGTGCGTCCATTAGACATGTTCCTGAAAATGATGTTTTTTGTTTTGGGACATCACACTTGTGCTGAAAATAAGAAATTGCTTCCCATTAACATTGAAAAAGATGAGCAAAAATTATTGGTTTCTCTAAATACTTTGGGTTATATAGAGTTTGGTGCTTTGTGTGCTCTTAGTAGTTTGGAAGAGAAACTTAAATGTTCTGAACTGCCATGGTTTTCTACCTGCACATATCGTTTTATAGGCAAATATAATTGTAAAGGAGAGTATATGGTGCATCGTGTCTATATTTTTTCAAATCTAGAATCTCCTTTGACTATGCATAAATATATTCACCTGGAGGGTTGCATTATCTATAATGTCGGGACCCCCAATTTTTGTTATAAAGAAACAGGTGAAATTTGAAGAAAGGGAGCAATGTTGGCTACTACCTACAACACGTCCTCCAACAAAACTCAAACCGAGGACGGTTTGTTGCCAAGAAAGGGAGGATGATGAGGACATGATACCTATACACCTGTGGAGGCTAAAGATAAGATGAGCTCAGTCCTATATTTGCATGATGATTTTTGGTACAATTCACTTGGTTCCACATGTACATGTTTTTATTTGAATGTAGGTACAAATGTGTCTCAAAGTGCAAACTCATCAAAGTCCAATGTTGGGTTCGTTGGCAGCATGATAGTGCTTCATTGGGAATGCCATAACTCATCCATCCGGAGTGCGAATGAGGTCAATGAGCACTTGATAGAAAGCTTGTTTGATTGGCTTTCAAATTGGTCTGGTCCCTCTCAATATCACATTGGCAAGATCCTCAAATGATCAAGACGTTCTGTCATTGTTTCTGTTGGGAGCTACATTGTCGTGATGCACTTGTTATCCATCATTGGGACCATGGCCCAAGTGGAAGCACGCCCCAAGAAGATGGAGAACACACCAAGGAATACCTTAGATGTCGTCCACCTTGGCCACCACCTTTGGAGGCCAGCAAGGACGTCCAAGCCAAGTCGGAGGCCCAATACATGTCAAGTTCGAGTCCATCTCGGGCTCCAAGACCAGTCCGCACTGAAACGGATGCTCAGGTCTCATATGGGCTCCGTTTTCAGTGACACACACATGGTTGGAAAGATATTTTGATAAGGAAACCAATGGAAGTGACCCCACATCAAAATTCCTTTGGAATCAACAGGAATCGTCGAAACAAATTGACGTTCAGAATCTATCGAGGCGTTGCGTCGCTGTCTTTTTGGCCGTTTGGGGCTTGTAACGTGTCGGGGCTGCGTATGGTCGTGAGTAGGGGTCTTTGGATGCCCCTTAGGTTATATATTCAGCAGCTACCACCATCATTAGGTTTTGGGTTTTGCTTTAGATTAATATGTCTTTGAACAGTCGTCGTTATCAGTTTGTAAAACCTCACTTTGTGATCTTAATCATATATCTGTAGTTTGTCCCAATATTTGATCTACGTACTTTCGAGTTCTTGTGTTCTTCTATTCGCAGGCAGGGATTAGCCTTCTTGGCAAGGTCAATCAGTTAGTGACACAGTTGATAACCACAGGAGACGTGGTGCTAAGATTGCAAGGTTTGGGTCTTTGTGATCTGAAGCCAGATCGGTGTGTCATGCTTCACCAAATCGTTGTTCATCTTTGAACTGGTGGAAGATTGGGAACCCAGTCACCATCATAGACTCTTGAGATGTGAGGGTGAGCAAGGAGTCATCAGGCCTGTCGGCGCCTCCCCAACCTTGTACCTCTATGGATATTCTACTTGGCTCCTTCACGGGATCTTGGCTAAGTGAGTATTCATGTTTCCTATAGTATGATAAAAGTATTTTGTTTAGATGAGCTTAACCTTTTCTTGTTTATGGGTTCATCGTCCGTCCCCATGAATAATACTATAGTAGAGGGCCCTGATGAAGACAGATAACCTTGCCCAACGCTAGAGTAGTAGTCGCTAGCGTAAACATGGTGTCTAAGCTAGAGTCTACCTTCGTTTGCCTTATTCCCTACGATTGAGGGGTAGGTGGTAGGGAGTGACCTAGTCGCTTCTGTCCTTCGTAATCCCCCACGTATGGGTTTGACATAGAGCTACAGGCTGGTATCGTCTGCAGACCAGGTGCACCCCGGTGCCCGAAGTAAGCAGGTAGAATATTTCAATGCTATCCTTAGGATCCTAAAGCTATGGGAATCCATCTCTACCCCTCTTTTTCTATTTTTACCTATGTGTTGTTCCTTGGGCGAACTAGCTAGGAGAAACACAACCATTCCCTATGAAAAATATGATACCCTGAATACTTTCGGGTGAAAGCTACAATGGTACTTCTGTACGCTTGCGGGTTCTCTGCATACGTTAAGAAATACCAACAAATAGCACGGCTATCTCATCTACTACATGATTATCACTCAGCAAAACTAGGGACCGGTCTGCAACATAGTCATTATTAAGGAACTTTCATCATTATGAGTAACTAGCAAAACTACCCATATGTATAAACCATAGGTATCAAGGATCAGGATAAACAATGCTCGGATCATCCTTAATGGTTAATCAAATTTAGACACATGAATGAATGTAATGGAATTATTGGTTAATGGTAACAATGAGAGCCTCATATTATACTTGCCTTCCAAAAGCTTTCCATCCAACCTTCCAAACACTTTAGGATCAACAACTCCACTTCTAACAATAGAAGTCAATTGGTACAAGCATCAAGAACCTATAAACAATACACCAATCAATACAAAAATAATACATAAAGGTTTTAAACACGTAAGGCCGAACTATGATCATTGAGCGCAAAAACCTAAAAACAAGATGGTTTAAAAGATATGAATGATCAATGTAGAGGCTAGGAGGATTTGACAAATGATAGGAATAGAATAAACATGATGGATATGGACTGACTTCGAAGATTTATAGAGCACAAGAATCTGTAGATGAATTGTGACTAACTGAACAGGCCTGCAACGGGTAGTGGAGTTTATGATCATATGGGACATGATCATAGCTGCACCAACTGGAAAACCATTTTGTGAAGTTGTTGTGGACTGTATGTGGTATGTTGTGGCAAAAGAACATGACGTTTCGCCTATTGATTAGATGGGGAACGTGATTGAAAAATAGGGTGACCGTTGTCTGGACACCAGGGGTAGGAGTTACTATGGCCTCGATATATCGGCCATCATGGACTTGTAAAAACAAACAAACTTGTGGAATCATGTGCAGGTATATCATAAACACATAGATTTAAGGGCTCGGTTTGGGCATCGGATTAGTGGGGAACGCCAATGCCCTTCAGATATGGAAGCCGACAAGGCAGCAGGATCAACGAGCACGGAGAAGATGATATCTCTGGAATCTGAACTCATGTGGCCAAGGAAATTTACATAGGCATGTGCAAGGATGATATATACAATTTGGTAAAAGGGTTTGATTATTTGACAAATGGTCAATGGGAAACTTCACTGAAATTCAGAGGTGCATTGCTGCTGAAACAGTAGAGACAGTGAGCACAGAAAAGTTGATCTCACTTTCATCTTATATTCTATACACATGAAACTTTATAGAGACGTGTACAAATATATGATACATATGTGTGTCAAAGGAATTTACAAACGGAGTTATGAATTGCCTGGAACATGCATGCCAACCGGCAGCAGTGTGGCTGCGAAGCTGCAGGGGCAAGCACGGAAATGGTTATGTCTGTTTCATCTTGGATTTTCTGGTCAAATCATTTTGCAGGGACATGTGCAACTTCAAGAACTACATCATGAACAAAGGGCGCGACGACCGGAGACATGGATCATTGGGAACACGAATGCCAATAGGCAGCAGCGCTGCTGTCCGCAAAGGACAGAGACATGATTGTGACGAAACATCGCCGGAATTCGACCACACATAGATTATGGCACGTGTTATACAGCGAATAACATGTAAACAAGATGGATATCATGATGGGGGTCCTCACATCAGGGTTAGCGGCAGTTTGATATGAAGGTGGTGGTAGCTGACGTCGATGATGGGTGATAATAGGGTCTGCGATCAGCAGAACAACACCAATTCCACTTCAGCAGATGATCTGTGCAACACGGAGATCAAAAAGATCAATGAGACGGACTTCAGCAGCAAGATCAAAGAGGGAATAGGTGGGGGCGACCTCACCATGTGCTGGCGGCGACAACGATCAGCAAGGTACTGCTGCGTGTTCGGGGAGACGGCAAGGCACACCAGGATGGCGTCCTTGTAGCGCTGCAGCACCATGCTGTTGCCTTGGGGCGTCACAACAGAGAGCGAGCTTCAGAAACATGAATCTCACGATGAAGAACACAGGAGTTCATGACCCTTACTGCGGCATGATGTGAAGGATTCCAGGATTCCGACGATGGAGAGACACGAGCAGCAGCAAACAGATTCATTGCAGTGAGGATACTCCAATTTGATAGCGATGAGGGGAGAGGGATGAAGAGGAAGAGAATGGGGCGTCCATGGTGGAGGAAGGGAAGTAGAACAGGGCTGCTGCTGTTTTGGTCAAGCAAAGATAGGAGAAAAGGAGAAGGCGTGCCTGGGGAGGAGAGGATACGCATCTATTCTGTAGAGGGAGAGGAAAAGATGCATGGCTGTTTTCATGAGCCTTTCACACCTGCAGTTAGAGAGTGGTAAAGGAGAATAAAGAGGGGCTTGTCAAGGGAATTAAGGGAGGAGAATTACCACTATTGTTATATTCTCGCATGGGGGAAGAGTTTTGTGCGGCAGCAGGAAGATGAGAAGGGCGACCAGGGAGATGGTGTCCATCTGTTGTGCGTCATAGAGGGAGGGAGCAGAGAATATATATATACTAGCGCGCGCCTGTGCTCTTGGAAATTTATAATGTACAGAGACTTGGTGCAAGCAGCGTATACGGATAATACAGTTTGCCAGTTAGCTATGCAACAGTTTAGTAAATAGGCATATTTGTACATATTTTAGTTGGCTGGACTACTCTGAATCAGTTATGCAGACTGGATTACTCTGAAGACTGGTAAGTCGCTGTTGCATGTCATGGCTCCACTGCGTCCATGCAATCCCAGCGGTCGCCTCCGAGACTTGGACTCTCTGTCTTCATTTATGGTAATAGGAATCATTCCTGGAAGTATGAGAACTAAATGTTACAGTATACATGTAGTAATAACTTAGTTTGGATCTGGCAAGTGTGAAAAAACGACCGTTGTACCCTGTTTTTCTGGTAGGTCTGACATTGGCTGTCGATGTCGTTGTGGAAGCTGTCGAGGGCACTGATCAGCCTGTCCATTGGACTACATAGTTGTTCTGGAGATGGCATAAGGCTTACTGCTTCTTTCATCTCAGACTGAATGGATTTGAGTGCCTGGTGTGTCTGCCGAACATTGGCTATGATGTTGGAGTAACTGAGTTGGAATCTGGCCATATCGGTATCTTGTTATGTACACAGGCTGAGGTAATCGAAGTCATAAATCAAAGTGAACCGGGCTAGCTGAGAAATTGATCAACATATGACTGAGGTGTAACGTTCAACTGTGCAATACAGGTACGAAACTGAATTCATCTATGGATTTAATATATCATGAATCGAGGACTTAGAAAAAAAAGGTGTTGGATCCTTTACTCATTTTTTTCTAGAACAGACATATAGGCTGCATTTCATTAAGAAGAAGAGAGTGGTCAACAGACCTACACATAGCAGATACAAGAGGGATTGACCGGTAATCCAAGGATAACCAACGAAAACCTCGACACAACACGAAAGCAAGAACACGGGAGGTAGGGGACCCTCCAACCGACAACCCCAACAACTGAGCTTAATACAAACTAATAAACTCGACACCTTTGTAACCATAGTGATAGGAGCCATAGATTGAAACCACGGTGGCAAAGCACTCACCGGAACCACCCCGGCGGCAAAGCAACCTCCGAAAAGAGGACCTCGAACTCCGATAGCTGTTCCGAGTCACTAAGGGTCAACTCCCTCGGACCACGAGCGAGGACTACATGCAGAAGAAACGCTGGCGGCAAAGCATCTGCACAAACACCACGGCGGCAAAGCATCCGCAGAAAAAGACCATAGATACGGCTACAACACACACTATAGGGCAAACCAAGGTGACGAGGACCAAGAATCCCGAGCAGGCACAACTGAGACACCGACGATGATCGAGCAGCTCCGAGGAGGCAACCCCACACGCGCCATGGACTATGACGCAGAAGCGCCGCTGCTGCCCGCCCAAACTAGGCTAGGTTTTCACCTCGAAGATCCACGCCGGCCGCCAACCTCCCAACCCAAGAGCAGATCGGTGCAAGGAGCGGCGTGCACCGCCAGCCCTGCCACCATGGCAAGGCTCGTGCGCCACACACCACCATCGGCCCCGCCACCACGGTGACATCGAAGCACCACCCCAACATGAAGCTCCTCATCAGGGGGCAGCGCCATGCTGAGGGAGCCAGCAATACTGTAGCGCCCAGCATGCCGCCAACACCCGACCCCTCAGAGTAGGAGCCAAACAACCCCAATGCCACCCCTGGCCAGCCGCTGCCGAAAGTCCGGTCACCGCCAGGAGGGGGGACGAGCACCGGGGACCACAAGAGGCCATATCCTGCGAGCACGAGCTCGGGCCGGCCCCCCAGCCCCCGCCGTTCATCTCCGCCGGTCAGTCGCCACTGGAAGGCCGGCCACCACTAGCAGGGGGGCGCCAGCATGTGTTACCAAACCCAGCCTTCCGAGGGCCAGATCCGGCAAGCAAGAGCCCGCGCCGGCCCCCAATCGCTGTCGTTCATCACCGCCGTCGCCATTAGGGTTGGAGGTGGAGGAGGGAAATAGAAGGTGGGGGTGGGAGGCGGGAGGGAGCGGACATCACCCTCAAATGGGGCCCGCCACCGCCGCGCAAGAGGGCGGCGGCGATGGCCGGAGGGGAGGCAGGTGCGGGCCGCTGGGCCGGCGGCGGGGTGCAGCGCCCCCCGGGGGGTCGCCCGGGTCGGGGGCGGTCAGGGGTCGGGGTAGGGAAGTTTTTTGATCCTTTACTCATTCATGACACAACAAAGCAGTACAATGAAGAAAAGCTAGCTCACGTACATAGAACAATCTCTAGGATTGTCTTGTCATACACAAGGCCCTCATAATATGTTCAATCAGGTACACAAGCATATCTTGCTTACATTTATGGTTAGGGAGTTCATGGTGGCCTCATCCTTTTCAACCTTTTTGGGATTAGTCCTCTTGACCTGACAAAACCCAAAATAGAGAGGTGTGCTGCGAACACTGACCAGTAACAAATGCATACCCTAGAACTTGCAGAGTGGCAGTGGACTAAATCTGAAGCATGGAAAAAGCATAGTAAGGCATTTTAGATTAAATGTAAAGCGGTGAAAGCACAAAAAAGCATTTTAGGTTTTATCATCAGGCATGGGATGAATATATAGTCTGAAATCTGCATGGGTAAATTAATATGGTAATAACAAATGTTGATAGCATAGAAAAATCTTATTTTGCTATATAAGGTTAAGGTACAGCTAGAACTAGGCTTGCACAATCGTACCTCGAGGTTCTGTTGGAAATAAGAGCAATTTAGTGATACATAAATTAATTCCGACAATGAGGAAAAGACCAACAGTATGTACCACAGGTATGTGATTTGATACTAGCAATAGAGAGAATGCGAGAACGAACAGCGGAGAGAGAATCGACATTCTTACAGTGGGATTGTTGGCGAAAAAAGACGCAACAGACCATCGACTAAGATCCGGATCAGCGGCGTAGAGGAAAGAAGACGTCCAGCGAGCAGTCGCGACGGTGCTTCCCAAAAACCTGATACGCCCCCTACCCCGTGCAGGGCCGCGAGGAGACGTAGGCTTCGGAGCCTGCTCTCCTGACACCGATGGCACATCGGGGACGGCATGGGGAAGACGGCGGCAGCACAGCATTGTGGCGAGGAAGAGATGAATCTCTCGATACTGAGGACGACATCTCGCCCCATATTAATACACGCGTCGTAGCTAAGGAAATATGTTTTCCACCTTGGCGGCGGTGGACAGCGAGTTCGCAGCGGCTCGGCAACCGGTCGCGAGGAAGACGACGTCGTGCGGGCGGCTCTGGCGGGGAGAGCGAGCACGAGCTAGCTCAATCGAATCGGAAGGACGTGGTGGAGCTTTTGGCAAGACGAAGTGGGCAGAGGTGAAGCGACGGCGGCGAATTTTTTCGGCAGGGACAAGCTCGACGGCGGTGCGGGAAAGAAGAAGAAGTCGGCCACGGCGACGCTTCTTATAGCCAGAGCTCGAGGAAAGGGAGGGCGACACGCGGCGAGGACGCTTCAAGCGCGAGGCGAGCTAGTGGCCGCGGCAGGGCGGTATGGCGTCGGTGGACGGCGGCGCGGCTTGAGAAGCCGGCGATGGCGGCCGACGATAGGTCTCGGTGCTGTTTAAGAAAATTACAGAATTGCCACTCGTTTGAAATTACAAATTACTCCAAAATTTATATAAGAACATGAAAATCTCCAAAAATATCATTTGTATAACTTTTCAAGAACTACACTTTTCATTTAACTGGCATCCTCAAATTCTATCTGAATTTTGAAATATGAATTCAAATTCAAAAGGGGAATAAAACCATAGAAACAAACATTTGAAATTACTTTTGATTCTTCAATAAAACTTGAAAATCTTCAAAACTATGAAATGTTTAACTTTTCAAACCAAACCTTTTTCATATACAAAGTTTTCCCAAATTATGCATAATTTTTGAATTATGGTTTTAAAATCAAAAGGGGACAAATGCTGGAAAACTGTATTTTCAAATTTATTTGAAATTCTTTTTGGAAACTGGAAAACTTTGAATACCAACTTTGTAGCTCTTGTCAAGATCTACAAACTATCTTTTTAGAGTATCCCCAAATTCCTTATAAATTTTTAATTACAGAAAAGGGGATAAAACTAGGTTTTGAAATAAAGGGTTTTTGAAATCGAATTCAAACTCGATTTGATTTCTAATTTAATTGGTTGGTTATTAGTGATCACATACATCATCCAAGGACATTTTTAGGTCAATGACCCAATAGTACCCTTGGTTGACCAGGTTGACTTTCGAAAAATATTTTATAGCTTTCTAATTTGAACTTAAATTTGAATTGCAAGACTTGGGAATAAGCTTTGAAATCCAAATTCAACTTCAAATATGGAAATCATTTTTAGGGTTGAACTTAGATTTATACACTATGCTTGACACCAGTGTAAACACGATTTACACCTCAAGTACATAGAATATAAACTAAGTATTTGAGATGACATTCGAAAGTAGGGTTTTATTATTTCATGTGACAACACATTCTAGAAACACAATCAACCTATGAAATGTAAACTTGTTTTAGTTAATGCACATCAAGGTTGACCTAATCATGAATGCTTTGCAGTGCATATGATGACATGGTAGGTTTTAGTTAATATAACACCAGAGGTGTTACAGCCTTTCCCCCTTAAAGAAATCTCGTCCCGAGATTTAAAGATGTAGGTAAAGTAATGGAAAAGGAAATGTGTCAGGAAAACACACTTCAACTGATTACATAAGAGAAAAGAGTCTTTACATCTCACACTAATGAAGTTACAACTCATAGAAGAATTATAACTTAGATAGAAGCATAGAATTCCGGGAAGTTCTCCAACAGGTAATTTTCCGATTCCCACGTAGCTTCTTCTTCTGAATGTTGATCCCACTGTATCTTGTACCACTTGATTGTCCTACTTCGAGTAACATGGTCTTTCTGATCCAAAACTTGAATTGGATACTCAGAGTAAGTCAAGTCAGGCTCAAGTTCAATTCCTTCCACATCAATAAACTTATCCGGCACTCGAAGACACCTCTTAAGTTGGGACACATGGAACACATTGTGTACAGCCGACAACTGTTCAGGCAGTTGCAGACGATATGATACTTTCCCAATTTGTGCCAAGATCTGAAATGGTTAAAAAAATATAGTGCAATTTGGACTCTGATTGGAACAAGCTGACTAATAATTATCTAGAAGATAAACTATGAAACAATCGGCTTGGCACATGCGGCAATTACAAAGGTGAAGCACATGTGCCGACAAAACAGAGAAGGCATAATGACATGATAACCCAACACCGTTTCACAAACCCTAATCCTTGTACAAAGAGGGTTACGTACACAGTAACACACTCTAAACCTGAACTAGATCGTGGACTATAACTCAGACGGGACACGACGACACAACGAGGGACCACCGTTGAAAAAACAAACTAAAATTAATAGTATTGTAATGGCACAAGGGGTGATGGGATAGGGGGAAAATAACAATGATGACACAAAAATTTTTGAGGCAATTTTCTGGATTTATAGGACGAAGGCAAAATCAACTAAACAAGGGTAAAGGTGAATCTGACAGTATACCTGAAGCTCTGATTACCACTTGATGTGAACTAGGTTTCCGATCTTCCATTAGTTCAAAGAAAAACAATGATTTTGTGGAGCACGACACACCGACCCGGCTTCAGATCACAAAGACACAAACCCTGCAATCTTAGCACCACGTCTCATCTGATTATCAACCGTGTCACCAACCGATTGACCTCACCAAGAAGGCTAATCTCTACCTATGAATCAAAGAACACAAGCAAGAACTCGAAAATACGCAGCTCAAATATTGGGACAAACTACAGATATATGATTAAGATCACAAAGTGGGGTTTCACAAACCGATAACGGCGACTGTTCAAAGACAAATTAATCTAAAGCAAAACCCAAAATCTAACGATGGCAGTGGGTGCTGATTATATAACCTAAGAGGCATCCAAAGACCCCTACTCACGACCTTACGTAGCCTCGACAAGTTACAAGGCCCAAACGGCCCAAAAGACGGCGATGCAGTGCCTCGATAGATTTTAAACGTCAATTTGTTTCGACGATTTCTGTTGATTCTGAAGGTATTTCGATGTGGGGTCACTTCCATTGGTTTCCCTATCAAAATATCTTTCGAACCATGTGTGTATCGCTGAAAAAGGAGCCCATATGAGACCTAAGCATCCGTTTTAGTGCAGACTGGTCCTGGAGCCCGAGATGGACTCGAACTTGACATGTATTGGGCCTCCGACTTGGCTTGGACGTCCTTGCTGGCCTCCAAAGTGGTGGCCAAGGTGGAGGACGTCTAAGGTCTTCCTTGGTGTGTTCTCCATCTTCTTGGGGCATGCTCCCACTTGGGCCAAGGTCCTAATGATGGATAACAAGTCCATCATGACAATGTAGCTCCCAACAGAAACAACGACAGAATGTCTTGATCATTTGAGGATCTTGCCGATGTGATATTGAGATGGGACTAGACCTATTTGAAAGCCAATCAAACCAGCTTTCTATCAAGTGCTCATTGACCTCATTCGTGCTCCGGATGGATGAGTTATGGCATTCCCAATGAAGCACTATCGTGCTGCCGATGAACCCAATGTTGGACTTTGATGAGTTTGCACTTTAAGACACATTTGTACCTACATTCAAATAAAAACATATACATGTGGAACCAAGTAAATTGTACCAAAAATCATCATGCAAATATAGGAATGAGCTCATCTTATCTTTAGCCTCCATAGGTGTATCCATAGGTATCATGTCCTCATCAGTCGAACCTAAAGAATAAGAGAGAGGGAGGGAGAGAGGGAGAATAGGATAGAGTGAGAGTGAGGTAGAGAGAATCCCAATGTGTTGATGAAATGAGAGGTGGAATTGCCATCCTTTCATAGGTGGAGAGGAGGGGGCTCTATGCAAAATGGTCATCCCCACATTGAAGAATCAAAATCTCCATAGGGTGGTTTCTCACCTTCCATGTATGAGTGCATACCAGAACAGACCTCCTTGCGTCGTAATGGACCGCCACACCAAAGTTGGGCCTTGTTGGATGCCATGTAGGGCCTCGCGCCCTCAGCTGGTGTGTGCCAACATCCTTGTTGATGTCATAGATATCGTCGTTAGCTTTCCAACGCCTAGTGGATCGCCTAAAACGGAGTCCAGATGAGTGAGTTATGACCATTTTATCCAGGCATGGTCTTGTAGCCCAAAGCAGATTTGAACACCGTTAGCCCATGTAGTTGATTTATGGTACTTGGCCTTTTCTCTCTACTCGACCGGGCCCTGTTATTGTCTGGTAAGTAGGTCACCTTCTCATTTCATGGTTTTCTTATATTTCTTGGCCCATTTGTGTGTATGTATAGAGTTTCCTTCCTGCAAGTGACAACCACCGAAACTCGTAAAATATGTTAGTGTAATGCCCGATTTACTAAGTTTGTGTGTCTTTTATATTCTTATTGGCGATATAAAATGTGAGTTAAGGACCGCCAACACTATCCATGTGGCCGCCAACTTTGCTATCATTGTAAGGTCCTAGATGGCTAGAGGGGAGGTGAATAGCATATTAAAAATTCTATAAAGACACTAGAAAAATTTGATTAGTAAAAAAATGGCGTAAAGCGGGTTTTGCCTAGCCTAGATATTGAGAAAGCCTCCTATTGACAATTCTACTAAACTATGATCCCTAGTTTATGCAAAGGCTATGTCACTACAAAACTATCCTAAAGAGCTAGCTAGAACAACTATTTCTACACAAGCTACACAAGATAAGCTATGAATGTAAATACAAGAGGGAAGGTGATTTTTCTTATACTGACGATGAAGAGAAGATGTTGCCAATCATCAAGATGATCTACAATCAATTACAATAGGCAACAATCATAATATGAAGACCAATCACCGGGAGACAAAGGAGACACAATGATTTGTTCACCCAGAGTTCACTTGTGCACTGACAAGCTACCCTCCGGTTGTGTCGCCCAACACCTAGATGGTTCTCCGGTTCTTGACCCTCAAGCCAAGGCCCCTCAAGGCAAGTCTCCGCAAGAGCACCATAAGACACCACTCTCAAGTGAGGTAACTCAATGACACACACATTTCATTAGAGTTGCTTTTGGCGCTTCGGCGAGGAAACACAAGAACCACTACAAAACAAACCCCCATCTTGCATCGGATGTCTAGCAACGCTTAAGATCCGTTAGAGCCCAATTCCCACCTCCCCGCTTCCTACGGGAGTAGTGAGACACTAGTGATTTACGCACGCCCATGCGCGCGTCATAATTCTATGCAATATATTTACCATTCTATTTGATAAATGGAATAATCTCAATATATACATGACTACGAATAGATATGACAAAGACATAATAGTTGATGAGGGCACATTACATTGACATATAATATAGGTTGACATAAACACATGTTACACGAAGCACTTGTTATCAATAAACCAATAAAGAAACTATTGCTCCTTCATAAGGTAGCACGCGGACACAAGAATTTATATGGTAAACACATAAGACACTCTTAGTAAGCCAACATAGAGTGTCCATTGTTTTGAGGTACACTTGGACACGAAAATCTGAATATAAACAATGAAAGCTTGTTGAGCGATGTGCTGACATGAGATAGTTGTAGGTAGTTCATAAGCTGTGTAAACCAAGGTAATTGATAGAATAATAAACTTTGTTAACCATGTTTTCAGCCAGGCTCTATAAAGATCCCAACTATACACACAGATGAAAGAAGTGATCTTGGCTGCTGCATAGGATGACATATCAGTGATGATAGTGTAGGCAATTGATGATAATTCTCTCTAACCTCATGATACCTGAAACAAGATAAGTAAGACATTCAGAAACAGCTTTGCATTTACACGAGACAAGACAGAGTTTGTCCGTTCAACAAACCAAGCTAAGAGATGCCCATCTCTTCATGCTGTTAACATAAATATTCATGGCTGACTACATCTTCATCAGGTTTTGTTATCAAGTGGGATCCAAAGAAAATTATGAGTGTAAATGTTATTGTAGCCATTGATATTGCATCTACTGACGAGATAAATGTTATAGCTGGAGAGCAAGGTAACTGCATTTGATATGGTTAAACAAGGCCAACATGCATCTATGGCTACAAAAGTGGCAGTTATTAGTAAGAACACAAACCAAGTGTAACTAAATCGACAAAAAGTTAACAGCCGCATTTCACTGCCTATTCCTATGAACACCCAAAACTGAAACACTGAATGGAGATGCAGTTTGCTGGTTTCAACGGACTGCTAACAAACTTGTTGTCTAGTCTCAGTTAGCATCTATCTGCCAGACACACTGCATTCCAACTGAACCAAGAAACCAAAGCAGCCTGGCAAGTTACTCAAGTTCTAAGTTATTCTTTATCAATATAATATGCAGGTCACCCACCTTTTTACTTTTTATTAAAAAAAGTTTAGTCTTCAACTATGAACATTCCCAAACTCCTATCTAAAACCTGATATTTCAAAGTAATGCATATATGATGAAAACCAAGTAAAAAATTAATGGAGTACTCGTAGAAGAAATGTGCTAGAACGAAGCAACAGTTTAACCATCGCTATTTCATCAGACATGTGCTAGACAGATAAACACCACATATATATAATAAACAGGACAGATAATTCAAAGAGTTAGCTAATATTACAGAACAAAAATAGAATATTGTTGATAAAGAACAAAAATCAAACCAACAATAGAAAGCTGGATTTCTATAACAGTAAGATGTTCAGACACTACCAAATTTTTTGAGTAAAGGAGTGCAAATAGTACTTATATCTTACACGAGCCAGTGCTTAGATGTCAAGATAGTATATAATTTTACAAGAAAACAGACAACACCAAGGAGGCATAGTTTCAGAGATGGGGCACGCGCGGGCGGGCACCATAGATATTTTAAAACAAACTAAGTATTCTAAATAATTGGATTCTAGCACTCAGAAACAAATTACACAAGATATACATGTCTTTTAAAGCAAACTAAACATTCTATATGGCTGTACTGGGCAAAACATCAACATGTTCAGAAGAAAGATACATCTGATTCAAATCAGTACTTAAAATGGTAACAAGCAGCGGTCAAAACCATTGCCTGCATTATGCACGTACAAACACCGTTCTTCAGATATCACATGAAAAAACCACCATCTCATAGTCATTAATTAGCTATAAAAAAACCTATAGGGCAGCAGCAAGATTTAGTTTAATACTATATTCCCTCCGTACCCATAAAATAAGTCGTTTAGGACAGGTGCATACCAAGGAGGGCTTAACGAGGGATTAATTTTCCATCCTTACCCCTATTAAATTGTCTAGTGGGTCTACATGTGCAGCAAAGTTCAGTATCTGGAGTGGCCAAGGCTTCGTGGCCCGAGGTCGGGCGCCCACAGTTCGAGCGCTGCCGGCTGATTTTTTTTTAGCGATTAATGCGGCGCAGGGGCAGCATGGTCCAGAAATTACGAATCCGCCCAGAACGACTTGAAATCGTGAAAACGACTCCCATGCCCAGAACGACTTTAATTCTGGGTATGGAGGGAGTACTATACTTTCAGTTGCCACTTTAAATTACGTCTAGATCAGCAAGGTGGCATAAATTTACTGAACAAACTCATTGTTCCCATCCGCTACTGACCCGAGGATTCTGGCCATCGCTACATCAAACCTGGCGAGTTCCGAGTCTTCAACCAGTTCACCGAGCAGTTCTCTGTCTGAGCTATAGCAAAACTGATGACAGCTGCAGACCAAACCAGTGCCCAACCCGAGTCGAGGCTGAGAGAAGCACTACTACAACACCAAGCACACAAAGTATCTGATTTATCATGGGTGTCATTTTAGCATCTCATGTTATATAGTTATACATAATATTTTTTTATCTGAATTGAGCGAAAGAGCTCCTGCCTTTTGTTTAAGAAAAGCACGCATCTCCGAGCTCCTGCCTTTTGTTTAACAAAAAACTAAGACTAGCTAGCACGCATCTGCGGATACTATTGGTAAAACATCGTGAGGTTTCCTTCTCCAGTATCCGCGTCACTTGGACCTTGGAAACGGGAAGAGTTGGTCAAAGGACCTGTAAAAACCAGAGGACAGGATTGCCCTATTCAAGCATTGCCTCAAAATAGCGAAGGCCAGACGGTCATTTCGTGTACATAGCAAACGGTGCTCCTCTCTCAAGCAAGGATATCTTCCGGAACATCCATCTACCCAGTGGCGAGGAGAGCCGGCCACCGCAAGGAGAAATGGCTTCAGCAAACAATGCTCTCAGGGTGTTCTTCATCCTAGCTGTCGTATGCGCGGTATGCAAGCAAAGACGGGAGACTCGGCGGCAGCCCCTGCTGCATCTGGAGGCGCAGCGGCGGCTGGAGCCAGCGGGACGTTCGACATCACCAAGCTCGGCGCGACCAGCGACGGCAAGACGGACTCCACAAAGGTAAATAAGTGCCAACACCATCGGTGGTTGCAGGTGCAGTTGATCTGGTAGATATGATGCCATTCTTGCTGAGGTGGTGATTGATACATGCATGAGTTGAATGATCTTTATGAAGCGGTCCAAGACGCGTGGACTTCAGCGTGCGGAGCCACCGGAAGCGCCACGGTGCTCATCCCCAAGGGCGACTACCTGGTCGGCCCTCTCAACTTCACTGGCCCGTGCAAGGGCGCCGTCACTATCCAGCTCGATGGCAACCTGCTGGGATCCAACGATCTGGCCAAGTACACGGCGAGCTGGATCGAGGTGTCGCACGTCGACAACATCGTCATCACCGGCTCGGGCACGCTCGACGGCCAGGGCACCGCCGTTTATACCAAGACCAAGACCGACACCGTGAAGGCGATGCCCAACGTACGTGCTTGGTGCTCACCCTAGTTATCATATATATACATCGCTGGCTGAACTTACCATTACTGACCGGCCGGACTCACGTGTGCGCGTGCGTGATGTGCTGCAGACATTGGTGCTGTTCTACGTCACCAACGGCACTGTCTCCGGAATCAAACTACTCAACTCCAAGTTCTTCCACATCAACATCGACGCTTCGAAAAACATCACGGTGAAGGACGTGAACATCACAGCGCCCGGGGACGTTGAGAACACGGATGGCGTCCATGTCGGAATGTCCTCCAAGGTTAGCATCACCAACTCAACCATCGGCACAGGCGACGACTGCATCTCCGTTGGCCCCGGGAGCGACGGCGTCATGGTGAACAGCATCATCTGCGGCCCCGGGCAGGGCATCAGCATCGGCTGCCAAGGCCGCTACAAGGATGAGAAGGACGTGACCGACGTCACGGTGCGGGACTGCGTGCTCAAGAATGCATCAAGTCGTACGAGGACGCCGAGTCTGTGCTGACGGCGTCGCATCTCACCTTCGAGAACATCAGGATGGAGGAGGTGGCGAACCCCATCATCATTGACCAGTACTTCTGCCCCCAGAAGTTGTGCCCCGGTAAGAAGAGCAACTCCTCGCATGTCGTCGTCAAGGACGTCACGTTCCGCAACATCACTGGCACGTCGTCCACGCCACAGGCCATCAGCCTGCTCTGCTCGCAGTCGCAGCCATGCAGCGGCGTGTCGCTCATCGGTGTCAACGTGGAGTACGCCGGTAAGAACAACAAGACCATGGCAGTGTGGAACAACGCCAAGGGCACCGCCAAGGGCAGCGCCGAGGGCCTGGCATGCCTGGCTTGATCGATGAGCATGCATTTGCTTGCATGTTATCTGATTCCTGATGAGCACTAGTTCATTAGTTCTTTTTTCGTTTCGCTTTTCCAAATTCGATTGCGTTTCAGCCAAGTGGCCGGTCCGGCCCGGCATCGATCTTGCCTTATCTTCCTGCATGCAGTATATATATATGCAGGCAATGGTGTAGACGACGCATATATCTGGGCGCTGTCTGCCTTCTGTGGCTTAGAGCATTGTAATATTAGATAGCAGGGCGTTTTGTTGTATTTTTACGTCCATCGATATATCCTGACATTACATCACTATACTTTACGATGAGTTCCTGTGTGACAAGTCAGGCATTGTATTGGAAACTTGTACTGCGTTTGCCTCTTTCTTAATGCAATGACATACACTACTCGTTACCAGCCAGTTATGTGGTCGGCCATCATTTTGTGACAAAGATCATTCCAAGCCTAGTGGAAACAACACTATTGCTTGTCCATAGTGTTTCCGATCCGGAGCAGTCTTCGATCGGTTCATTCTTTTTCTTTTTCTTTTTCTTTTTTCGAGGAAGAGATAACTCTATTAATCACTTAGAGAAAGTACTACGTTCCCCGGCTAGCAACTATATGAACTAATATGCTCTAAACATATTGGACAAGCAAAACACCAGACTTAGATTTGGATCTAACCCTAGCTGCTGCTACTTCCACACAAAGTGCCCATGGGGACAAATCGATCTCCTCTAGGGCAGCGCCACCCCTTTATTAGGCGTCAGATCCTATTGATCCCGCTGCCATCTTCATCATTGTCAAGCAATAGATCGGGCCTTATCGCGATGCCAAGCCACCTCGTCGCCCTCTCTATGCTCGTCGTGAAGGACGCTAGGCACCCCACCCATTCTATGTTGTTGTGATGGTGGCCTAGGTCAGGTCGACCCCAACACACCGAGCCGCCATGATGGCAGTCGGTCAATATGTGCCATCCTCGCATGACCCCGCGTGACTCCGACTCATCGTGTGCCCTGTGCCGCCGCCACCCCATCCGACTCCAGTAGCTCATAATGCTAGGTAGGACAAGAGCAGCGCCGAGGCACACTGCCTTGCTAGGTACATTCGATCCTTGTATCTTTTTGACTTGCCCAATCATTGATTTAGGTTGTGTCGCCCATCACCTATCAATCTCGCGCATACCTACTTCGGCTTCGGCATCGACTTCACTGATGTCTCATTGTCGGTTCTTTAGTAATATCGTACATCGCCCGTGCCCACTTGGTTTTTTTGCTTCTACACCGTCATCCCCAGTGCATTGAAGATTGTGCTGGCAATATTTGCTGCACTATCCGTCTAACCAAGATCTTCATCCTATTGACTGGGTCTTCATCTTTGAGCCATCGTCGCTACACGTATCATCTCTAAGCGTTGCTTGCCAGCCACCCTACTCACCACATCCATGAACCCTGATCACCAATGAGTCCGCTCCCGTAATGCTTCCTCATCATCCAACACAACCACATTGGTAAGCATATTTGTCTTGTCCCCACCTATCTAATCTTAACAATCGTGTGCATGTTGCTTTGACACACCTTCCACCCCACCGTTTTACGCACCACAACCATCGTCAAGACCTTCTCTGCTAGATGTATGGTCGGGAGCTTGGGGCTCTCTACCTTGTACGTCTGGTATTGCACTGACATGTGCTTTCGTCCCCGATGAGGTGAGCTAGATCTGCAAAGCCCACTCGTGCCTTGGTCCAGCAGCTTGACTGCATCTCGTTCCCACCCCATCTGCCTCAATTGCATGGTCTCTTTTTGTCTACATCTTCGACGACCCTGGCTACATCAACTTTGGCAGCATCCCCTTTTATGAAGATTGCCTTGACGCGTCTTTTATTATCACCATGGTGTCTCTTGTGTGCCTATAGATCCACCAACATGGCAACCAGACCAAAGCTACATTGAGCATGCCTTCTTTGACCATGACTACTACCCCCTTACACTCTTTGCTACGTTGACATCAACATAAAAGGACTATCATGTGCATGAGCTCCTTGTTGGTTTCTACTCCAGTCATAGCATCTATACATGCATTGTGATGTCGCTAGGACTACAGGGGAATATTATTCTTTGGTTCCTCTTCGAGTATAATCATCTGCGACGCTCCTACTATGATTGTGGCGGGGTGTTAGAGTATATTGGAAGTTTAGATATTGTGTATAGTAGACTACCATATGTATTTGTGGGTTGCCCGGTATCCCAAGGCTTGTACTCTCTATAAACTATCCAAGGGCTCAATGCAATACATCCATCCAATTACACCAATTTTATTCTCCTTCAGACCATCTTGTGCTCTTCACTAATTGGAAGGGTTCCTAGGCCGCGCTATTATATATGCTCTCACTTTCTATCCACCTACTTCTACTACCTCTTTCACTGTGCATTGTCGCTGAGATCTCAACACACTCTTTTCTTTGCTTCAAAAGTTTGATAATTGAGGAGAAATGTGAATCGAGGTCAAGGGCCGACCCACAACATACTCTATGTGCGTGGCCTAATATTCTTTAGACACTTAATTATAAAAGGTATATAAAAATTTGAATTCCTACTATTAGCTAGTTTGTGGTTTGGTGGTCAACACAGTGCAGCTTAGAGCACCTAACAAGGCGCCTGGACCGGACGATTTTCCATCAGAATTTTACCAATTCTTTCTGGCAGTTGTGAAGCCAAATTTGATGAGCCTTTTTTATGAATTCCATGTAGGGAGGCTGCCTATTCATAGCATAAATTTTGGGATAGTTACATTGTTATCAAAGATTGATGACGCGGTTTGAATACAACAATACATGCCTATATGTTTATTAAATGTGAGCTTTAAAATTTTTACCAAAGTGCAAAATAATAGAATTTTAAAAGTGATGCATAAGCATATAGGACCATCATAGACGGCCTTTATTCTGGGTCTCTATATAACGGAAGAAGTTGTGACCTTACATGAAACGATTCATGAGTTGCATAGGAAAAACAAGATGGTGTGATTTTAAAATTAGACTTTGAAAAGGCTTACAATAAATTTAAATGACATTTTATGCAAAAAGTTCTCGGAATGAAAGGATTCTTACCAACTTGGTGTGAGTGGATTTCAAAACACATGTCTAGAGAGAGTGTTGTAGTAAAGGTCAATGAGAATATTGGCCACTATTCTCAAACAAGGAAAGGTCTGCGTCAGGGGGATCCGTTATCTCCAATCCTGTTTAATATAATGGTTGACATGTTGGCCATCCTTATTTCACGAGCTAAGGAGGTAGAATAAATCCATGGGATTGTTTCGCATTTGATGGATGATGGACTGTCAGTACATGGATGACACTATTATCTTTATGGACAATGATCTTAAGAGGGCAAAAAACATGAAGCTCTTGCTTTGTGCTTTTGAAAATTTATTAGGACACAAGATCAATTTCCATAAAAGTGAAATGTTCTGCTATGGAGCAGCTAAAGCCAATCAAACTGAGTATACACAAATCTTTGGATGTAATGTGGATTGTTCCCGTTTAGATACTTGGGTATTCTGATGCATCATAGAAAGCTCATGAATAAGGATTTGAAACATGTTGAAGAAAGATTCCAAAAGGGATTGACCTGTTGAAGGAGTAAGATGTTGTTTGTAGGAGGGAGGCTTGTTCTAATTAACTTTGTTTTGAGTAGTTTTCCCATGTTCATGTTGTCCTTTTTGAAATACCTAGAGGGATTTTAAAGAAGTTGGATTATTTTAGAGCTTGGCTTTTTTAGTAGAATGATGAACACAAGAAGAAAACTTTAAGACAAGTTCAATATATGCCTGTAGATTCTTAGTTTCACTAGTAGAGATATGACCTACCATGATGAAAATTCTTATGATGATTCTGTTATGGTCACCGAAGACTGGTTTCCATGACATTTTGGTCATTTTGGTCATTGAACTGCATGACGATTTTGTTTTCCATGACGTATTTCGGAATGGTCACGGGAATGGTCATAGAAACCCTAATGGAATCGTCACAGAGGGGTTCGCGGCACTGTTCATTGCTAGATTGTGATGGTTTCACGGATATCCTCGAGTTGTGACCAACACACTTTGTCACTAAAACCCGCGCCGCTCCATTTGGCTACGGGAGCCAGCGCCGTTTGCCTGCGGGAGAGCCGCCTTCACTCATACTTCCATCTGCCGTTAGTCATCGGACCTGCCCATCACTCAGCCGGACACTTCTCCTTGACGTTATGGGACCGCCGTTACTCATCCGTCTGATGTTCTACCACACTTCACTGACCAACATGTGGGACCTGCCTGCCAGGGGAACCTTAAGGCCACCACCCTTTGACGACTGACATGTGGGACCCCATTTGGGACCGCTCTCCATTCGTCCAATGTTATGGGACCCGCCCTTACTTATCTGTTTTGAATGTGCATCGTTCTACCACACTTCACTGACCGACATGCGGGACCTGCCTGCCAGGGGAACCTTGAGGCCACCACCCTTTGATGACTGACATGTGGGACCCGTCTAGGACCGTTCTCCATCCAACATGTGGGATCAGCGTGTCAGTTAGAAGGGACCGCCACATGGTACCCAGCCCACCATCCTTCGATGACTGACATGTGGGACCCGTCTGGGACCGTTTTCCATCCGACGTGTGGGATTAGCGTGTCAGTTAGATGGGACCTAGCCCACCACCCTTTGATAACTGACATGTGGGACCCTCGTCTGAGAACTTTCTCCATCTGACGTGTGGGATCAGCGTGTCAGTTAGATGGGACCCAGCCCACCACCCTTCGTCGAATGACATGTGGGACCTGTCTAGGACCGTTCTCCATCCGACGTGTGGGTCAGTGTGTCAGTTGGTTGGGACCCATCCCCGTTCATGTGGGGTCAACCTTTGTCAATTGACATGTGGGACCCTTCTGACCATTCTCGTTCGCAGTGTGAGACCCGCCATGGGGGATGTAACAACCCTGAAAATCCAAACACCAAAAATATGAACTTTCAAAAAATTTTCTTGAGTATACCAATGTTTGGTGAGTGCCATGTAGGAAAACATCCCGTAGTTGCACAAGTAGCACCAATGTTAGTTGGAGCATTTGCATTTTAATCCCAAGAGTATGATTTGCCTCTTATTGATTTTATGAATTGCTAATAAAATCGATAACCCTTTTATATCGCATGCAACAATATGCCTACTAACATGTGCCACTAGCCATGGGCATGGAAACCAACTTGGCCATAAGACCCTAGGGGACCTATCAATTATTTAGAACATGGTCACTAACCCATTTCATTAACCTGACCATGATGTAATTGGATTAGGGGTTTAGAAAGAAAAAGAAAAGGAATTAGAAAAAGGAAGGAAAAAGGAAATAAGAGTAACCAGCCCAACGCAACAAGGCAGCCCAACCTGCTTCACTCCCCGTGGCCCAACTAGCCGGCCAGCCCAGCTCGGCTTTCCCCGCAACCAGGCCGAATGGCCTAGCATGGCCGGCCACCACGAGCGCCAGCGCCGCCTGCCCCGCTCGTAGCCCACCAGCCCTGTCGGCCTGCCAGGCCTCGCCTGCGCTGCCGCTCGCCTCATGGCCCAGCAAGGCCAACCAGCCCAGCTCCACGCGTGTGCCCCGCGGCCCAGCAAGGCGGCCTGCCAGTGCCACGCACGACCGCACCTCCCGCCTGAGCTGCTGACCGCTGGCCCTCACTTGTCAGCTGCTCCCTCTTCCCTTTTATGTCATCCCTGCCGTCTCGTCCACCATTCCAGAAGTAGAACGGCGAAGCTCCGCCGTCCGCCGAAGTATGACCACGCTCCGCGGTGTTTGTCTAGTCGCCTGGCCATGCCGTGCTTCCCCAAAACCCTAACCCTAATCGGTGTGTGCACCTGACCGCCCGATGGGCATCTCCCGTCCCCGCCGTCCATGGCCGGCCGCCATGGCTATGTAAGCTGAGCGTGGCCGCACCCGCGTAGCCATTTTGGGCCAACGCCCGAACCACCTTGTCTCACCCATCGCTATCCAAGTGAGAAGAGGAGAAGAGGAGGGAGAAGAAGGGGACGGGGAGGAGTTGCCGTTGTCAGAGCCGGACCCGAGAGTGCCACCGCCGACCGAGCCGCTGGAGGAAGGCCGGAGGCCAATACGACTATGCCAGCCAATGCCGCTCCGTTTCCTCATCCCCACACGCACCTACACCGAGCGCCAGCCACCTCTCGCCACCTCGGGAAGGTGAGAAAGCCCACCGTCACCCAGCTCTACCATGGCTGCTGCCCGGAGCGCCATTGCGCTCCCGCTCGCCCATCTTCCTTCTCTTCTTATTAGCTCGGCCAGCGTGTCCGCATAGTCGTAGAACGCCGTAGTGACAACGCCTTTGGAGCCGGCATGGACCACAGCGAGGGCGCGCTACTTTGCCGCCCTCGGTCTCCCCGGGCTCCGACCGTCGGAGCGCCGCCGTGGCTCTCGCAGCCACGCGCACCCCATGGAGCCTCCGTTAGCTGCAATAGCAAGTCCATGGAGTTGCTAGCTACTCCAATCGAGAAGGGAGGAGGAAGATGGCACCTAATTTGAAGCTCCACCGGAGTTTCACCGCCGCCGACGATATCCGTCACCGCCGCACCCTTGTCGCTGTCCGAGGAGCCCCTGTCCAAATTGGAGCCCCAGTCATGCACGCCTTTACTCCACGGAGCCGGTGCGCATGCTAGCAACCCCTCCGCCTCACTGCTGCATCTCGCAGCTGCGCCACCGCAGCCTCCTGCCGCCCGACAACCATCGTCGTGCGCACACCGGCCAGGCCGAGCCCCGTGGGCTCGCTTGAACTCCATCCCCTCATTCACCTTCACCCCGTGGTGCCGTAGCATGCGCTAAAGCCACCCTAAATGCTCCGAAGCCGCCTGCCATCGAGCCTCCGCCGTCCGCAGCCGCTGCGACGCGCGCCTGCGAGCTCGTGAGCTGCGAACCCATTGCGACCCCACAGCCGCTCTCACCATGCCCTAGCGCCGCCTTGGCCCCTACTTCTCCTAGCCCCGGCCCGCCGTAGCCGCAGCGCCGCTCGCCGTCGGCCGAGCGCTGCCATGCCGATGCCTGCATGCGTCGGGGCGAAGAGAAGGGGAATAGCCCTGTGTGCACCGCATCCTCTACGTGTGGCCACGCTGGACCAACCATAGACGGCCACGCGGACCACCAGTCCCCGGTCCACCATGAGCCATGCTCACGCAACCCAGGACGTGGACCACAGCCCATTGGACCTAGACCCATCACGCGGCCAACCAGACTGCGCGACATGTCCGGGCTGGGCCGGCCCAACCCGGCCTAGATCTGGCCCTGCCTAGGCCCGTCGAGGCCCGGTCAGCGTTGACCGTTGATCGGTCAACATTGACCGTTGACCGTGGGTCCCACTTGTCAGTGACCAGAACTGTGGGCCCCACATGTTGGCGATTGCACCATCCGGACCCACCTGCTAGTGCTGACGTCAGCATGACGTCATCATGACGTTAGCATGACGTCACCCTTGCCTTCCAGTCACCAGACCCATGCGCCAGTGCTGACGTCAGCATGACGTCATCCCCTGCATTCAGCTGCTGACCCACAGTGCCACATGGCACCTATCCGACGCTGCCATGTGTCAGCCTAGGAATTAACTGCCCCTTTTTCTTTTTTGAAAAATGATTTAATCTTATAAAATTCATAACTTCTTCATACGATCTCCAAAAAATATGAACCAAGTGTCCAAACTTTCATAAAATGAGCTCTACGTCATATGCTTATGTATGATTGTATTTGGAGTTATGGATTTCATTTGGCTCTTTATGTTAACCTATAGGGGTCGCTCCCGTGACCATTATGTCTCGATTTTAGATCCTACGAAGGAATTGCCCGAAGAGGAGGACTAGGAGCACACCAAGGACTTGAAGGAGCACTTGACTGACAGCTATTCAGGTGCCACACCCCACCCAACCTCGTAGAGTCCTATTACGTATGGCATAATATCTAGTTTGCTAGTGCTTGTTTATGAATATCACCTGATGATAGGTTGCATGGTAGAATTGCTTGATGAGTCTTTACCTTGTTGCAACCTTACCCCTGCACACCTGCTGATAGGCTAGACGCATGCTTATTTACCTACAGTGCCTTACTTCTACTACGCTTATATCTGTGATGTGATATGTGGTGGAGAGTATGGTATGGTATATGGTTAAGGCACGTGGTGCCACTTTACTCGGGGAGAGTGCTGCGTGTGTCTTGGGTGTGTGGTGAGGGTTTGAGTCAATCGGGCAGGATTCTATGATGAGCCATGAGGGCGAGTCTTGCCGAGGGGTGTGTTCTGGGCATCCCTATGTGAGGTATTTGTGGCGGATACAATGAGAGGTATATGGTGATCCCGGGGGTGAGAGCCTTCGTGGAACGAGGCCTCGGGTAGGAGGTGCTGTTGTAGCATAGACTGTTGTAGTCCCTATGAGAAGATAATCCTGTCTGATCCCCCTAGGACCTGATTTCCCTTGAGAACCAGAACCTTGGGACATACGTGCTCACCACTCGCTCTCGTATGGGCGGCAGATGGATGTCTGACTAGCTAGGACGGTGCCACTACTACTAGGTTGTTAGCAGATAGTGTCGGGAGGTACGGGCATGGGGTCCCACACCCTCCTTAAAGCTGCAGAGTTACCTTGGTGGCCCGGGTAACTACGCCTCATAGTCTCAGTGTGCCGGTGTACCTCTCGGTGTTCCGGTGGTATTTCGGGGTGTCCCAGTACTGAGTGGTAGGGTGGCATCGCACCGGGTAGAAAGCAGCCAGAATCAGCCTAGGCAGTGTGCACCGCCGACGATGGTGATCTTGTGGTTACAGGAGTACACGCTCTGCAGAGTTTTGTGAATCTATATATATAGTCCGCGAGCCACTGGTATGGCTTTTTCCTAAGACCCACGCTTCTCGGGAGTAGCGAGATGAGTCCTTCTATTCTCCCCTTGGTGTTACCCTTCCGGCTATGAGCCGCTGAGACAGGCTCCGAGAGGGAGTTGGACCTATCGACGGAGTGCGAGAGTGTGAGATGTGTGTGATGGTGTTGGGATGAGAAAGATGTGTGGATGAGATGGGTTGAAGCTTGATGAATTATATTATATAATGTTGGTCACTGCTTGCATAGGAAACCACAGCCATATGTTAGGCCTCTTTGATTATATCCTTTGCATCCCACCAAATACCACATAGCAAGAGAAAAGCATAGGGCGGGAGATGTGGCCAGTACAAAACGTACCGAAAATTTGGATCCAGGTTCGGATGATGGTTTGCCGATGCCCCTGAAGGATGAAAGGATTAGATGGTCTCATGCCTACGCTCACGATGGTGAAAGCCGATGCTTCCACAATATCCCTCTACTTCCGTAGCTGTTCTGGATGCTAGATACTCTGATGATTTCGCCATGTGGCTATGTAATAAATTATGTAAACCCCTCTACTGTATTCTTTTGATCGATGTA
Source organism: Bothriochloa decipiens (assembly GCA_023333625.1). NCBI lineage: Eukaryota > Viridiplantae > Streptophyta > Magnoliopsida > Poales > Poaceae > Bothriochloa > Bothriochloa decipiens. Next base: position 26,759,342 of record CM041634.1, read on the forward strand.
TGGCTTTGTAATCAACTGATAATGGATAAGTTGATGCTTGGACCTCCTGGGCTATCATTATATCCTTCATTCTATGAACTTTCCCTTTGTGGAAAATTGAGGATGTTTCAGGGGACCCATCTCCGTTCATGAGGCGTCAACCTTCATCGACTGACATGTGGGACCCGACTGGGACCGCGCCCATCGGACGTGTGGGACCAGAGCATCAAGTTAAATGGGACCCCTCAATCGGGGACCCTTTTTAGTTCATGTGGGACAACCCTTCTCTGATAGAGATGTGGGACCACCCTTCTTCGACTGATGTTGAATTCCCTAAAAACATTGGGTTCTCTAGGATTCAAACCCGGGACCTGGCACTAAAGACGTGAAGGTATTTGCCACTACGCTAAGCGGCTGTGTGTTCTTATCTCCTTGAAGCGTTTATATATTATAATGTAAGTACATTTTATGTTCTGTTATATATCTATATATATAGGATATATATTATATCCCCTGAAAGTGGATAAGTATCTGCTCGTTGGACTTGCGGCGGAGTCGGAGGTGGCAGCGAAGGATCCCTGGTGTGCTGTGGTGGCTCCGGTGTCCATTCGGAGGCACGCCGGGGGGCTTTGCCAGTGGAGCACGGTGGCACTAGGGTTCGCGTCACTTGTGTGCCGCAGCGGAGGCGTCAGATCCGTTTCGCGTTGCTTGTGTGCCACGGCGGAGGTGTTTTTAGTGTTCATTTCTTCATTTCTATTTTGCCTCAACATGGATCTACTACAGGACTTGGGGATTTCGCTTAGATATATCAACTTTGATGCATACCTCCATATCCCTTAATTTTAGATAGATGCAGGACGGGGAATGGTTCTGGTAGTCCCTATAGCACATGGCTATTTGATTTGTTAGGAGGCAGCAAATCAGTGCCACTAATCTTTGAGCTTCACTTGTTGCTATGCATGCTGCAGATTCGAGATAAAACCCTGCTATGTTGTGTTCCGTGGTCGTACGCGAGGGGTTTTCCGTAGCAGGGCTGACTGCCACGACCAAGTTCATGGGTTCTCTAGTGCTTCATATAAAAAGTACAACTCCTATGAAGATGCAGTTGCTGCATTCAACTCAAGAGCAAACAACTCTAATCCACCCTTGGCTGCTGATGATGACATCTGTCATCAAAACCCAATACCTGCTCCAACCCTCTTTCTCCTTCAACATTGTTGTAATAGTCATCGTGGTTATCTATGTTTGTAACATATGGAAGAAGCTGAGCTCGTGTACTGCTGTTAGTGTGATTGTTAGACTTGATCTAGCTGAATTTGTAATGGTATTGTAATTGTTATGGTTAGACTTGATTTACCCAAAATTGTAATGGTTACAGCTCCATTAACTGCTATCCTAGTTTTTATATATTTATGTGCTGCTATTCTAAATTTTGATGAGCTTGTGCCATGGAAAATGTTAATGGCTGTTAAAGCTGCTTTTCTTCGGATATACGTGCGCAATAGCATTTCAACCCCATGGTTCCTTGATCCATTTTGCATAACAATGCGGTGAGATTTGCTCATCACTGCAATGTGGGAGCCAGCAGGTAGGCGAATGATTTTTTGTATTGGTGCATACTGATTGATACGACAATCAAAACTAACTAACCCATTATTATTTGTCCTATGAGGTCAATTATGTAGCAATCAGACTTTCTATATTAGCGGATATGAACTGCCAGGAGCCAACACTTGGGACATAGGATAGTCCAGCCATTTCTCTTTTGTGTACCATGGGAAAGTCCAGCGCTATCTCTTTTGTGTACCACGGGACAATCCTTAAATGGACTGAGTGATAATTGGGTCGTCCCCGCTAGTAAGGGACAGTCATCCACCTCGTGTGGAAAATGTATAGTGGACATATATGTGATGTTACATCTTGCTCAGGAGCTTCTGAAAGACGACCAGAACCAAAGATGAAGAAAAAAGAAAATGTGTTGAGAATGTGAACCATGACAAGCTGGAAGTGATGTGAGAAACCGGGGTTTTTTGTGTGCGCCACTCTTTTCTGGGAGCATGTAATAAGCTGGTTTGATGTCCTTTGTTTGAACTTGGCTATAGTGCTAAAACTCCTGGCTAGTCTTGTTAGACTTCTTTATTTTTGGTGGAGAGCGTAGTTGTCGTTACTATCATACTCTGTCATACATGTTCAAACATAAAGAGATCAGACTTTCTTGTGTCCAACAACATTTTCATTAATAAAACTTGCTGTAATAATACCCTTGCACTCCCCTCAAAAAAACAATACCCTTGCACATGATCTATGGTTGAACTTTATATTAAATTAAACTCTGTCGTCCACAACTACAGACTAACCAAAATTGTAACTATCAGTAAGCACTCGGCATACTGATTGCTAGGGCTTTCAAAATAGAAGCATTCACACTTTGTCCTATGAGATCAAATGTGGAGCCGTCGGACTTTCTTACGTTCGCAGAAAAACTCAAGAGCTACGTATCACTCATGAAGCTATAGAATGTGGCAAGACTTGTTAACCATAATAATAATAATACAATCAAAATTGACATACCCATTATGCTTTATCCTATGTGATCAATTATGTAGCAGTCGGATGTTCTGGTGTTCGCAGACATGACCTTCCAGGACCCAAGACTTAGGACTTGCAAGATCAAGAGATGGGATAGTCCGACCCTTTCTCTTTTGTGTGTCATGGGGAAGTTCGGCCATACCTTTTTTGTGTATCACGAGACAGTCCTTATATGGGCCTTGTGATAATTGGGCTGTCCCCGCTCCTAAGGGACAAAGTCATGTGGATATATTGGATATACATCCCCTGGCTGGGCGGTGGAGCTAGAGGCGGCGGCGGAGTATCCATGGTGTGCTGTGCTGGCTCCGGTGTCCATTTGGAGGCAGGCGGTGGGGCTTTCCTGGTGGGGCGCGGTAGCATTAGCGTCTGCGTTGCTTGTGTGCCATGACAGCGGTAGAGGCGTCAGATCCGATCCGTGGGTCTGCTTTCTCCCCTTTTTACTGTTTTTTTCTTCATTTGGATTTTGCCTCATCATGGATCTACTACAGACTTGGGGATTTTGCTTAGAATGAACACCTTTGATGCATACCGCCATATCCCTTAATTTTAGATAGATGCGGGACGAGGAATGATTCTGGTAGTTGCTGTAGCACATGGCTATTGGATTTGTTAGGAGGCAGCAAATCAGTGCCACTAGTCTTTAAGCTGCACGTGTGATGGTTAGACTTGATTTAGCTGCTATTCTAGTCTGAGTTGTATGTCTTTGTGCTGCTACTCTATATTCGGATGACCTCATAACATGGAAATTGCAACATACAGTCGTCCTTAACAACATTTTTAGAACCATTAATATCTGACGGGTTATTACCCATAAGTTGATTGCAGTTCACCCCGAATGGAATTTGGTTTTCTTAGCTGGGTATAAAGGGCGATGAATCATCGCATATGACATGGACAGCAGAAAAGTTCATGTCATCCCTACCAGAAGGTTTTAGTATCAGAGATGTTGGTTTATACCGGAAGAAGAAGAAGAATACCTCCGACCAGCCTATCTTCTACATGTTCCCTTGTTATCCGATTCACTACAGCCATAAGTTGTAGATCTGGCAGAGGATTCGATCACTTTAAACCTACGTGCCATCATATGAGGAAAGTCGCTTGTAAGAAAGATGGGGCCATGCTTTTTTATTGTAATGACTTTTGTAATTATTAGTTTTGTTTGTATGAACTTGATGTATAGATGATCATGTGTTCCCTTGCGTTTTATGTCATAGTTCTCGATACTCTATCATACTCTATCATACGTGTTCAAACATAAAGGGGTCAGACTTTCTTGTGCCCAACAACATTTCCATTAATAAAACTTGCTATAAAAATACCCTTGCACGTGATCTGTGGTTGAACTTTATATTAAATTAAACTCTGTCGTGCCACTACTACAGAGTGACCACATCATAACCGTCAGTGAGCACTCGGCAGACTGATTGCTAGGGCTTTCAAAACAGAAGCATTCACACTTTGTCCTACGAGATCAAATGTGGAGCGGTCAGACTTTCTTGCATTCGCAGTAAAAGTCAAGAGCTACGTATCACCCGTGATGCTATAGAGCGAGGCGAGACTTGTTGAGATGGACTCCTAGCAGCATACGGTATACAACAAACTGATAACAAGAACCAACAGGGTACTATAAAGGTCAACAGAAGATCACGTGCATAGGTATTATAACAGCAAGTTAAACTGTTGAACATCACGATTGTCTACAGTGAGCATGTCTTGACAACAAAATACAGGGATCTTGCTGTGGTGAACTGAGTGGTCACAATGAAGATGAGTACCAGTCTGGTCCATCGGTGAACTGAGTAATACTGCTAACCCTCCACAAATGTGCCATATTTGTCTTGTTTGCAAAATAAGTTATTATATATAGTTTCATGTTGTTTTAGTTCATGTATATTTGTTTCCAATAGGGATTTAGCGACAAAACTATGCGCGATGTGTGCTTAATTTTATTTGTTCCCTTTTTCCATTTTTTTGTTAACCCTATATAACATGATACGTGTCTGATACTACAATAGTCAGACTTTCTGACCTGAGCACCCCGCATGGCGTCGGACTTCCTTACGTGTACAATAAATAAAACGCAAATAGAAGAACTGTGGATTCTTGCATGCGAATCATTGATATTGATTGGATGCAATCTTTATGCGGTACACTTCTCTCAGAAGAACTGATCGATTGTGATTCTCGTAATCCAGTATAATGAATAGACACATACCACTTTAATTTTGTATGTAGCATCACAACATGACTTAAACACATAAGAAACTACACCATTACTTAAACATATAGGACACTGCAATATTTTGACTTAACAACTTCACGAGACTAAACGATAGTTGCGCATACGAAACAAACTTCTTGGATATGTCAAGGCCCACCACTGATAGGGCACACCCCCTTTCTTAACAAACAGAAGATCATGTCGCTCATTTCAGCATTTTCTGAGCCCTAGACTTCAACTCCTTCAGCTATTCAGAGTGATGTCCTTCGCACATGCCGCTTCACTATAAATATATATTTAGAAATTATTACAAGTAAGCAGGCAGGGACATGTACAAGTTTTACATAGACAGACACTACTAGGAAATTGATTAGATAGACATATATACCATACCGACTCTCTTGGGAGCTTCTATTTCCCGGGTTCCTCCCCATCTCCGGGGTGAGCTGCTATAGGATGAAACCACATTGGCAACTGTATTCTCCATCGATGATCGTAGCGGTGTGCTTCGGCTTGGTTGGTGTTCTGTTTGGAGCACATGACGACCTCAAAGGATTCCCAGTCAAGGTTTATTAGGTCCGCGACGCACACACAATTGCCCTGGATAAAAGAACGAGCTCCTGTGTCATCCCCATTTTTGATGAACTTAGAGACGTCGATGTAAAAAGGTTGGTTTGTGCCCACAAACAAGGCACGATCCCTGCCGAGGTGTGTTACCTGCCGCCACACGCCGGCACCATCGTCGCACTCGTGGAGGAGGACACGCTTTGGCATGAAGTCAAACTGCCTCCACCACCCTTGCCGGGTTCTGAGATAGACATTGTTCATATCTGCGACCACACACGCTGACTAGCGAAAAGTTGTCGCTGCTCATCAGGGCGAGGTACAAAAATGTTTTGTGGTCAATGGTGTCGCTGATGACAATTGTGCCCTCGGCGGCAACGCCGCCCTGTTCAATCTTCCAGGAGCAGATTTTGGAAGAAGCTGTTACAGCAAACACTTCCCTCTTGTGTACAACAATGTCCACTTACCTTTCTTGATTCATTATTCTGCTTGATGGATGTCTTAATGGTGTCCACTGCTGATGGCCTTCCTTAGACGTAAAAGCAATCAGATTGCCGTATACCCAAGAGGAGAATAGAGCGACGGCCAGATAGCCTCTCGGTTGGGACTGCGACGACGAGTTACTCCACTCTGGCACGATCTTTCTCATCCAGACCTGTGGCCTGTACCTTTCAGACCATGGTACATGGCAGGAGACACCGGGACATGTCCTTGGAACGACCAACACCTAGACACATGGGATGGTGAAATCTCGTGTTTGGTTTTGGTAATTGATGACACCCAATGTTGCTAATGTTTTGGTCTAAGTGTGACTAGACACATAGCAACATGATGGTGAGGCCTCGGGCTCGGTGATGGACTTGGACATGGTGATGATCAAGCATCGAGGCTCAAGGCTGAGGTATCAAGAGATAGGTGTTTTCCCTTTTGGTGATTGAGATAATACAGAGAGTGTGATCATGTTTAGGATTGATAACTGACTATCAAGAGGGGAATTCACGGTTGAATTCATGGTCCAAGTGCCTCTAGGTTTGACTTTGCATGATGCATATGAGAGACTAACTAGAGAGCTAACATTTGCCCTTGCTCATCATGATGTAATGCTAACTCATATGGTCAAGAGTGTCCTACATGTTGGAGTTGGCACCTAAGGCAAGGGGTTCGACTTGGATCGACGACGGCACGACAAAACGATGAAGTCAACTCTTTTGTCACTAGCCGGACGCGCAGTGAACACTGCGCTGGACGCTCGGCCAGAAGGCCGGACGCGTCTGGCGCTCGATGGTGGGCTGCAGTGGCCTGGCACGTCGGACGCGCGTGTTAGACATGCTGCTGGCACTGTTCAGCGTTCGACGCTGCTAGACGTGCCAGGTCTCGTGGTGCAATGGCATCGGACGCTGACGCCAGACGCGTCAGGCGGCCGTCGGAAGCCACCCAGAGCGGACCAGCAGCGGGCCGAGCCACCAAACGCAGAGCGTCGAACGCAGCTCGGTGGCGTCGGATGCTGACGTGGTGGCTGTAGTTCAAATACGAGGCTCCAACGGTCAACTGGCACATAAGGCGCCGGACGCGTCCGGCGGTTCTGGGCGGATGCGTCTGGCGCTTAGAAAAAAATGCCCCCGAGCTGAGTAACGATTGGATTTTGTGGGGAGGCTATAAATAGGGGTTTGGCCGGTTGGGGATGCATCTCTTGCCCATTCTAACTTCTTTGAGCATCCTTTGAGCTAGACAGACTCCCCTCCACTCATCTCTTGACTTGATTATTCATCTAGAGTGAGATTGAGTGAGAATCAAGTGCTAAGCATTGAGAGTTACATCTAGAGGCACTTGTTCTTCAAGTTCGCTGTGGAGTTCTTGTTACTCTTGGGTGATTCCCGTCACCCTAGATGGTTTGGAGGCAGCGGGGTGTTGAGCTCGAGGTGGAGATTGTTCGAGGCCGCACCCGGTGATCTTGTGAGGGGTTCTTGGTCCTTCCCCGTGGAAGTTCGTGAAAGGATACTCTAGTGGATTGCACGTGGCTTGGAGGATCCTTGTCTTGTGTTGAGAGTGTGGCTCTCGGCAGCGGTATTTGGCATTAAGAGCCAATTGAGCGAGCAGCTCTCCAAGCAACGAGGACAAGCTTGCTGGGAAGCAAGTGTAAAAATCATTGTGTCAATATTGTGATTACCGAGGATTCTCTTGTGTGGTTATCTTGATTGGGTGATTGGCCGTCGACACCTCGCGTCGGCATAACGATCCAATCCCCCTCTCTTGTATCTAGCTTTATATCTTTGTTCATACATAGCTTGTCTTGCTAGATATTGAGTAGAACTTGCTAGATTGTGTAACTTTTACTTGTTCATATCTTTTCTCTTGCTAGCTTAGTGAAGTGCCTAGAGTTATCTTGATTAAATTTGCTAGACTTGATGGAATGGCTAAGTGAAGCTCTAGCATTGCAATTGCACTATCACTTAGTCTAACAAGTGGTCTAGTGTATTTGCAAGAAATTTTATTAGGATATTCACCCCCCTCTAGCCATTTGGACCTTACACGTGGTATCGGAGCTGAGGCACCGTTTGTTGCAATTGGATTAACCTCCTACAGTGAAAAATGGCACATTTGCATATCAACAACACCAAGAGGGCACCACCTTTCGATGGCACCAATTATGCCTATTGGAAGGTCAAGATGATTGGGCATCTCAAGTCAATCAATAGAGAGGTGTGGAAGGCAACCGAGGTAAAGGTGGAGGTTGCGGATGAGGCAAACCCCACACCGATGGAAGAAAGGAAGCTACAATGCAATGACATTGCTATTAGTGCTCTCCATGAAGCTCTTGATGACAAGACCTTTGAGATCATCAAAAATCTTGAAGTGGCTCATGATGCATGGGAGAAGCTCAAGGAGTCATTTGAAGGCACCGAGAGTGTGAAGACCGCAAGAGCATACATGCTTCAAGAGAGGTTCTCTATCTTCAAGATGAAGGATGATGAGAGTGTGCTGGAGATGTTTCATAGGCTACAAGTGATTGTCAATGAGCTCAAGTCACTTGGTGAAGAAGTCAAGGATAGTCAATTCTCAACAAAATTCTTGAGATACTTACCCAAGAGATTTAACACATTGATCACCATCATGAACAAGACAACAATGAAGGACAAGCCAACTCTAAACCAAGTTCTTCAAGAGATCATGGCTGATGATGAATTTAGAGAGGACCATGAGAAGGAAGAGTTGGTGAACAGGTGAACAAGAACAAGAAGAAGGATGAGGACAAGAAAGAGAATGAGAAGAAGAATAGTGTAGCATTCAAGGCCACATCATCCAAGGGCAAAGGCAAGAAGAAGCAAGAGTCATCAAGTGAAGATGAATCATGCTCAAGCTCTAGTGAAGAAAAAGAGATGAATGACAAGATGGCTCTTCTTGTCAAGAAGATGGGAAAGCTCATGAAGAAGAAGGGGTACCGGTCAAGAAGAAATAGAAGCTCTTCCAAGACAAGTGAACATTCATTGAAGTTCTTCTGGCGCCATAGCAAGGAGCATCTCATCGCTAAATGCCCATATGATAGTGGTGATGAGGATGCCGTGAAGAAGGAGAAGAAGAATCAAAAGAAGAAGGGGGAGAAGAATGACTCCTCCCACAAGAAGAAGAAGGGTAAATCACATGTGGCTACATGGGAGAGTGACTCCTCTTCCTCAAGTGATGAAGAAGAGGATGACTTCAAAAGCAAGAAGAAGAAGGGGCATGCAAGCATTGCCATTTAAGAGAAGATTTCTCTATTTGATGCTCCATCGACTTGCTTCATGGCTAAGGCCACTAAGGTACAACCCGATAGTGATGATGATGATGATGAACCCACTAAAGATGAACTCATCACTATGCTTGAAAATTGCAAGGATGCCTTTAAGTCATCTAGAAAGGAATGTAGGGGCTTGCGCAAGGAAAAAAACCTTGAGCAAGAACTTAGGGAGCTAAAAGCATCTTATGAGAATCTAAAGGAAGACCATAAGAAGCTTCAACGTGCTCACTCCAAGCTTGACAAAGCTCATTCCTCTCTAGTTGAGCAACATGATAAAGAGCAATCCCAAGTTGTGGTTGTTGAGAAAAAGAATGTTGGCTCTACATGTGATTTACTTGATGAATCTTTCTTTGAGCCTATCATTTTGCAAAATGCTAAACTTTCTTGTAGCTCTTCATCCACCACCACCGAATCTATCTCTACTTCTAGTGATTCATCACTAAAGGTTGAGAATGATGCTCTCAAGAGAGAGGTGGATGAGCTCACTCTTGCCTTAGGCAAAGCCTATGGTGGAGATGCCCTCTTGCTTAGGTTCTTGGGTTGTCAAAAGTTGCCCCTCGACACCGAAGGATTGGGCTATACCCCCAAGAGAGGCAAGGTGGCCTTTGTTACTTCAAATCCTAGCTTTATGAGGAGTGATGGCCGTTATGGCAACAAATGCAAGCAAGTTGGGCATGAAGAGCATAATTGCAATAAAATGAACCATAACAAGAAGAAACTTCATGCTTATTCTATATGCTTTGACTCTTGTTATGTGCTTACCAAGGGTGAGAAGGGTGTAAAGGCCAAGTTTGTTGGTAACCCAAGGTTGAGCCCAAGGAAGAAGGCTATTTGGGTCCCAAAGAGCTTGGTCACTAACTTCCAAGGACCCAAACAAAAATGGGTACCTAAGCTTTATTGATTTGCTTGTAGGTAAACTACAAAGCTGGAGGAAGGCATTGGGTGCTTGATAGTGGGTGCACTCAACACATGACCGGGGATTCTTGTATGTTCAAGTCAATTGATACAAGTGACAATGGTGGATTAGATTCTATCACTTTCGGCAATAACAAGAAAGGCAAGGTCAAGAGGCTTGGTAAAATTGCTATATCCAATGACAAGAGTATCTCCAATGTGTTGCTAGTTGAGAGCTTGGATTTCAATCTTATGTCAGTGTCACAATTGTGTGATCTTGGCTACAAATGCATTTTTGGCAAGAATGATGTTGAAATCATAAGCGAAGAGGACTCTAGTTTGATCTTCAAGGGATTTCGGCATGGAAGCTTATATTTGGTGGATTTTAATGCTAGTGAAGCTCAACTCTCATCGTGTTTGATAAGCAAGTCTAGTAAGGGGTGGCGTTGGCATAGGAGACTTGGTCATGTTGGCATGAAGCAATTGAATAAGTTAGTGAAGTATGACTTAGTGAGAGGCTTGAATGATGTTGCATTTGAGAAGGATAGACCTTGTAGTGCATGTCAAGCTGGCAAGCAACATGGCAACCCTCATCCCAAGAAGAATGAAATGAGCACATCTAAGGCTTTTGAGCTTTTGCACATGTATTTGTTTGGGCAAACTACGTACACAAGCATTGGTGGCAACAAGTATGGTTTTGTGATTGTTGATGACTACACTAGATACACTTGGGTGTTCTTTCTCTATGACAAGAGTGAAGTCTTTGATCTATTCAAATCATTTGTCAAGAGAGTTCAAAATGAATTTGAGACCACCATCAAGAACATTAGAAGTGATAATGGGAGTGAGTTCAAGAACACAAGAATTAAAGAATTGTATGATGAGCTTGGCATTGGACATCAATTCTCTCCAACATACACTCCTCAATCCAATGGTGTAGTTGAGAGAAAGAATAGAACCTTGATTGAAATGGCAAGGACAATGCTTTGTGAATACAATGTTAGCCAAAAGTTTTGGAGTGATGCTATCAACATGGCTTGCTACTCTAGCAACCACCTCTATTGCCATGGGAAGTTAGAGAAGACACCATATGAGCTTTTGAATGGAAGAAAGCCCAACATTGCATACTTTAGGGTCTTTGGTTGCAAATGATACATTCTCAAGAAAGGGCAAAGACTTGGAAAGTTTGACAAGAGATGTGATGAAGGGTTCTTGGTTATTCTACATCAAGCAAGGCATATAGAGTGTGGAACAAGGCTAGTGGATTAGTTGAAGAAGTTCATGATGTTGAGTTTGATGAAACCCAAGGATCTCAATGTGAAGATCAAAATCATGATGATGTGGGTGGAGATCAATTGAACAATGCAATGAGACACATGGACATTGGTGATATTCGACCTAGGCAAGTTAATGATGAAGATGAGATTCAAATGACTAGCCAAAATGTTCACATTGATACAAATCAAGCTAGTTCTAGTGGCACACAAGATGAAGCTCAAGATCAAAGTCAAGCTAGTTCCAGTAATCAACTCAAAGTGCTTTAACCAACAAATATTGCAAGAGATCATCCTCTAGATCAAATCATTGGTGACATTAGAAGTGGAGTACAAACTAGAACAAGATTGGCAACTTATGTGAGCATTATTCATTTGTGTCATTCCTAGAGCCAACCAAGATTGATGAAGCATTGAAGGATCCCAATTGGGTAAATGCCATGCATGAAGAGCTAAACAACTTCACAAGAAACAAGGTTTGGGAGCTTGTTGAGAGGCCAAAGAGGCACAATGTGATTGGAACTAAGTGGGTGTTTAAGAATAAGCAAGATCAAGATGGGTTGGTTATGAGGAACAAAGCAAGATTGGTTGCCCAAGTATATACACAAGTAGAGGGTCTTGACTTTGGAGAAACATATGCACCGGTACCAAGATTGGAGGCGATTAGAATCCTATTAGCCTATGCTTGTGCTCACAACATCAAGCTCTATCAAATGGATGTGAAGAGTGCATTTCTCAATAGATTCATCAATGAAGAAGTCTATGTTGAGCAACCACCCAATTTTGAATATAACAAGAAGCCAAACCATGTTTACAAGCTCAAGAAGGCATTGTATGGATTGAAACAAGCACCAAGAGCATGGTATGAGAGGTTGAGAGATTATCTCCTCTCT
>CM041634.1:26773413-26844725 GCA_023333625.1 Bothriochloa decipiens
ATCACTACCAAAACCAAAGTTGAAATGCTTGTCCACCCAAGATTCTTGATATATTCATCCTAGGCAAGCAATTCAATTTCATATTGAATTCAATTTCCATATCTTTGTGTAAGGTTGTCATCAATTACCAAAAAGGGGGAGATTGAAATCTCGTGTTTGGTTTTGATAATTGATGACACCCAATATTGCTAATGTTTTGGTCTAAGTGTGACTAGACACATAGCAACATGATGGTGAGGCCTCGGGCTCGGTGATGGACTTGGACATGGTGATGATCAAGCATCGAGGCTCAAGGCTGAGGTATCAAGAGATAGGTGTTTTTCCTTTCGGTGATCGGGACACTATAGAGAGTGTGATCACGTTTAGGATTGATAACTGACTATCAAGAGGGGAATTCACGGTTGAATTCACGGTCCAAGTGCCTCTAGGTTTGACTTTGCATGATGCATATGAGAGACTAACTAGAGAGCTAACATTTGCCCTTGCTCATCATGCTATAATGCTAACTCATATGGTCAAGAGTGTCCTACATGTTGGAGTTGGCACCTAAGGCAAGGGGTTCGACTTGGATCGACGACGGCGCGATGAAACAACGAAGTCAACATCTTTTGTCACTGGCCGGACGCGCAGTGGACGCTGCGCCAGACGCTCGGCCAGAGGGCTAGATGCGTTCGGCACTCGATGGTGGGCTGTAGTGGTCTGGCACAGCGGACACGTGCGTCGAACGCGCTGCTGGCACTGTTCAGCGTCCGGCGCTGCTAGACGTGCCAGGTCTCACGGTGCAATGGCACCGAACGCTGACGCCGGACGTGTCAGGCACCGTCGGACACCACCCAGAGCGGACCAGCAGTGGGCTAAGCCACCGGACATGGAGCGCCGGACGTGGCTCGGTGGCGCCGGACGCTGATGTGGCGGCTGTAGTTCAAACGCGAGGCTCCAACGGTCGACTGGCGCATAAGGCGCCGGATGTGTCCGGCGGTTTCGGGCGGACGCGTCCGGCACTTAGAAAAAAATGCCCCCGAGTTGAGTAACGGTTGGATTTTGTGGGGAAGCTATAAATAGAGGTTTGGCCGATTGGGGAGGCATCTCTTGCCCATTCTAACTTCTTTGAGCATCCTTTGAGCTAGAGAGACTCCCCTCCACTCATCTCTTGACTTGATTGTTCATCTAGAGTGAGATTGAGTGAGAATCAAGTGCTAAGCATTGAGAGTTGCATTTAGAGGCACTTGTTCTTTGAGTTCGCTGCGGAGTTCTTGTTACTCTTGGGTGATTCCCATCACCCTAGACGGTCTGGAGGCAGGGGGTGTTGAGCTCGAGGTGGAGATTGTTCGAGGCCACACCTGGTGATCTTGTGAGGGGTTCTTGGTCCTTTCCCGCGGGAGTTCATGAAAGGATACTCTAGTGGATTGCACGTGGCTTGGAGGATCCTTGTCTTGTGTTGAGAGTGTGGCTCCCGACAGTGGTATTTGGCATTGATAGCCAATTGAGCAAGCACCTCTCCAAGCAAGTGTATTGCCACAGCGAGGACTAGCTTGCCAGGAAGCAAGTGAACCTCGGTAAAAATCATTGTGTCAATATTGTGATTATCGAGGATTCTCTTGTGTGGTTATCTTGATTGGGTGATTGGCCGTCTACACTTCACGTTGGTATAACAATCCAATCCCCCTGTCTTGTATCTAGCTTTATATCTTTGTTCATACATAGCTTTTCTTGCTAGATATTGAGTAGAACTTGCTAGATTGTGTAACTTTTACTTGTTCATATCTTTGCTCTTGCTAGCTTAGTGAAGTGCCTAGAGTTATCTTGATTAAATTTGCTAGACTTGTTAGAAATGCTTGCTTAGAAGTAAGTGAAGCTTTAGCATTGCAATTGCGCTATCTCTTAGTCTAACAAGTGGTCTAGCGTATTTGTAAGAAATTTTATTAGGCTATTCACCCCCTCTAGCCATTTGGACCTTACAGATGGTCTCGAAGGACAGCAATGGGATGCATTCACCGGCTATCAGATTTAAGAGCTCGATGCTACACCACAGGTCCATAGTCGCCAGCCAATGGTCCTTACCACCGACCCAGCCCAGAACCTATTCTTCATACCTTCTGCCTCGACGTAGTAGGAGTTGTCAGTGGCGACGTCGTGTAGGCTGAAGGCCCCCCGCTCCATCTCGTTAGCTTCCTCTACGCCTTCAGGGCCTGACCGTAGCAGGGGAAATTGTGATCCCTCCTTTGCAGCATTCTCCCAACCCTTGCAGACTGTCGGGAAGCGCATGGTGATGACAAAGTCGTTGTCTGATAATTTCAAGACGTTGTTGGACACCTCCAGGGCAGAATGGTTGGCCATGGACTGATGGTGTCTGGATTGCTGGCATTGTCGCCCCTTGCATGCTTCCTCATAGGCTCTCCATGGAACTCATGATGAAGGTTGGTTTCTAGGAAGCACTGGCGGCGAGAGAGGGTTCACCAGACGGGAGCATATGATGCAGCGGCAGGTGGGCGTAGCCGTAATAAATAAATAATGGGGCAATGGAACAGACACGACTCTCACAGAGAAACTGCTCCCCGCCATGTATACGACTCCCGCAGAGAAACACCTCCTTGCCATCTAATTTTGTAGCCTAAAGAAAAATATGACACTTCACACCGAATTAACCACCGGTCTTGCTAACCCGGGGCCGCCGAACATTACCCTCAGTCCACCTAGCACGGCATCGGATGTTCGTGTGCACAAAATTGTGATGGGAATAAACATGCAGACAGGGTCAACCACGACGTGCAGAAACTAGTAAGGGCTCATTCGCTTGGTTCGGATTGGGGTTCGAAGAGGTGCTGTAGTTAGAGGAAACTTCTTATAAAACTGGGATTGAAGCACGCACAATGTGCCCGTGCCGAAATCCAGGAATCCATGATTATCGGAATATACCAGATTTCAGATGGCCGGACCTAGCATGATCCCATGATGCAGACGTCCCTCCTTCTAGAAAAGAACCCAAGCTACAGGATGTGTGGCATCAAAAGTACGATTAGTTCACATTTGACCTAATTTATATGGAGTAATACTGCTCAAATTTACCGATCCAGCCTAGGGAAACTTCACGCCGAATTAACCACCGTCCATGCAAAACCGGGGCTGCTGGACCATGCCCTCACCCAGTACGGCATCAGACTTTCTGACGTGCGCACAAAATTTTGATGACAAATAACATGACATCAACATATTTTCGAAGCGCATTTGATTCATGGATTGTCAATTACAATGGGCTGCCTGTGAAGCTGAGTCACTAGACTAGGAACCAACACAAGACACAAGGACACGATACTAAATCCCGAGTAGCCACCATCTTGTCGACAGCCGCGAGGATGTGGACTGTAGGGTTATGAGGGTGCGACGCTAGCCAGAAAACAAAACTTTTCTACCTCATAAACTAGGATCTACTGCTAGTTACAGGTTACAGGATTACCACTAGACGTGCAGGTGCAGCGAAAGACGACTCGATGTAGTCTTACGCGTCGCAGCAGGCAGTGCAGTTGCATGGTCGTCCGTCACGTCAATCCCCTCACGCGGTTCATCCCAGTGCTCCAGATGCAGCACCTCCGAGGAATCCCACACGTGCAGGGAAGAAGCGACGTCTTTCGGACTGCTAGGTCCGCGAGGAGCAGAAGGCGCGAGCGTGGGGAGGGCGACGGCGGCTGTTCAAGGTGTGTAACCCCCTGGCCGCACCCCTTCCCCTTGCTTATATAGGCGTCCCCAATGAGCTCACGAGTTGGAGGCCCATTAGTAACCCTAAGCCTTGTCTAATTCGGGTCCAACCTGAATTAGGCTTCCAGCCCCTTAAGCGTGCGACCCTATGGGTTCACGCACACATTGACATGGGGCGAGTACTCCTACTCACCCAATGGTTGACAGCGGCCTCTAGCAAGGCTTGACAACTCCTATGTGCATGCAAAGATCATATCAGACGAACCACTACAACCACATACAAGTTATTCCCTTTGCCACTCGATATATGGTTCAACTCATGGGTTAACACTTAACCCAAGCACGGCCATGCATTTGGTGATCCAATCACTTGAGTGATCCAGTGATATCTCTCTCACGTAGAGAGGGGTAAATTCTATCTTGATTGTCTATGTCTCATAGCATGCTTCCCGACCACCTTTATAACTACCCAGATACGGAGTAGCGTTTGATAGTCCCTAAGCAGGCCATTTCACATCTTGAGTACATACCACAATCTCAGGTCTAAGGACATAACGTATATGATGTGAATAGAGACTTTCTCATGTCAGGTCAGTCCAGCCTACATATCTCAGATGTGCCCACATTATTAGTTTGACATCTCCTTATCCATGACTTGTGAAACATAGCCATCAACTAATACATGTGCTGGTCTAATATTCAAGTGTGTTCTCACAAGAACGTCGACCAGGGACAACTTTAGAATAACCATTCAAGTAATTGAGTTCCACAAACAATTCACATAATTGCTAATCAACACAAGTTGTCTATAATGGATATTTAATGAACACTTAATGCATGTCATAGATACAACTGGAATATCATCATCTCTATGATTACCTCTAGGGCATATTCCCAACATGGAAGACGTCGTTCACATAGACAGAAGCAAATCTAGCCAGACACACACCAACATGAACTATGGGGAGGCTTCGTGACACACAGGGAGTGCTTTGTGACACACCGACGATGGCATGCCATGGCGACCTATGTTCGTCGGTCTTCATGGAGCATTGGAACGGAGGAAGCAACAGTGACCGCCATAGCACGGCAGCCGGAGCATGACAGCGACCGCCATAGCATGGAGGCTAGAGCACAACAGCATCGCTGCCTTTGCCATTCTGCCCAGATGCAGCAGACCCATTGGGTTCTTCTTATTTAGGATCTTGCGGCCCTTGACGTGCTTGTTCACGTCCTCCGAGCACTCCTCCATGCTCTCAATGATCACCTTGCGCTAGATAGGCTTCTCCACCATGGTGATGAACGCATTGGACTCCTCCGCCAGCCGAGTGCTAGCGCAGTTTGGCAAGGCTTGCTTGGATGGCGTTCACAAATAGCACGCCCACCATGCACCACTGCCACGAGAGGTGGCGGGGACTGCGGGGGTGAGGGTGGAGGAGTGGAGCCGTGGGTGGAGGTGGGCGACAGTGGAGGTGGGAGTGGGTATTCTGGCTCCTAGTCATGGATCTAGGGCAGAGGCCACTCAAGGTCCCTACCCGTAGGGTATGACATGGAAGACGGGAACAGGGACCCATCAGAGTCATCCTCCTCCACTGGAGTCCGAGCTAGAGGGGACACCCCGGTTGACCATCTTGGGGAGGACAAAGTCATTGACGTCATCCATGGCCCCCCTTGGCAGAGCAGTAGGAGCAGGTGGCACCCTCAGAGCCGGATGGGAGGTGGTGGCGGGGACC
This sequence comes from Bothriochloa decipiens, assembly GCA_023333625.1. Lineage (NCBI taxonomy): Eukaryota > Viridiplantae > Streptophyta > Magnoliopsida > Poales > Poaceae > Bothriochloa > Bothriochloa decipiens. Next base: position 26,778,840 of record CM041634.1, read on the forward strand.
ATGGAATGTGGCATCTTGCAGTGAGGCTCATAGTGGCGGGAGACACCACGGCGACGGCAAGCGGCAATGTGACCGAAAGTTGGCGAAGGGTTGTGGTTTGAAGTATCTACGAGGGGAGGATGGCATCTACAAGGAGTGAACACCTTATCCCAAAATATTTTGGCGGGGTTTAGTACACTGGCCACAGGAAGGAGGGGTTGGGTAGCCGTCATGTCGGATTTACTACTTTGTGAAGTAGTGTTGCAGAGTAATCGTGTTCGGCCGATTGACATTTACATCCATCGGACTTTCCCACTTGTGTATATATCGTGTGATGTGTCCGTGTCAAACTAGCTTGTACACTAAAATTTGAATGCCAAGGTGCCTCTCTGTAATGTGGATGCGAGACTTGATCAAATAAATTCTGTGATGCATGTTTACCATATAACAAATCAGAAAGACAGATAGAAAGAAGCCTTCAGGCTAAACCACAACACGAGGTAGAAACCGGGTACCAAATGATCAAAATAACTAGAAAGCATGGTCATGCCACTGCTCAAAGCGAGCCATGTAGCAAGTCACTAGACAACATACTAGTACTAACTACACATGTTAACATGAGCTGATACTAGTAATGAGCATTGACATCCTACAGCTCTATGCAAATCTTGTAACAAAGGAACCAACCAAAATCTGTGAGGTAAACCTGGCTGGTTTGAAACCAGCAAATCCCCTACACTTGAAAAACCAGCACGGCCTGAAGATCTATTCAATCCATCCAGTCCTGGTTCATCGCCAAGACGCGATGTTTGGCAGCCATCTCATCGTAGAGGGATATCCATTGATGGGGAAGGTTCGCCCAATACAGGCCATGGTTCTTGGCGTCGGGCTATGTCCAACCAATGCGATTCCCAGGGGACAAGAGGCACACCAGGCTGCCAAATTTGCTGGCGCACATCATCAGCTTGCTCTCGGGGCACAGTGGGCACACCTGCTCGGAGCCCGTCAAAACGTGGCCCGGACTGGGAGAGCCATCAAACATATCATCCGCGGATGGAGATCAGGAGTGGGACACCGCATGAGTCCTGCTCCCACCGTGGGGCCCCAAGAGCAGATTCAAAGATGGGACCTGTGACCACGGCGAGGTGCACCACGACAGTAGCGGTGGAGCTGAGTGAACCACCCCAACCGGTGCCGTTGGTGTCGTCGTCGATCGTGAAGGGGACAGCAGTGTCACCATAGGAGACACAGGCCATGCCGAGCGAACCTTCCTCGAGTACCACTTCTTTACCACGGGCTTCATGGCAAGCGGCGGAGAGATAGAACTAACCTTTCTCGAGTACCACTTCTTTACCACGGGCTTCATGGCAAGCGACGACGAGGCAAAAACTAGGGTAGTTTTTGCAATGCAAAAGGATGAGTGAAACAATTGGTGTCAGGCCTGGCTTTGTATACACAGGAAGTGAATGCGGCTGGAAATCTGGGAAGTGAATCCAAAAAAATAGTTTTTGACCAGATGACTGGTGCAGTTGTGGGTTATGAGAGGTCTTTTCTGCAGTTATTTCACTCCAATCCAAGCAGTAGCACTAGTTGAGCGGCAGACGTACTGATTGCTATGATATAGATAGCTGACAATGCTTTACACTGTCCCCTGTGATCAAATGCTCCACGGCCGGACCTTATGACGTTCCGAGTAAACTTGGACACATCAGTTCTACATTAGTTATAGTTATAGGCGAGGCATTTGAGTGTAGCTAATACCAAAGACATGAGTTGGGTCCACACAGAGCCGATTAGGATAAAGTTGTACAGGAAGGTCGATAATCCAAACATGAATACAGATCGTGAGAAAGTCTGACCTACGCATATTTGATTTCATAGGGAAGTCATGCCGCTGTACATTCGATTGCGTCGGACTGTACCCACCTCAATTTATTCTCGTTTTCCTATGATGGCTTACTTTGTCATATACTAGTAATGTTTTACCGCGCGTTGTTCATCATTACTATCCGTTGAGTGAATATACTTTAAATGGTCAGATCGTCTGGCTAGCAAAATCTACATAGAGGTCCAATTCAAATTAGCGGCACCATCATAGCTACCAAGGAGCTGAGCGGTCTCGCTCCTGCTAATGTGAAGCAATTTCTCTTGTGTGGTTCTACAGAGGCTGCAGCAGGCTAGATCCATGGTTTCACAGGTTCTCATCATAAGCATTCCCTTTGGCTGTGGTTGCAGCTGCTGATTCAGGAACCTAATTACCATCATACTACATCCATGCTACAATAAATGGAGTAGCTCCTGTTTGTAGCTTCAACCGATCGGGCAAAAGTTATACTCGTAGCTCCGTAAAAGAGTTACGCATCTGGCTCGGTCAAATTTATCGGTGGTTCACGAGACTGGCGTCACTGCGGCTGGGAATCTGGACATAAGTTAAAGTGAATCGAGGAAAAAAGACCTTTTGACCACCATGGCACGCTTGAAGCTTGATTGATTGATACAGTTACGATAGGTCTTTTCTCTACTTATTTCACTCCAACAATCCAAGCAGTAGAAATAGTCGAGGGGCAGAAGTACTGATTGCTACTTTATGGACAGCTGACAACGCTTTACACTGTCCTATGTGATCAAATGCTCAGCGGTCAGACCTTCTGGCGTTTCGAGTAAACTTAGACAGATACGACTTTTGCTGTCGTACTCTGAAATGACTGTGGACTATCCATTTATTCTGATCCAATGGTCATGATCATCTATTACCTCCTTATTGATTTTTTATTTCATAAAAATACGGTAAATAAGGAAGGTTTGAAATATTAAAAATCTTTTTTATGATTTGGTTGTTAAGATTGCTTGATGCATGCAATTCCAAAAATATTTTCCCCAGATATGATTGACACTCGCATGATCTCGTGGATATGGTAATTTTCTTAAAATTTTACATTTAATATGACTCATATGCCAGATAGTGACAACATTTGATTGTGTTACAAACATACACGATATGTGTACGTGACATATGCGTGTATCATGTGTAAATGATTTAGTGAGTGGCTGGTAACATGAGTATGAGTACGTACATGTAGCAGGTAGCGTATGTATATACGTGTTAGTACATGGCTAGCAATGCGAACAGCTATACACCAATACGAGTTAATACCTGTAGCTAGCGTATTTATTTGAAAAAATAAACAAAATGTCAAGCAGATTATTAGTGTAGATCGCAACCCACAAGAATCAGGATTAGGGGAACTCGACCCCCTGCAAGCTCGGCCGCTCGACCCCCTGCACGTTCCCTCAGAATCCCATTATTTGGGGAATCAAGACGATAACTTTTCTCCCAAGATTAGGGGCACCCGTATGATTACTTTTTTGTTTTCCTGATATGATCAAATGCTCAGCTGCCGGACCTTCTGGTGTTCTAAGTAAACTTTGACAGATACAGCTCATCAATTTTGCATTAGTTATAGGCGAGGATTTTGAGATAAACACCTCGCTGCATGGTTCCTGCAAGTTCAGCAACTCTTGTCGAAGACACGAGTTGGGTCCACACAGGGCCAATAAGGCCAAAGTTGTACACGTAGCTCGGTAGTCCAAACATCAATTCGTATCATGAGAAAGTCTGACCCGTGCATATTTGATCTCATAGTAATGTTCGGCCACTGTAAGTCTGGTCGCGTCAGACAGTATCCTCTTTAATGTATTTTTGTTTTCTTTACTATGTCATACATATACTAGTAATATTTTACGTGGCTAAATTTATAGGAAGGTAGGGATGATAGTAAGGTCTAATGATGAACTGAAGCACAACGAGATTGTTTCAACACATATCAATGCCACTACGACCAAACAACCTAAGCCACATAATGCTCAACCGAGTTTCACCCACCTAATACAAAGCACAACAAAAGTTTACATGCACATGAAAATCAGAGTTCACATTTGCATGTGCTTCCCACAGATAAAACCTAGTCACTTGTACTAGGACTATTGATAAGTCCCACACAGATTAAGGGGTGAGTGGGGCGCGTAGGATCCTCTCCACGTCCACCGTCGCTAAGATGGCGTTGGCGGCGGGCTCGAGGCTCTCGATCAGATCAACGATCTCATTGATGTCCGATCCTGGCGGGAAACCCTACTCCACCTCTTGGACGCTCGTCGCTTCACCATTATGAAGCTGGGAAGCCGCCAACGCCGTGGCAGCCCCTTGACAAACGGCTTCTGACACCACAGCTTGAAGGCGAGCGGGAAGGGCTTAGAGGAGCTCCTCTACAATGGCCAAATCGCCCACTGCCTCAACGGGGAAGGCTGAGTTACAGGTGGTAGTCATGATGGCAACCAGGTTCTGGAGCGCCGCCTCTATGGCCACCTTCACCTGGTTGGCAACGGCAAGGGCGACGCGTGCGGCCTCCAGATCACCACGCAGCTCGTCCTCGATCACCCAGTTCACCCTCAATGCCTCTAAGACCGCGCTGTATGCATGCAATAACTTCAAGAGATCATCTCTATCTCTGTTGCTGCCTGAGGGTTCACCTCCTTCCGAAGATTTGCCAAATTCAGCAGCAGAGGGCGGTGCGAGGACAGACGAGCACAACATGGCACGGAATCACGACTGGCAGCTCCCATCGGGGGAAGCCTCCAGGGGCCGCTTCCCAAGCACAACCGCGGATGAAGCACCCAGCTCTAGGGCCAACGTGGTCCTCTGTAGAGGAAATGGACAATTTCCAAATACTAGTTGAAGTAAACGACATGAATACAAATACTGTAGTTAGATGAAGATATACAACATGAACAATGGTACGGTGATTGTGCACCTCCGATGGGGGAATTGGCATGACGGATACCACACCGCTGAGAGGTCTGTCTGCAGGTGGAGATTGCCGGTGTGGAATGCCTCCAGTGCCATGCCCCGGCCAAGATCCTGCGCACCCGGTCCCATAGCTGCCATCCCCAGTTCATCTAGCACCTCCTCACGGATGGGGGCGCTCAACTCAATTTTAGGGCCCCTCGTGCCCAGGTACCCTCACTGTGGGTGGTTCTTCTGCTTCAAGGGGAGGACCTGACAGGCCATGAAAGTGCGGATCACCATCGCCCCCGTTAGGCCCCAGGTCCTTGATCGCATCCAGAAATTTGGGCACATCCACCACAACATCCAGGTTTGGCAGCATCGACCATTCATCCAGCGTGTCACCACGCAGCCAGTCCAGAGAATAAGACGGCAGTGGCAGCCCCTCATTGGGCAAATAGAACCACATCTGCTGCCATGCCAAGTTTGCGAACAGGCAGCGGCGAAGGCTCAGGTATATCTCCCCCCATTCGGGGCGAAGCTAGATCGAGGCACCCTCCATCCAAGGACGAAGGACCCCCCTAGCAGTGAGCGAACCACTTTGAACAAAAACTTCCATAGAAAATAATATGCATCGATACCTAGGAAGCCCTCGCACAGCATGATGAAGACGGAGAGATGGAGGATCCCGTCTAGGGTCAAGTCATGGAGGCGCAGCCCATAATACTACAACAACCACCTGAGTAAGGGGTGCGTCGGTAGCACAAAGCCAAAGGCATGGAAATCGACGAAAGAGATGACCTCATTTGGCTTCGGCCTTGGCTCCACTTCCATTGTTTCTGGCACTCTCCACCCGATCACGCTGGTTGTAACAACCCTAAAAATTACAAACACCCAAAATCACAACCAACAAATGTTTTTCTTAAATAAACTTTGGTTGGTGAGTGTCATGTAGGAAAACATCCCATAGTTGCACAAGTAGCACCTAATGTTAGCTGGAACATTTGCATTTAACTACAAGAGTTTGATTAGCTTCGTATTTGATTTTATGTGATGATTAATAAAATCAAATAGACCTTGTTATCACATGTGTAATATGCATGACTAACCTTGGACATGACATCCAACATCCCCATGAGACCCTAGGGGACCCACTAAGTACATGTGCCATGGACACTAACCCTCTTCACTAACATGACCATAGCATGCTTGGAGTAGTGGCTTTGGAAATATTAGAAAAGGAGATAAAAGAGTAGCAGGATATGGGAAAAGCCAAAGCGGCCCGGAGCAGCAACTGGCCTAGCTCGGCCTACCAGCCTCGCATGCACCACAGCCCGCATCGCTGCCCCCGCGGCCTGCCAGCCAGCAAGCGAGCCAGCCTAGCAAGCCACCAGGCCTGCATAGCTGCCCCCGCCATGGCCCACCAAGCCACCGGCCCAGCAAGGCCGCGAGCTGCCCCTCAGGCCGCCCTTGCTGCCAGGCCATAGGGCCCAACAGGCAGCCCAGTGAGCCGCCTACGCGCCTGAGGCCACTCTCCCCCGACTGAGCCGCTGACCCATGGGTCCCACCCATCAGTAGCATCCTTTTTCCTTTTCTACTCTCTGCCTGTCTTGTCCGTTGTGCCACAAATGGCCATGGCACCTCGGCCGTCTGTCCCATGCCCATGAGCGCTCGATGCTGTCCGTCGCTTGACCGTGACCTGTGGAACCTTAACCCTAGCCACGGCGGTGCACAGCCGACCGATGGGCATCAAGCCATCCCCGTCGTTCGCCTTCTTGTCATAGCCGCCGGCCGGCTATAAAAGGATGGGACTCAATGCCCTTAGGGTTTCCATGCCACCCTGCCACCTCTAGTAAGCTACACCACACCTTCTCATGCGCATGCAGTCTGGGGAGGAGAAGTGAGGAAGCGGGGAGCAAAGCTCCGCATGCCGTCGCCTCGACCACGCTTGTCGCTGTCCCGAGCCCACACGGCGTGCGCTCCAACCTTGCCTCGACACCTCGGCCCTACCTCCATGCGCACCACTCCTCCTTCCTCACCAATGCCTCACCCTCGCCAAGTCGCGAGCTCGGCGACGAGCTGCACCGCAGACGGAATGCACGGAGCCACGCCTGCCCCGGACCGCGAGCCCTTGTGACCATGACCGCCTTCGCAACCCCACTCTGCTCCGCCTCTACATGACAGTGCCATGGTGAGCCTGCTCTGCTGTCTCCCCGGTCTCCCCCACCATGCTTTGTTGTTGCTGTCGCTCTAGAGCATCCTGTTATGTCCATGGCCATCCGCTGAAGTGGCGCTGCGTTCCCATCACCCCGCACCTCCTTTCGCTTCTTTGACTTCATAGCCAGATCCGCCGTCATCTAGAACACATAGCTGACATGGTTAGGGAGCCGGCATGGATCACTGATGGGGCCTAGCACCTTTGCCGGCCTCGGTCTCCCCGGACTCCGGCCGCTGGAGCGCCGCCGTGGTCTCTCACCGCCGAGCGAGCCTCGTCGCACCTCACGTCGCTCTAGACCAAATCCTGGGAGTTCCAAGCTACTCCCATGCAAGAAGGAGGTGAAGATGGGGGCAATTTGGTGCCCAGCCAGAGAATCATCGACGCTGTCGAATTTCACCGCCGCCGAGCCGCCATCATAGTTCTCCTCGCAAAGCGCCCCATGGTCAAATTAGGGTGGCTTGCCGTGTTCACCTCGAGCCCACGACACCGTACTACAAGCTAGAGCAGCCTCCCACGCATCCTAGCGCCCTGCCGCCGTGCGCATGCTGGCCAGTGCCGCCACAACGCGCATGCCGGCCAGCCGGCACGTTACATTTCCCCTGCAGCCGCGCTCGCCTGACCGCCTTGACGCACCAGCCCTGCTTGTCTTAGCCCAGCGGAGCGCTCGCGCACGCCCAAGCCACCTCCACGATGCCACCTCGCTTAGCAGCCGTCGCCGCGCCGCCCGCCGTCGGCATAGTTCGCGCGCCGGCAAGCAGGCGTACTTCGACTCCAGCGACTGCACCCGCTTCGTCCTTGCAACGCCTTACCTGCCTCCCTAGTTAGCAGACGAAGCCAGAGCTACCCCGCCGCTCACCGCCTGTAGCTGCGCCGTCATGCACGCACATGCGTGGGCAAGAGAAGGGGATATACCCCCACGTGAACTGAGTCCACCTTCGGTCCAGCTGGACCAGTGGGAGACGAGCAACCGGTCCCAGAGTCTCTGGTCCACGGTGGACTAGGCTCACGGCCCAGCAGACCATGGACCGAGCCTGTTGTGAGCCCAGACAACCAGTGGATAGCCTGGATGACCGCCACGTGTCGGGCCAGGCCTGGCCCAACTCGGCCCATCGAGGCCCATGACTGGCCCGCTACAACCCGTTGTGGGCCCGGTCGACTTTGACCGTTGACTGGTCAATGGTTGACCGTTGACCATGGCCCACCTATCATTGACCGCACGACCTGGACCCACCTGTCATCCACTGCTAATCCTCGGACCTATCTGGGCCTACCACGTGTCAAGCTCTAAATTAACCCCTCCTTTTTCTTTTTCTAAATATAGTTTAAATTTCATAAATTCATAACTTATTCATATGAACTCCAAAAATTATGAACCAAGTGTCCAAATTTTTGTAAAAATGAGCTCTACGTCATAGGCTTATGTATGATTGCATTTTGAGTTACTGGATTTCATTTGGTTCTTTGTAATTGATCTATAGGGGTCACTCCCGCGACCATTATGTCTCGATTTCAGATCCTACGAAGGAGCTACCTGAGGAGGACTAGGAGTGCGCCAAGGACTTGAGTGAAAGCTCTTCAGGTGCCACGTCGCATCCAACCTCGTAGATCCTATTACGCATGCAACATGATAGAATGTTGGTGCTCTATATTTATGCAACAATGCTATGATATGATGTATTAGGATTGCATGGTAGATTACTTGTATGCCTATTCCTTGATGTAACCTTTACCCCACTCGCCCGCTTATAGGATAGACACGCTCATATATATGCTGCTTGTTACTTGCTATTATTACTCCACTCGCATTGTATCTATGATGTGATGCTAGTGATGAACCCCTGGGAATGGTTCGGCTTTGGGTGCCGGGCTTGGTGACTATTGAGTGATACATGGTGATGTTGTACGTCTTGAGTGAGCATGAGTGGTGAGGGTTGAGTCGATTGGACAGGATCTACGATGAGCCTTTGGGCGAGTCTTGCCGGGGATGCACCTGGGCATCCCCATAAGAGGTACCTATTGCGGGTACATGTGACTTGAGGAGTATTCCGGGGAGGATTGCCTTTGTGGTATGAAACCCCAGAGAGAGGTGCTGCAGGAGGCACAAATAGAGGAGATATCCTGTCTGATCCCACTTAGAAACTGATGTCTCTTGAGAACCGGAACCATGGACCTTTCGTGCACACCACTCGCTCTCGCTTCGATGAGGGACAGATGTTCGACTAATTTGGGCGATGCCATTACTGCAAGGTTGTTAGGTGGTATGGGTGGGCAGTTGGATGATAGTTTCCCAAACCATCCTAGATGCGTAGTGCCACTTGTTGGGCCCAGTGACTACGTCTCCCACTCTCAGCTTCCCTGAGACGGCTATCCAGAGTTCCCCAGGGTTGAGAGGTAGGATGGTATCGTTCCAGGTTAGGAGGCCATTCGGCATCCGCTTAGGTGATGATCAGCACCGATGACGGCGATCTGGTTGTTATGGGTGTACACTCTCTGCATAGTTGTTTAAATCTATATATAGTCTGTAGCCTCGGTATGGCTATTCCGTGACCTATGTTTCTTTTGAGTAGTGAGAGGAGTCCTTTCTACCTCCCCCTAGTGTTACCCGACGGCTTGATGGCCGCTTAGGCATGGACGAGATGGAGTTGTCCTTGCCACCCACGTGTGAGCGTGGTTGTTGAGTGAGCTGAGAGGATGATGGATGATGGATGATGATTGAGAGTAGGATTCTAGGAATGGGAATGAGATAAAACTTGATGAATTTTTATATTATATTGATTTACTCTTGCATAGGAAAACTACAGCCATATATAGGCCTTTTGATATACCCCTATGCATCCACCTACCACAAAGCATAAGCAAAGCATAGGGTGGGAGCCGGTGGCCAGTACAAATCGTACTGAAACTTATTTGGCAGGTGAGCCCGACTACGCCTACGGCGTCGAGGGGCTCAAGGATTAGATGGTCTCGTGCCTACGCTCAAGATGGTGCAAGACGTTGCTTCTGTGATATCCCTCCACTTCTGTAGTTGTTCTGGAATGCTAGATACTCTGATGAATCCGCCATGTGGCGATGTAATAATTTATGTAAACCCCTAAATTGCATTTTTTTTATTCGATGTATGACTTTGTAATCAACTGTTATCGGATAATTGATAATTTGACTTCCTGGGCTATCATTATATCCTTCATTCTGTGTATTTTTGCTTCATGGAAAATTGAGGATGTTTCACCGGCGCTGTCCGTGATTAACCCCCTAGCTCGCAGATCGTCCAACGCCTTCCGGTCGACGGACGATTTTGTCCACTCGGTCATTGTCCCCGTGAGGAGCGTCGGCGGCGCAGAGGACGCAGACGGGTGGAGGGCAAATGCTTTGGGATGGAATTGAAGCAGGAGCTCTGGAGAGCCTTCCCCTCTCGTGGGCGGCGCAGAGGGCGCAGTTGGGTGGAGGCGAGGCCCTGTCACATTCAATGCTGACGGGCAGCGAGGCGACGTCCTTGCTGCCACAGGCTGCTGATGGCAGGCACACGTGGGCGCCTACGCAGGAATCCTAGAGCCTACTAGACGAATGGCCAACGCACGTCGGTTCTCTTCACTCTGCTGTCTGAGTAGGCCAGATTTAAATGGCCGGACCTTGTGTGATGCTGTCTTAATCTCCATCCAGACATGAACGCAGGGTTGTGTGCCATCAATAGTAGTACAATCTAATAAGACGAATAGTCAAACAGGAATAGTAGAATTCAAAGAATTGCGGTTTAGTATCTGTGAGACGGAATATTTTATTATGAAAATACATTCACCGCTGGATGTCTACAATAACAGGTGGCACACAGTTTGAGACGTGTCCGGCGCGGTCAGAGTTTCGATGAGCGGACATTACTACGAGTACGCCTATAAGGTAAGACTGAAGATTTTTCTCCCAACCACTGCACATATCCTCGGGTGCTGTCGCGGTTTCTCGGGGGTCGCAACCGATGGTTGTATTTACATGTACCCCACCCCACAACTGATGTTCTACAATGCGGGTTTGTGGCAGCTGCAGAAACACGAAAAAAAATAAAGCACCCCCATGGAGGAGAACAAGAACAGAGGTACTGCACCGAGGATTCCTCAAGATTGTAGAGTTCCCTAGTTGGCACAGCGGGGCAGCAAGAAGACATGGAAAACCCAAGCCTATGCGACGTGGAGTGCTTCATGATCCTTCTTCCTGACATGTATGCAAACGAACTGGTAAGCGCCCGTTATCTGTGCCCTCAGATCTGGTGGGGTTTGCAATTGGGAATGAATCACTCCTTATATTTGGCTATGTCTATCGCTGTGCATGCAGAAGCTGCTGTCTGAGATGGCCAAGGCCATCGGAGCTTACCAGAAACTCGAGCTTTGTTTAGAAGATGACCAGATCTAGGCACGGTGGGTGGTGGAGGTATTCCCCGTCGGCGGCGGCCAGATGTACCTCCGCCGGGGATGGAAGATGATCGCCGGCGTCCTCGACCTCCGCGATGGGTACACTCTTGTATTGCGGTACGACGGCTACTCACAGATTAACTTCAAGGTCTTCGACCTTATCGGCTGCCGCAAAAAGTACAAGCACACCGACGTGGTCTCCTGTAGAACTCTCTCCCTGCCAATCCCGGAACCGAGGAGTTTTGCAGTGATCCTGAAGAAATACCACCTGAATGCGAAGTATCTAGTGAGAATTCATGCCAGACGTAGAACTTCCGATGTTTCAGGTTACCATTGTCGTCCTTCACATCAATCTCTCTTTTTGCAAGGCGAAGAATGTTCCTATTGACTTCGAGCAAGCGCACGGCTACAGGAATCTGTAGGTGGTCGCGCTGCGGATGGCTGGGCAGTCCTTTGTCGTGGGCTTGAAGAGGAATAATATGAAGAACAATGTCAACCGCACATCGTTGTGGTATCCCACAATATTTAGTAAGCACATGGAAGTACCACCTCTCAAGTCTCAACAGCAAACTAACTACCTTAGCAAGCTAGTTACCAAACCAATAGTCCAGTACAATCTGTTTCCACTAGGGAAATGATAATTTTACACGGTGGAGTACAATAAGGAAGCTTCATGGCCTCTCCTAAGCTTCGGTCCCACAATTGGTCGCAAAAAAAAAAAAAGGTTCAGTACCACAACTGAGTTGCAGAACACGACCGTCCCATTCCACCAAAACCGCACAATTTTATCAGGGGAACACTTCGCTAGCTTGAACCATTGAGGCGCTCCAAGGTCTCCACAACATGCCTCATCAACGGCCTCCGCTCAGGATTCGCCTGAACGCATGCGAGGGCGACTTTCAGCACTGCGATCATCTCATCTTCCTGTTCAGAATCTTGGGCAAGGAAAGGGTCCAGCACATCGGCAGATGGTTTCTTGTCTTCGATGCAGAATTGGACCCATTGAACAAGATCCATTTGCATGGTTTCCAAGAGAACAGAGGGTGATCGGCTAGAGATCATTTCGAGCAACACCACACCATAGGAGTAAACGTCCCATTTCTGCGAGGGCTTCAGTGTCTTCAGTGCTTCCGGAGCTTGGTAGCATGACCCTTTGCTCATGAGAGGGCTCACTGAGGCATCTGATTGCTGGCTCTGTTCCTTCTCTAAACCAACTCGGTCTGATTGCACAAATGGTGATGCTCCAGCAATGTTTGCAAGTCGCCCAAGGCCGAAATCTGAAATGAATGGCTCCATATTTGCTCCAAGGAGGACATTGTTTGGCCTCAAGTCACCATGGACATACTTTTTGGGGCTGAATTCATGCAGGAAAGACATCCCCTTAGCAACCCCTTTCATGATCTTTACTCGGGCTTCCCATGGCAATGGAGTGAATGTCATCATCCCAGGTTTACCTGTAAGCCATAGAAATTTGTCAGAGTAAGCGATCAGCCAAAACCACCAGCTGGAGACATGTGCGACTACAAATTCGGAGTATACTCCAGTAATCTTTATTCCAATAGGTAATTAAAAAATTGCAATTTCTAAAGACAATTATAACGTCCTTCAGAAACTCAATCTTTGGCCTCACTATATGAAACTTATATACTGAATAGTTAATAGAAGCACAGAAATTAGTTCGTACTGAAGTCCTGAACAGACCGTATATAAATTACATGCAAATCACGAGAAACAAAATAATAAAAGGGTTACGCACAATAATACCATGGGCACATTCAAGTTTCCATCCTACCGTAGCTATCACAATAAATTCAGGAACTGGGTATTACCAGGATCCTGATCCACACGAGTAGGATGTGAACATTGATAGTAACTACTTGATCATGAAACAACAGAATCAATAGAATAAGATCAGGATGCAAGTCGCAGCAAAAACAGGTACTTACCATGAATTGCTGCAGAGAGGCTGCCATTAGGAATGTAATCATATATCAGCAGCTTCTCATCAAAAGACCAGTAATAAGCCCTCAAGGTAACAATGTTGGGATGCCGGACCTTGCCAATCGCCTCAACCTCAGTCTGAAACTCCTTAAAACTCTGCAATCCCCCCTCCCCAAGCCGCCTAACTGCCATCGTGAGCCCGCCCTCAAGAACCACCTTATAAACGATTCCAATCCCACTCTTGCCCAGCACAAAAGCTGATGCCTTGAGCAGCTCATCCAGATCAAACCTCACATGCTGGTCCAATGCCACGAGATCGTACTGCTCCACATGCTCGGATGGAGTCTCGGACGCATCCCTGCTGAAACATCCACAATCCTTGCCACACCTGAACCCTTTAGAAGCAGCAGCCGCACCGTGGCCCTTGGTGTCCTTGGATGAAACCGCCCTCCAGTAGCAGTAGAAGAACACCAGTGCAATGATCAAAATTCCCACAACATCACTCAGCACGATGGCCACAATGGCAGTCCTCCCCAGCCCCTTGTTCTTCCCCTGCTTGCCACCACCGGCTGCCTCGGGTGCCGACGACGAATCCCCACCATTGGGCAGGGAAGGGTCGGACGACGGCATGGTATCTGGAGCGCAGGGGTTCTTAAGCGGCGGCCCGCAGAGGCCCGGGTTGCCGACGAACGCCGTGGGGCCCCGGTTCTCCAGCGCCCCGTTCTGCGGGATCGGACCGGAGAGGTTGTTGTAGGTGAGATCGATGTAGACCTTCTCCGGCAGGCTCCCAAGGCTCGGCGGGATGGGGCCGGAGAAGTGGTTGTGGGAGAGGTCGACCGTGCCCTGGAGCCTGGACAGGTTCCCGATGTCCTCCGGTATGGTGCCCGAGAAGCCGTTGAAGGAGAGGTCAAGCCGTTCCAGCGCGGCGAGCTGGGCGCCGAACCCGGCTGGGAGCGGGCCCGTGAGATTGTTCCGCGCGAGCGCGAGCGCGCGGAGCCTGCGGCATTTGAGGATCGAGGCCGGGAGGGAGCCGTTGATGGCGTTGGAGGAGAGGTCGAGGATCTGGAGGAAGGCCAGGTCGCCGAGGTCCTCGGGGAGCTGGCCGTCGAGCGCGTTCCCGTAGAGGACGAGGCTCTGGAGCGCGGGCGCGCCCGCGACGAGCTCGGGTGGGACGGGCCCGAAGAGGCGGTTGCTGCGGAGGTTGAGGTGGCGCAGCGAGGACGGGAGCGGGGCCCTAGGGAGCGCCGCGACGAGGCGCTTCTTAGGGAGGGAGAGCGCGACGACGCGGCGGGGCTGGGCGGAGCCGGGGTCAGGGGAGGAGCAGGCGACCCCGTTCCAGGCGCAGGGATCCGCGGCGGTGGCTTCCCAGTTGGCGAGCGCCCCCGTGGGGTCTTCCAGGACGGCCGCCTTGAACGCCAGCAGCACCTGGCCGTCCGGCGTGAGTGCGTCGGCGGCGGTGGAGAGGGCGAGGAGGAGGAGCAGAAGACGGAGCGCCATGGCGAGTTGGCGCCGGGCCGCGTTGGGTGGCAGACGAGGACGAGTGGGCAGTCTGGGACTCCGGACTCCGGAGAGTGTGCGCAGGAAGGGACGGGGCCTGGTGGGCAATGTTTGACTGAATGACTGCAGCACCAGCACCCCACTGGCCAATGGTCCTGCTTCTGCTTCTTGGCGTGTGGCGTCCCCCAAACCCAGGCCTTATTTACGTGCTTAACTTTGGCTCTAAAATTTACTATGTAAAATTTCTATTCTTCGTTACGTTAAAATACCGGTATATGTATAGAGTATAAAATATAGATGAAATAAAAAATTAATTATACAGTTTTATTATACTTTACGAGACAGAATATTTTAAACCTAATTAATCAATGTTTAAACAATTATTACCAAATAAAAATAAAATTGATATCTAAAGCCGCAAGCGCAAAGGGCGGTCGCCACTCGCGAGCACTGTACGGATTTCTCACTCATCTCTCATGATCTTTAGCGTGGTTTCCTACCAGAATCCTCCTAACAAAAGTCAGGTTCACTTTTATTATAGTCCGCCGTGTAGTCCGGCGTGAACGGTGGTAGACCTGGCGTCCTGGCTTCAAGGGGGGCCGTGCAGCGCTGCATGCGCAGCTTCCTTGTCGGCAGCCGAATCCCCGATGCAGAGGAAGGTTCAATACAAAATTTTAGAGATCGATGTATAGGAACAAACAAATGGATAACTATTTGAGGGCTCCATTCGGATGAGTTACCATATTATCCTATTATAAGAAAAGTAGTACATCCTTTATTTTAAGTTATAAAACATTTAATATATAGTCTTTTTAATATATTTGTATATACACTGTTTCTGGATAGGTAACGTATCAAATACAAAACCATAACCTTTATGAAAACCCATATAAACTATAAAAAAAAGTCATCTAAATTCATAACAATACACACGTAGATGATATGATGACACACGAACTTACAAAATATTTTGTCCAAATGATATAAAGTGATTGGGGAAATTCTCAATGATTATTGCAAGTGCTCAGCGTACATATATATAGGCATTGTGGACATGCCGACTTGCCATATTACAATCCAACATTTTCCCGCAGTCTAAACTGAGAGCACCACGAATATTAAGACTGGACCTAAACTCCGTGAACACAGACATCGGCAAACCTTTCGTGAAGATGTCGGCGTATTGGATGTAGTGGGAACGTGCAGGATGCGGACTTCACCAAGCGCTACTTGCTCTCTAAAGAGGTGGAGGTCGATCTCAATATGCTTGGTTCGCTGATACTGAACCGGGTTTGGTGGAGAGATAAAAGACACTGATATTATCACAATAAACCACTGTAGCACGACGGAGTGGACAGGGAAGTTCTAGGAGGAGCTGGCGCAGCCAACTGGCTTCCGCGACTGATAGAAAGTGATTGGGGGAATTCTCGATGATTATTGCAATTGCTCAGTATACATATATATAGGCATTTTGGGCAGGCCCACTTGCCATATTACAATCCAATACCAAACACGATTTCGTTTGTGAGATATAAAAATAACTAATTTCAAGCGAGAAAGTTATCCACATGATTTGATAAAAATTTGTTATTTTTATATCTCACAGACAAAATCGATTTTAGACAAGATATTTTATGTGGATGTGTATCATCATATCATCTACATGCGTGATTTTTTTGATAAATTTAGACAACTTTTTTGCCATGGTTGCACGTGTTTTCACGAAGGTTATGGTTTTCACCGGATATATCCCCAAATAGATATAAGTAAAGCTATGGATCTAAAAAAAATATCTTATACCTTTTGAATGGTAGGAGCAATATATACTTTATGGGAGAATTGCTTACATGGCCTTTTGAAAAAAAATCTGGTTACTTATTTGGCCATTTTTTCTTCGAAGTTGTTTATTTGGCCTCAAAACAAAACTTTATTACTTATTTGGCTTTCTGTTAGGATTTGTTAGCAACTCTGTTAGATCGGCTATGTAGTGACATGCGAAAAGACAAATTTTTCCTTTAGGCTTCCTAAAGGCCGCCTGTGACTACCCATGATCGTGACTGACTCTGCTTTCCTCTTCCTCTCTCGATACGGGGAAAAAATACCGCGGATGGACGACGGCGCCGCCGCCGCCCACGCTAGCGGATCTGGGGCGGCCAACGGCAGATCCGCCTCCCTTGACAGCTGCAGCGGTGCCCCCTACTCTATCCCCTCCCATCGGGTGCTGCCGTGCTCGTGGCGCGTGCACGACCACGGACAGGGGTAGGTGCGGTCTGGCGCGACAAGGACGGGCGGCCGACAGTGACTTTGTTTGGAGGCGCGACAAGGACATGGGAGTACAGGCACCGGCGCGGCCTCCCTTACGGTGCCGGCGGGGGTGAAGGCCTTGGCCCTCTACAACGGTGGCAACGACGTCCTCCCCAGGGCCATCCACGACACAAGCACATCACCTCACGGCGACACGATGACTTGCCCGCGTCGAAGGCAGCTGGTGACACCCCTCACCGATGGCGCCCATCAAAAGCGGCATGGTGGTGCGGCGGCGTCCCAGCTCGTCCACCGACGGCGTCGCGCATGGGAGGCATAGGTTTTCCTTCACACCCTTCCTTGTCCACCGCGGTGCCTCCCAAGTCTATCACGCGGATCTCGGCCATGCTTGTGCTGGTTATGTTTATTCATCTGTACCCATCCTCCCTGCATGCTTCGATGGCAGCCCCAACGATGGATCCGTACAGACTTGCCCGGTCGGCAGCCCCGGCTGCTAAATTGATTTATTTTTGTTTTGTACAAAGTACAGTTGATTTCGTTATTGTGGTCCAAAATTTCAAGCGTAATATTTTTAGTAAAGTGAGGAATTATTATTGTTTCATTTTATCATTTTCTTATTGTAATCTTTTTATTACAAATGCTGAGGAATTATTGTTGTTTCATTTTTATTATTTACTCACTGATTATTATTGTAAAGCACCAAAATACTAATATAACTTCGGTCCATAAATTCTAGTGTAATACATATTATTACCAATAAAAAATACTTGACTGTGTTAAAAAAGCTACTCAACATATACATTAAACAAACAAGATTGTTTTTTTAGCATAGGCGTAAAATGGTCTTTTTAGCCACCACTTTGACACTGTTATGTGCTCAGATCTAACAGAAGGTCAAATAAGTCATAAACTTTTAATTTGAGGCTAAATAGACAACTTTAAGAAAAAGAAGGCCAAATATGTAACCAAACTTTTTCAGGACCAAATAAATAATTCTCCCATAGTTTATAACGCCTAAGTATTTGGACTTTTCAAGAAATGCTTAGTAATAGTATATTTTCTTCCCTGCTGCAGCCATAGTGATAAAACCAATGGAGTTTTAGTCAATTAATAAAGAAACAAAAATAATTAGGCTCTAAAGCATGAGATTTTCTCTAAATCCAACATTGTTATGTGAAAGTGAATCGATTCATATAAACCTTATGTACAATTATTACTATTACTATGACATTTTTTGTTTTCAAATGGGCCCAGGACTACAAGACATGGAAAAAGAAAACAAGATTAAGTTGTAAGTTTTTCTAGGGTGACTTCGGAAATATCTATATTTGTGGGCTTAGTCATTCAGATATGTATATAAGGGTAGGGTTTGCGTATGTGTATATAGGGATGAGTGCACATACGTGTTGTGAGCATTTGAGTTGTACCGTGTAATTTTAGAAAAAACTATAAATACTAGCATGTCTTTGTAATAATTCTCTTATTGCCTTGTCCAAACAATTCCCCCATCAGTTGTTGGTGGCTGCGGCTAACAAAAACATGTACTCCGTCTGTCCTATAGTTTGACGTTTTTAACTTTTGAACTTTATATTTGACCATCCGTCTTATTTAAAGTATTTATGCAAATAATAAAATAAATTAATCGATGTTCAGGTATTTTTATTAATAAAATAAGTCATAAAAAAATATATTTATATAAAAAATTTGAATAAGACGAATGATGAAATAAGATGGCATGCATGAACTCAATGGGACGGAGAGAGTGTGCTGGAAACTATTTTGATCATATACAACTTCCGGTCTAGCGGCTGTGACAGTCCACGAGGCGTCAAATATCAAGCAAGCGGTCATGTTCGGCCCCGCATAGCCGCGCGCGGGCACTAGTCTAGTGTTAAGCCTCGGAGTCCATGCATAATTCTGGTGTTCGATGAGTTTGGCATGTTAAAATAATTGTGGTGTACAAGTACTAGGAGTAATCATGATTGTCAGTTGTGTGCCGTACGGCTGCGGCGTAGTTAATCAGTGGGTGGAACAAATTATTCCCAACTCCCAACGGTAGGGTATCGTACAGCACCGGCGATTAAGGTATCCATACGTCCAACCAGTGCCGGCTCTCCCAAGACATCCTGTTACCCGCACTGCTGTACAGCAAACGATAGTCGATATATTTTTGTTGGTTTTGGTTCTGGAATGGAAATCCTCGATTAGTAATCTTCTATACACGAATCCTGCAACAAAAGTGGGTTAACTGATTGGGCCATGTCGCCCGTTAGCCGTTGGATTAGGCGTTCATGCAATCTATCCGTAGAATGCGGGTCAGATTAGGCCGAGCATCCGATTAAATGTGACCAATCCCTCGAGATCCTTCGCAAGCAGCGCTTCCGTGCACGTTCCCTCGCCCATGTCTGGCAGCTGGCGCTGCACGTCGCCGTTGGCTGCATTCGGCGCCGGAGAGCCGGCCACACCCGCACCGATGAGCAGCCGCGACAGGCGCTGACGCCGCCGCCGCCGCTCGAAGAGCAGCCGCTGCTGGATTCGCCACCACTTTCATGGCCTCGGACCAGCACAACAGGACGTCACTGTGAAGGGCTATGAGGGTGCTATAGTAGCCAGAAAATAAAATTTTTCGACCTCATAAATCAGGATCTACTGCTAGTTACAGGTTACGGGATTACCACTAGAGGCGCAGGTACACCGGAAGACGACTCGATGTAGTCGTACGCGTCGCAGCAGGCAGTGCAATTGCGTGGTCGTCCGTCACCTCAGTCCCCTCGCACGGTTCGTCCCAGTGCTCCAGATGCATCACCTCCGAGGAATCCCACACGTGCAGGGAAGAAGCGATACGCCTCTGGACCGCTAGGTCCGCGAGGAGCGGAAGGCGCGAGCGTGGGGAGGGCAACAGCGGCTGCCAAAGACGTGTGTCACCCTGACAGCGCCTCTACCCCTCGCTTATATAGGCGTCCCCAATGAGCTCACGAGTTCGAGGCCCATTAATAACCTTAAGCCTTGTCTAATTCGGGTCCAACCCGAATTAGGCTTTCAGCCCCTTAAGCGTGCGACCCTATGGGTTCACTCACACATTGACATGGGCCGAGTACTTCTACTCGTCCAATAGTTGACAGCGGCCTCTAGCAAGGCGTGACAACTCCTATGTGCACGCAAAGATCATATCAGACGACCCACTACGACCACATACCCTTTGCCACTCGATATATGGTTCAACTCGTGGGTTAACACTTAACTCAAGCACGGCCATGCATTTGTTGATCCAATCACTTGAGTGATCCAGTGATATCTCTCTTGCGTAGAGAGGGGCAAATTTCATCTTGATTGTCTATGTCTCATAGCATGCTTCCCGACCACCCGAAGACCCCCTTTATAACTACCCAGTTATGAAGCAGTATTTGATAGTCCCTAATTAAGCCGTTTCACATCTTGAGTACATATCACAATCTTAGGTCTAAGGACATAACGTACATGACGTGAATAGAGACTTTCTTATGTCGGGTCAGTCTAGCCTACATGTGTCACATGTGCCCACATTATTAGTTTGATATCTCCATATCCATCACTTGTGAAACATAGCCATCAACTAATACATATGCTGATCTAATATTTAAGTGTGTTCTCATAAGAACGTCGACCGGGGACAACTTTAGGATAATCATGCAAGTAAAGAGTTCCACAAAATAATTCACATAATTGCTAATTAATACAAGTTGTCTTTAATGGATATTCAATGAACACTTTATTAATCATGGATACAATCGGAATATCATCATCTACATGATTAGCTCTAGGGCATATTCCCAACAGTCTCCCACTTGCACTAGAGTTAATCTCTTAGATGTCTAATCCCCATAGACCTCATGTGCGCCTCATGCTTAGGCTGTGGAAGAGCCTTTGTCAAAGGATCTGCTACATTCAAATCCGTATGTATTTTGCACAATTTAATCTCTTCTCGTTTCACAAACTCTCGAATGAGATGAAACTTCCGGAGTACATGTTTGTTCTTCTGGTGATCCCTAGACTGCTTAGCCTGTGTAATCGCCCCATTATTATCACAATGTAAATTCAATGGGCCCGACGCATTCGGAAGCACACCAAGCTCAATGAGAAACCTCCTCAACCAAACACCTTCCTTTGCAGCGCTAGAAGCTGCAATGTACTCGGCTTCTGCTGTAGAATCAGACACCGTCTCCTGCTTGAAACTTTTCCAGCTAACTGCACCACCATTTATTATAAACACAAAACCTGATTGAGATAGTGAGTCATCCCAGTTGGTTTGGAAGCTTGCATCGGTGTAACCATTTATAACAAGCTCCTCCTCACCTCCATAGATTAGGAATACATCCTTAGTCCTTCGTAAGTACTTTAGGATGTTCTTAACAAGCGTCCAGTGAGGTTCACCTGGATTAGCTTGGTACCTGCTCACAATACTTAGAGCATATGAGACATCTGGGCTAGTACATATCATGGCATACATGATGAAACCAACGGCCAAAGCATATGGAACCTTACTCATACGGTTGTGCTCTTCATCTGATGAAGGACACTGCTTGTCACTAAAGCGCATACCATGTGACATAGGCAAGAACCCTTTCTTAGACTTTTCCATGTTGTACCGTTTCAACACCTTGTCAATGTACGTGTCTTGGCTTAATCCTATTAGCCTTCTCGACCTATCGCTATAGATCTTAATTCCCAACATGTATGCTGCTTCACCTAAATCCTTCATAGAAAAACTATTATTCAGTGAAGTCTTTATAGATTGCAACATAAGAATATCATTCCCAATCAATAGTATGTCATCCACATACAAGATCAGAAACACAATAGCGCTCCTACTTACCTTCTGGTAAACACAAGGTTCTTTTTCATTCTGATGGAAGCCAAACCCTTTGACTACCTCATCAAAACGAATATTCCACCTCCGAGATGCTTGCTTTAACCCATAAATAGATTTTTTAAGCTTGCATATCTTTCCAGCATTATTAGGATCAACAAAACCTTCGGGTTGTATCATATACACGACCTCTTCTAAATACCCATTTAGAAAGGCTGTTTTAACATCCATTTGCCATATCTCATAATCGAAATATGCAATAATTGCTAGAATGATCCGAATAGATTTAAGCATCGCTACTGGCGAGAATGTCTCGTCGTAGTCAATTCCTTGAACTTGCCGAAAACCTTTTGCAACAAGCTGAGCTTTATAGACGTGAACATTTTCATCCATGTCCTTCTTCTTTTTAAAGATCCATTTGCTCTCTATGGGTCTAACCCCATTAGGCGGGTCAACCAAGTTTCAAACTTGATTGTCTCCCATGAAATCTATCTCGGATCTCATGGCACTTTGCTATTTCTCATAATCTGGAGCCATCATAGCTTCCACATAATTCGTAGGTTCGTCATCGTCTAACAATAACAAATCTCCATGCAATGCATGAAGTCTTGCTGATCTTCATGGTTGTGGTGGCGTCTCCAATGCCACGGGTGTCTCAACTTGCTCTGCTACATTAGCATCACTTGTAGAGTCAGTCCCTACTGGCTCATCTTGACTTCTTCAAGATACACGTTTTGTCTATTATTTTCTCTTTTGAGAAACTCTTTCTCTAAGAAAACACCATTTTGAGTAACAGACACTTTGCCCTGTGACCAGTTATAGACATAATACCCTAAAGTTTCCTTCGGATATTCCACGAAAAAACACTTGTCCGATTTGGGTGTTAGTTTATCTGATATAAGTCATTTGACATAAACTTCACAACCCCAAATTTTCAGAAAAGACAAACTGGGACTCTTACTAGTCCACATCTCATATGGTGTCTTAACTACGGACTTAGATGGTACCCTATTCAATGTGAAAGTGGTTGTTTCTAGAGCGTATCCCCAAAACGGTAAAGATAGGTCCGACTGGCTTATCATAGACCGAACCAGGTCCAACAAGGTCCGATTACGTCACTCAGACACGCTGTTTCTCTGAGACGTTCCAGGTGGCGTAAGCTGTGGAATAATTCTACAACTCTTAAGATGATTGCTAAACTCGTGACTTAGATATTCGCCTCCACGATTAGATCGCAAGGCCTTGATCTTCTTGCCACATTGATTCTCTACTTCATTCTAAAATTCTTTAAACTTTTCAAATGTTTCAGACTTATGCTTCATTAGGTAGACATATCCATATCTACTAAAGTCATCAGTAAAAGTTATGAAGTATTGAAATCCACCTCTAGCTATTGTGCTCATTGGTCCACATACATCAGTATGTACAAGTTCCAACAAGTCAGACGCCCTCTCAGGAACTCCTTTGAATGGCTCCTTGGTCATCTTGCCTAGCATGCAAACCTCACATGTCTCGTATGATTCAAAATCAAACGAAGTTAGAAGACCATCATCATGGAGCCTCTTCATGTGATTCTCACTTATATGACCCAAGCGACAATGCCACATATAGGTAGGACTTAACTCATTAAGCCGAGGCTGTTTAGCACTAGCATTACAAACAGGTGCATCATCAAGATTTAAAATAAATAACCCATTCACAATGGATACAAAAGCCACAAACACATCATTCTTTGAGATCACACAACCATTGTATTTACTCGCAAATGAATAACTATCCTTCATCAAACATGAAGGTGACACAATGTTTTGACTTAAACTAGGAACAAAATAACAATTATTTAATTCCAAAATAAATCCTGACGGCAAGGGAAGTTGCATCATCCTGACGTTCAATGCAGCAACTCTTGCATTATTGCCCACGCGGAAATCAACTTCTCCTTTCTCCACGCTTCTACTTCTTATCATTCCCTACATCATATTGCAAATATGAGCAACCGATCTGGTATCAAATACCCAAGAATTGATATAAGAGTTAGCGAGGAAAATGTCTGTAACATGAACAACAAGTGTATGAGCGGGAGTACCTTTACTACCGCCATCCTTCTTCAAGGACGCCAAGTACACCTTGCAGTTCCTCTTCCAGTGACCTTTCCCCTTACAATGAAAGCATTCATCATTCTTTGCAGGTAGTTCATCCTTGGAAGATGATTGGTTTGGCTTAGAGATCTCATCTTTAGCCTTGCCCTTCTTCTTCCAATTGCCCTTCCTTCTCTTAAAGTTAGGCCTATTTTGAACTACCAACACTTGGCCACCTCCTGCTTTCTTGATGTCAGCCTCTGCTATTTTCAGCATGCCACATAGTTCATTCAAGCCCTTCTCCGCCCTATGCATATGGTAGTTCGAGATGAAGTTTAAATAATTGGGCGGAAGAGACGAAAGAATGAAATTAGTTACCAACTCTTGGCAAATTGGGAAGCCTAGCTTCTTCAATCTTTGAGTGTAACCAACCATCTTTATTACATGTGGACCAACAACTGCGCCCTCTGCTAGCTTGGTTTCTACAAGCGCCTTAGAGACATTAAACCTTTTAGTCCGCGTTTGAGTTTGGAACATATCTTTAAGCGCCAGAATCATATTGTTTGCTAAATGATTGTTGTCGAACTGCATCTGCAGATCAGGTTCCATACAAGCAAGCATGAGACAACACACTTTGAGATCCGCATCACATGCTTTCTTGTAAGCGTTTTTCTCAGCAGGTGCACTCTCCTTAGGCTCATCTGGTAATGGGGTGTCTAGAATATCTTCCTTTTTCTCAGCCCTGAGAAATAATTCTCAGGTTGCGGATCCAATCCGCGTAATTTGTTCCATTTAACTTATCTTTCTCAAGAATTATACGCAAAGAAAATGGTTGATTGCAAGCGGCCATCTACAACAAAAGTAACGCAAAATACTAAGACAATGTATCCATGAAAGAGTAAATTATATCAAAATAAAATCTACTTCCACTAAAATCAATATCCCTCAATTGATACTTAGTGATTCAAGACCTACAACTAACAAGTCAACTAGTGAGCTTTAGCATGACCGCTAGAAGACATGGTAGATCAGTAAGCAACACTTTGCTAATCATATCACATATGACTCTCGTTGTTGGGCAGCATCTCTATACTACGCTCAACATACCCATGCTCCAAGGTCCCTAACCGTTAGGATGACCTTGTTTAAGTAACCAAACCTTCTTGCAGTAAGTATCCGATATGAATCTGCCTAGTCGAGGAAAACCAGGGGCACCCTAATTTCATAGACCCATCACCGATTGTACAAGACTTATGACAGTGCAAGGTTTGGGAAAGCATTTAACTTAAACATTGCTGAGGGATCGTTCTACTTCACTACCGCACACATGTAGACAAAAACATAATAACATGTGAAAGTAGAACATAGTAAGAACGGCATAACACAGACATGACTTGGTATAGCCCATTATTCCTTTGGGGATCTCCATCTCTATCAATCTGTGCATCACGGTGATCTCTATCTTCATGATTCGAGTATGCCATCCTTCAGTGATGATTCCGCCAAGACTAGCTACTACTAGCGCAAGTAAAATAAAATTACATAGTCATGGATAGATCATCACAGATTGGCACACAGGCCATTACATTAATTTTGACAATATGTATGTGGCTCCTGCCCATATTGTCCTCATGACATGCAAGCCATGAATTAAATACATACATGCATCACATACACATAAGGGCTATACCAGTCATCAATACCTGCAAAACAGAGTTATCCGAATCCGATATCTAATCTTGCAACGCAGAAAACTCTATTTTCCAAGCCTTATTTTGCAATTCTAATTTCGTTGAATGTGGCGAAGCGACAGAGAACCAGATGTAAAATTGCGTTCTCTATGATTTTCGTTTAGAATTCGTCTCAATCCGAGTTACGATTCAAAAGTTACGACTGTTTTACCAAATAACACTTTTCTCGGTAAACCGACGTCCGGTAGTAAATTCCATCTACCACCGCCGTGCATCATATGCGCTTGGCACTTGACTTAGGGTTCAATTCGATCAATCTGATTGATCTCTAACTCGCCATGACTGGGTTTACATGAATCACTTAACTCGGATGGCGGAATTTCGACCGGTATGAGTAGATCGTTTCAAGACCAACATGACAAGATGACGAACCAAGGTTAGAGACACATCTACAACCACGCATATCACGATATGCACAAAACCGAACCTATAACGAGGCAGTAACGACTCCGATACCACTGAAGGGTTAAGAGGGTGCTACAGTAGCCAGAAAATAAAACTTTTTGACCTCATAAACCAGGATCTGCTGCTAGTTACAGGTTACGGGATTACCACTAGACGCGCAGGTGCAGCAGAAGACGACTCGATATAGTCGTATGCGTCGCAGCAGGCAGTGCAGTTGCGTGGTCGTCCGTCACCCCAGTCCCCTCGCGCGGTTCGTCCCAGTGCTCTAGATGCAGCACCTCCGAGGAATCCCACACGTGCAGGGAAGAAGCGATGCGCCTCCGGACTGCTAGGTCCACGAGGAGCAGAAGACGCGAGCATGGGGAGGGCGACGGCGGCTGCCAAAGGCGTGTGTCACCCTGATTATGCCTCTACCCCTTGCTTATATAAGCGTCCCCAATGAGCTCACGAGTTGGAGGCCCATTAGTAACCCTAAGCCTTGTCTAATTCAGGTCCAACTCGAATTAGGTTTTCAGTCCCTTAAGCGTACGACCCTATGAGTTCACGCACACATTGACATGGGTCGAGTACTCCTACTCGCCCGATAGTTGACGGCGGCCTCTAGCAAGACGTGACAACTCCTATGTGCATGCAAAGATCATATCAGACGAACCACTACGACCACATATAAGTTATTTCCTTTGCCACTCGATATATGGTTCAACTCGTGGGTTAACACTTAACCCAAGCACGGCCATGCATATGTTGATACAATCACTTGAGTGATCCAGTGATATCTTTCTCGTGTAGAGAGGGGAAAATTCCATCTTGATTGTCTATGTCTCATAGCATGCTTCCCAACCACCCGAAGACCACCTTTATAACTACCCATTTACGGAGCAGCGTTTGATAGTCCCTAAGTAGGCCGTTTCACATCTTGAGTACATACCACAATCTTAGGTCTAAGGACATAACATACATGATGTGAATAAAGACTTTCTCTTGTCGGGTCAGTCCAGCCTACATGTCTCACATGTGCCCACATTATTAGTTTGACATCTCCATGTCCATGACTTGTGAAACATAGCCATCAACTAATACATGTGCTGGTCTAATATTTAAGTGTGTTTTTACAAAAACACCGACCAGGGACAGCTTTAGAATAACCATGCAAGTAAAAAATTTCATAAAACAATTTACATAATTGCTAATCAATACAAGTTGTCTTTAATAAATATTCAATAAACACTTTATTAATCATAAATATAATTAAAATATCATCATCTATATAATTAGCTGGCGCTAACCTCCCCATCGCCGTCCTCGCAGTCCTACGTCCTGCGAGCTCCAGCGATGGTGCTGACGACAGCGTGCACCGCCACCGGCGCCCCTCTCAGGAGTCAGGACGCACGTGCGAAGGACCCGGTGCCCGGCGCCCTCAGGCCGTCCCAGACCACCCTGCGATCCACTACGGATACGGTCCCGCAGGCTGGTGCTCGAGCGACCCCAATCGTGGCCGGCGAGCTGCCCAACGGCCTGAATCGAAGCTACGAACCCGTTCCCCTGCTGCTCTGTTTGTATGTTTGAGGAAGAGGGATAAAAAAATTACAAACTCTTTCTCAGGTCCAGGCATTGTTTAGTTCCATCAATTTGGCCACCAAATTTATTATACAGAATTTCTATTCTCCGTCATATCAAAATACCGACACATACATGAAGTACTAAATATAGATGAAATCAAAAACTAATTATACAGTTTTATTATACTTTATAAAACAAATATTTTAAACTTAATTAGTAAAAGTTTGAAAAATTTTTACCAAATATAAACGAAATACTATAGAAATTCTGCTACAGGAATTTCAGCCCCAATTTAGGATCTAAACAAGACCCTAGATGCAAATTTTGCGACTCATGTGAATGTTGCTCCACGTACGTCGGTACATTGAGGCTGTGGGTTATTAATTAATTACTTAGAACACCAGGGAACCAGTGCAAAATAGTTTTTCTTTTCTTTTTTATATTTTATGCATATAATCAGCTGAAACTTGAAAAAAGATAATACTTCATAAGAAAACTGTAAAAAGGAATGTCCAGTTTTATTACTCCTTACGAATAGATCTACACAATACATACTTAATATGTGACGTTATAGTGGAAAATATTTGTTGTATATATGTATGTATGCTTTTAAATGTTAAATTCATATCTGTAGTTCATGTGCTCCTTTTTTAATAAATTTGTTATGGTAGCCTATTATGAGTATTATATGTGGTACAAATTTCGAGTTTATCAAAAGCAGTATGATTGAAGTATTGATTTAACTTGGTTTAAGCTTATTAAATGGTTTAAAAAATTTAAACATTTAGTTTTAAATATATAATGACGTAATGATCTGTACATATCTTTTTAACCTACACCAAAAGTGGGCAATCATAGCACTGCCTTTTAAAAGTGATTTAGGTAATAACATAATCGTTCCTATATATTCGTTACGTTAGCTCCGGTCACAGAAGCGCAAGAAACACTCATGAAGCAAATAGTCCTCACATCACTTATACTCAATCTATTCTTTGGATACTATTGGTCATAAAAAATAGAAATTATGTTGTTCGTCCATTCGAATTTCTTGTCTATTTAATAGCAACTATTGTACTAGGGTGTTACAATTTATACTATACGCTTTGAGATCTGTTAAAAATACAGGTGAATTTTTCACTATAGAAAAGTTTATAGAATACCATGATTTTACATCCAGTGGCCACCAAGGATGAAGGCTCGTACGATCTCAAATGTGGTACAAAATGAACACAAATTTCATAGATAAAGACCTTAAACAAATACTTATCTACTACACGGTGGATCAGTTGTATGGAAAAAAACGGTAATGCTACGGATCAGACGTCCTAATCTTAGGACAGACGTGGTGGGCACGCGCACACCTTCCGCCCGTGATGTCCACACATTCCTATCCCCTTTGTACTCTCACCAAATCCTCGTTCACTGCACCAGACGCTACCCCTCGCATGCCTCGCCGGCTGACATCCTCATCCACTCGATAGCACCCGCGTTGCTACTCCTCGCATGCCTCGCCGGCGGACAGGCACCCCACGCAGCTGCTCCTGCATGCCTTTGCCTACAGTGCCTTTGGCCGCTGTTCCTGCTGCGAGATCTGGTTGGCGGGCAGGCCCGCCCAGGTCTCGTCGTAGGTTGCTACCCAGCGGCCTCTCGCATTCGCCTGCGGCGGCAGCGGGTCCCTCTGGCCTCCCTAGCGTCGGGGCAGGAGCTCACGGGCAGCCGCGTCCGGGTGCTCACGGCAGTGGCAAGCCCCTCCGGGCTCCCCGACGGCGTGGTAGGGGCTCGCGGTGGCAACCGCGTCAAGGCGCTCACATCGGTGGCGAGTCCCCACCAGCCTCCCTGGCGTCGAGGTAGGCGCTCCACTAGCAGAGATATGACCTACTATGATGAACCGTTTTTATCACGGTAGGTGCGAAATTCGTCACTATTTTAGTTTCGTGACAAATCTGTGACCAAAACGCCACCGTCGCAGAACTCGTGTCACACATGTTTATGAATGACACTTTACAGAAACCGTCGCCAAAGATTGGGTTTCCATGACTAAACTGTGGTCGTCACCAGAGTGTTTCATATGCGTACAAGACTGCCGTTAGGCACCCCCGGCGTCCGTTAGAGTGACATGGCGTGCGCTGCTGCTTCCACGTTTCGGGTTCCTACAGGACCACGTGTTAGGTCAGAACAGTACCACGTGTCAGGTTTTCATTGGGACACGTTTCGTGCTATCCTTTTCCCATCTGTCTGTATTTTACTCGCTCACGTGGCAGTTTTTAATTTGACCACGCGTCAATATGGCGAGTGTCCAAGCGGCGTTTCAAAATTTGGCCACGCTGTCGGGTAATCAAAAGCCCACGTGTTGTGCGCACAGAGTTCCACGCATAATGCATTCGGTCCGTCCACGTGCCTATCTTTTATTAGACCATGTGGGATGCCCTGGTTAGTCCATGGGAGGAAATTTTTTCGTCACAGAAAACATTTCACAAGCGTCACTGAACCCGATTCAAAAGCATCACATAAACCCATTAGAAACGGCAACAATAACCAATTTAGAATCATCGCATAGAGTAATTTATAATTCCATACAGGTCCAGTAGTCTGCTACCATTGTTTCATAACAAACTAGCCCACGAGTCCACACATCAAACTAGCACACAGGCCCACACATCAACCATCATATGGTCCTGCCAACACGGCCATAGGTGGGGACGTAGAGTTACCAGAAGACTTGATGCGACGAAATTCCTCACGGAAGTTCATGTCCGAGGCGGCTTGCATTTTCTGGAACCCCACAATCTCCATTGCATTCTTCTCTGTCATCCTCTTCAATTCTTCCAGTTGATCGACGAGGGCAGTGGAACTTTGCCATTCTTCAAATAGCCATTGACGAAGGGCCGTCTCTTTCGATGTCTATTTTCTGGCGGAGCTTGTCGGGATACCAGCATTCCTCAGAAAAAGGGTGCTGCCACTGACCTCGGACTCACTCTTGCCCTGGGAGAGGCAGATGACCTTGCAAACAACATCATCACTACTCATTGGTTCCTGGCCTTCAGGAACATGGGTTGCCTGCATCCTTTCCATAGCTTCCTGCAAAAATTTCAAGCATTAAACATTAGGTTACAAATAGTGGAAGAGGACTTAAATTGAAAAATCCAGGAGAATAATACATAACAGGTAATGCATAGGTCTTCATCAGCATACTGGCGATAGAGAATACATAAGAATAAGAACAATGCATAGGTAGTTCTCATCCTAGAGCAGACAGATATTACATAACACAATATACAGGGGCCATATTGATTGCTCTCTAATTGCAATTTCAAAATTGAATGATGATGCAACATTGGCTCCTGAGAATTTTTCTTCTTTTATGCAGAATGGATGAGATGGATTTAAGGAAAGATACTGAAGGTACTTACAACAGCTTCTCTTGCTGCATCGCTGAGGACTTTGTTATTCTTTTTACTGGTATGGAACTCCTTGAAGACTTCCACAACATTAACATCTTCATTAGGTTGACCTGTTGTTCATGAAGTCCTTGATCATCATGCTGTCCATCAAGTCCTTGAAAATGTCCTGCGGCCGTCCTCTTCTTCTCCTTCTGTTCACATTGCACATGATTCAGTCTATATCTATAAAAAGTCCCGGTAACAACAAAACACAACCAAAACTTACAAATTTATGTAGCTGGATAACATAGGATTGAGACCCTGTAGTTTGGTGGTACTTCACTTTTGTACAGTTTTGCTTGTTCTTTCTAGATACTTCCTGTAATAACATTTGTGTTAGAAATCAGCACAAGTAGACCATATCAAGACTAGACGGGAAATCGATGAGTTCACACACACGTGCACACACATGCACACACACGCACACCTTGTTCTTAGCACTAGACCAAGAGTTGGTCAGGTCCTCCCATTGCGTGTCGCTCATGGAATTGACAGGAGAGCTCGTAAGGATCTCAGCAGCAGGGACTTGAGTGAAGTACTTTTGCTTCAACCTGTAGCGTTCCTGCTTCACAGCACACTTAAACACATTCCAACAAGCTACTCTAGTTGGAAGATGCTTCTGGTCGATGGCCACCTTTGCCTACAGTAGTGTGAATGCAAATTAAATCAACTACATAGCTGTTCAAGGCACAGTGCAATATAATGAAGTTGCCGATACATACAGCTAACCCATCCAAAAATTTATGGAAATAGACCAAGCATCATGTCTCTTGTAAAGTTTGAAATGTGGCAAAATTGGTATCTCTTTCACAACTACTATAGTGGCCTATGAGGAAAACTTTGCAGCTTGTACTAGATCAAGTGGCCTTCTGTTCCCCTCGGCAACAGAGATGCGTAACATCTGACCTCCCAATGAGCTGTTTAATTTCTCAAGCAAAAGTCCTTTAGTTTTCCCCCTCTTTCCCTTCTTTGTTGATAGCTCTTGCTCTACACAGTTTTCAACCATTCAGACGGTTACAAAAGCAGCATGGATATCCATTAGGTTGTGCAAACTGAATGATATACATTTGAAAGTAGATACCAACCCTGGCAACTTCCATTATTGGTCTGCAGGTGTTGGGATACAGAAGGTTGCCCAGAGAGATCGTCTCCTCCAGTATGGGTATCGTCATCTAGCATACATTCAGATTGTTAGAAAAGAAACATGGATATCAAATCTCTAGTGTGAATTGTTTCATAGAGATTTGTAAGTTGATACCAACCTTGTTTACTTTCATTACTGTTCTACAGGTGGGGGGATATAGAAGGTTGCCCACAGAGATCGTTTCCTTCTCCGGCATGGGTATCGTCAACAAGTAAACACTCAGATTGTCTAGTGAGATCGTCTCCTATGGCATGGGTATCGTCAACTAGCATACATTCAGATTGTTAAGAAACAAGCATGGATATCAGATCGCTAGTGTGAATTGCTTCATAGACATTTGTAAGTTAATACCAACCTTCGCAACTTGAACAAATGTTCTTTGTGTGGGGGGGTGACGGTAGTATGCCCTAGGAGATCATCTCTAGCATTATCGCCATCATCTAGCATACATTTAGATCTAGATGGGGAGGCGGTAGGATGAGTAGAGAGACCATCTAGAGCATGGGCACCAGCATCTAGCATACATTCATATTCAGATTGTTATAAGTACAATAACATGTATATCAAATAGCTATAGTGAATCAATTGATAACCTTGGCAGCTTTCATTATTGTTCTGTGGGTGCAGCAAGACGGGGCTTTGCTCATAGTGACCCTCTCCATCTCAGACAACAGTATGGCCTTCTGGCTGAGAGCAGCCATCCGCAGAGGTGGGGCAACCGACGTCCTTATTAATGTCTCCAGACAAATCATGAAGACTGATTCCACTGTTGGTGGGTGTGGTGGCTCTTGCTGGCCAAGAATTCTCTTCATCTACTGTTGATCCATACTGCTCTTTATTTCTACTAATGAACCGGGTTTGACGGCCCTTCCAATGGTGGTGTGGTCGATGATCGCTTCAAAGTCCTTCGACTATAATTCATATCAGCAGAGCCTTTTGTCCTGCTGGCAGAGCCTCCTCTATGCCTTCTTGGACCAAAACACTGAAATTGGGGACATAAACTTTAGTAGCAAGCATGTGGTATGTAAATATTACATTGGTATCCAAACAGAAAAGGATTAAATTGCTACATACGCACCCACCCACATCCCCCAGGACCCTCACCCCCTCACCCTCAAAACTCAATACAAAAGAGAACAAGCACTTCATCTCAAGAGGCACCGGCTAAGCCTCTAATTCTAAATCTGTTCCATCTCATAAATTTCGTCAACTAACTCCCATGGATCAGGGATATGTTCCAAATCTTCACTGTTTCTATTCTTTGCGCTTGACTTTTTTCCCATTCGAGGAAACAAAGGTTTTGGCTCCACAGGTATCAGTTCTTGCATCTTTAAAAGATTCCTCGCGATGTTTTCATGATGTGCTCATTCATAAGGATTTAGCTCCTCATGTAGATTACAAAGGAACTTATATTAAACTAAAGACTAATGATTATATCAAATGCTAACACAACAGAGCAGGGGTGTACAAATAAGCGCCAAACTATAGCTTATGCGGAGATCATTGATCTAATAAAAAAGCAAGTGCGGCTACAATAATCTCAGGTTTAACCACCTCAGTGCAGTACACATCATAAAAAGGGATCTCGGTACCTATTCCTCCTCTTTGACTAGCTAGTGTTCGTTGCCAGCCCCAAGGTCTCATCGTCATCACAGAGCTGGTGTGGCTGGCGTTGACAATGGTGTATCGGATCTGGATTTGGATCCAGCTAGGGTTCAGTTGGATGGCAACGGGTACCGAGGTTGGGGATCCGGATCTGGAGTCAAGCTATTGCGGCGATGGCACCTAGCGCTCAGAGCGAGGTGGGCATTGCAGCGGGCGGCACTGTTTGAAAGTTTGAAAGTGGAGAGAGAGGGAGGAGTGAGAAGAGAGACTGGTGCGGCTGCAAGAATGGGAGATGGGGCGAAGAAAGCCCGTCCTTGTGCTTTTATGTGGCCATCACAATACCATAAGTGCCCTTACCTTAGTGGAACATATTTTCAGCGTGGAAGGGCAAAACAGACACATCAACGTGTTGGCGGGCGCGGAGCAAAAATTTTGCACAAATTCAAACCTTCGGGCGGGGAGACCGCCCCCGTATGCTCTCAAGAAGAGGCCGCCACATATTCCGCATTTTTAATAGAAAAATGTTTACGATCCGAGAAAGCCCCCAGCTCTGTGAATTTAACGTGTAGGACAGCACGTTGGTGGCCGGCGACGTCGCGGACTCTTTCGCTACCAGAGCAGGAAACGTGTCAACCCTCGACTAGTACTTGTTTATGTGAGTTTTACTTTCTTTGTTATTTTACTTATTCTTTTATCCGTATTTCAATAAAGGATAGGATACGGGCCTAGGAAATATTTTAGTTCACAAAAAATAAAAACAACATGTATTTCAACTACCAGTTACATACGCTTTCACCCCGATCGAAACCGCTTTCATATGTCCACCACTATTTGGCTTATCAGAGAAGCCATGCTTGTGTACCAGCATCTTATGTAATATTTCTTCTTGTGGTTATCTCTGTCAGAAGATGCTTTAGCCAAAGCATGACTTAGTGCATCATTCCACTTCCAGTTCCTCAACCCTACACCGCAGATGCAAAGCGATGACTTTTGCGAACACAACAAAAAATTAATGTGAAAAACCAATGGCATACATAACTATACTAAATTATTGAAATGCTTCCTGTAGTTCTAGATCATCTCATGAGTACCTTGGCAAATTGGGCATCTGGCAATCCTCTTGGTTTGCTACTCCTCCATAAAAAGCAATTGTACCTATTGACCTTCCTCGTCTCCCTCGCTGTCTGTGGAGTTGGCATGAAGAGGAGACTTTGTGACGTGCAGATTACAGCCATACTGATCACACAGCATGACCCTGATCATGTACAGCACAATAGCGTCAGTGCATGCATACCTGATCTGGACGCCACTCAGGATCTTGTCATCCCAGTCTTCAAAACATGTGTTGGTTTTTTATTCACCACGACCACTCCCAGCAACATATCCGTGAGCTCTACGAGGCTTGGCACTTTGTACCACTCCTTGTCGTGGATCATGAACGGCACCATGGCCTAAAGTTCCACCGTATTAGAAAACTCGATCTGGTGGCCATCCCGCAGTCGATCGAAGTTGTTGGCGAGATCGACGCCAATGAAAATGTGACCTTACTCCGCAAGTAACTTCTTGAGGTCATCGGGAATGCTGCCGACGACGCCTATCTGGAAGAGAAGGCACCTATCACCGATGTACATCTGGATGAGGGCTATATTTCTCTGCTCCTTCTCATAAAACTCCATGTTAAAACCGACGATGATGGCCCGGTGCTCCACGTCGTCGCAAACTTCTTGCAGAAAATGATCCACCGTCTTGGATGAGGACGTGACCATAACCATGAACTCTTTCTCGCCGACTTGGATTGGGATTTCCACTTCATCCGTGGAGCAGGAACTGGAGAAGGAGTGGGATGATCTGGCCGTGGTGCGCGAGGGAGATGAACTATTGTTGATGGAGCAGGAGTGTAATGATGTAGCAATGGAGCGGGAGGGAGGTGAACTATCACCCACGTAGCGTGCGGGAGCGGGAGCAATTGGGATGAATTGGTGGGGTTCGGTGTCTTGATGACGACGAACTGGCAATGCGAGGAGCGGGTGGTTTTATAGGAAATGCATTAGAGAAACCCAATGCGACCCCGCCACCAGTTGCGAAACCTGAAGAATACAACTGCATGCACGCGTGGGGAAGATGCACCCGGATCATCGCTTAGTAGCCCACCGCTCATTGGGAAACTGGAAGGACTCAACTACACGTGTGGGAAAGATGCACCGGATCATCGCTCAATAACCGCGCACCGATAGCAATGCATGAATTGCCCACCTTCTGGCTCGCATCTTGCAGCAAGGATGTTGGGTTATGAGGGTGCTACACTAGCTAGAAAATAAAACTTTTCTACCTCATAAACCAGGATCTACTGCTAGTTATAGGTTATGGAATTACCACTAGACGCGCAGGTGCAGCGGAAGACGACTCGATGTAGTCGTACATGTCACAGCAGGCAGTGCAGTTGCGTGGTCATTCGTCACGTCAACCGCTCACGCGGTTCATCCCAGTGCTCCAGATGCAGCACCTCCGAGGAATCCCACACGTGCAGGGAAGAAGCGATGCGTCTCTGGACTGCTACGTCCACGAGGAGCAGAAGGCGCAAGCATGGGGAGGGCGACGGCGGCTATCAAAAGAGTGTAACCTGACCACGCCCATGCCCCTTCACTTATATAGGCGTCCCAATGAGCTCACGAGTTGGAGGTCCATTAGTAACCCTAAGCCTTGTCTAATTCGGGTCCAACCAGAATTAGGCTTTCAGCCCCTTAAGCGTGCGACCCTATGGGTTCATGCACACATTGACATGGGTCGAGTACTCCTACTCGCTCAATAGTTGACAACGGCCTCTAGCAAGACGTGACAACTCCTATGTGCACGCAAAGATCATATCAGACGAACCACTACGACCACATACAAGTTATTCCCTTTACCACTCAATATATGGTTCAACTCGTGGGTTAATACTTAACCCAAGCACGACCATGCATTTGTTTGATCCAATCACTTGAGTGATCCAGTGATATCTCTCACGCGTAGAGAGGGACAAATTCCATCTTGATTGTCTATGTCTTATAGCATGCTTCCCGACCACCCGAAGACCACTTTTATAACTACCTAGTTACGGAGCAGCGTTTGATAGTCCCTAAGTAGGCCGTTTCACATCTTGAGTACATACCACAATCTTAGGTCTAAGGACATAACGTATATGACATGAATAGAGACTTTCTCATGTCGGGTCAGTCCAGCCTAGATGTCTCACATGTGCCCACATTATTAGTTTGACATCTCCATGTCCATGACTTGTGAAACATAGCCATCAACTAATACATGTGCTGGTCTAATATTCAAGTGTGTTCTTACAAGAACACCGACCAGGGATAACTTTAGAATAACCATTCAAGTAATTGAGTTCCATAAATAATTCACATAATTACCAATCAACACAAGTTGTCTATAATGGATATTCAATGAACACTTATTGCATGTATAGATACAACTGGAATATCATCATCTCTATGATTACCTCTAGGGCATATTCCCAACAGTCTCCCACTTGCACTAGAGTTAATCTCTAAGATATCTAATCCCCATAGACCTCATGTGCGCCTCAAGCTTAGGCTGTGGAAGAGCCTTTGTCAAAGGATCTGCTACATTCAAATCCGTATGTATTTTGCACAATTTGATCTCTTCTCGTTTTACAAACTCTCGAATGAGATGAAACTTCTGGAGTACATGTTTGTTCTTCTGGTGATCCCTAGGCTGTTTAGCCTGTGCAATCGCCCCATTGTTATCATAATGTAAATTCAATGGGCCCAATGCATTCGGAAACACACCAAGCTCAATGAGGAACCTCCTCATCCAAACACCTTCCTTTGCAGCGCCAGAAGCTGCAATGTACTCAGCTTCTGCTGTAGAATCGAACACCGTCTCTTGCTTGCAACTTTTCTAGCTAACTGCACCACCATTTATTATGAACACAAAACCTGATTGAGATAGTGAATCAGCCCCGTCGGTTTGGAAACTAGCATCGGTGTAACCGTTTACAATGAGCTCCTCCTCACCTCCATAGATTAGGAACACATCCTTAGTCCTTCGTAAGTACTTAATAATGTTTTTAACCAACGTCCAGTGACTCTCACCAGGATTGGCTTGATACCTGCTCGCAACACTTAGAGCATAGGCTACATTTGGACGAGTACATATCATGGCGTACATGATGGAACCAACTGCCGAAGCGTATGGAACCTTACTCATGTATTTGCGCTCAGCATTAGTGGAAGGACACTGCTTATCACTGTAGCGCACACCATGTGACACAGGCAAGAACCCTTTCTTAGACTGTTCCATGTTGAACTGCTTCAACATCTTGTCAATGTAAGTATCCTGGCTTAATCCTATTAGCCTTCTCAACCAATCTCTATAGATCTTAATGCCCAAGATGTATGTTGCTTCTCCTAAATCCTTCATAGAAAAACTATTATTCAGTGTTACAGATTGAAACATAGGAATATCATTCCTAATCAATAGTATGTCATCCACATACAAGATCAGAAATACAACAATGCTCCCACTTTCCTTCTTGTAAACACAAGGTTCTTCTTCATTTTGACGGAAGCCAAACCCTTTGACGACCTCATCAAAATGAAGATTCCAACTCTGAGATGCTTGCTTTAACCCATAAATAGATTTCTTAAGCTTGCATATCTTTCCAGCATTATTAGGATAAAAAAACCTTCGGGCTATATCATATACACGTCCTCTTCTAAATACCCATTTAGAAAGGCTGTTTTAACATCCATCTGCCATATCTCATAATCAAAATATGTAGCAATTGTTAGAACGATCCAGATAGATTTAAGCATCGCTACTGGCGAGAATGTCTCATCATAGTCAACCCCTTGAACTTGCCAAAAACCCATTGCGACAAGCCGAGCTTTATAGACGTGAACATTTTCGTCCATATCCTTCTTCTTCTTGAAGATCCATTTGCAATCAATGGGTCTAACCCCATCAGGTGGGTCAACCAAGTTCCAAACTTGATTGTCTCCCATGGAATCTATCTCAGATCTCATGGCACTTTGCCATTTCTCAGAATCTAGATCCATCATAGCTTCCGCATAATCCGTAGGTTCGTCATTGTCTAACAATAACAAATCCCCATGCAATGCGCGAAGTCTCACTGATCTTCATGGTTGTGGTGGTGTGTCGACTGCCATGGGTGTCTCAACTTGCTCTGCTACATTAGCATCACTCATAGAGTCAGTCCCCACTGGCTCATCTTGAACTTCTTCAAGATACACCTTTTGTCCATTCTTTTCTGTTTTGAGAAACTCTTTCTCTAAGAAAACACCATTTCGAGTAACAAACACATTGCCCTCTGACTGGTTATAGACATAATACCCTAAAGTTTGCTTCAGATATCCCACAAAAAAGCACTTGTTCGATTTGGGTGTCAGTTTATCTGATATAAGTCATTTGACATAAACTTCACAGCCCCAAATTTTTAGAAAAGACAAACTGAGACTCTTACCAGTCCACATCTCATATGGTGTCTTAACTACGGACTTAGATGAAACCCTATTCAATGTGAAAGCGGCTGTTTCTAGAGCGTATCCCCAAAATGATAAAGGTAGGTCCGACTGGCTCATCATAGACCGAACCATGTCCAACAAGGTTTGATTACATTGCTCAGACACACCATTTCTCTGAGGCGTTCTGGGTGGCGTAAGGTGTGGAACAATTCCACAACTCTTATGATGATTGCTAAACTCATGACTTAGATATTCGCCTCCACGATCAGATCGCAAGGCCTTGATCTTCTTGCCACGTTGATTCTCTACTTCATTCTGAAATTCTTTGAACTTTTCAAATGTTTTAGACTTATGCTTCATTAGGTAGACATATCCATATCTACTAAAGTCATCAGTAAAAGTTATGAAGTATTGAAATCCTCCTCTAGCTGTCATGCTCATTGGTCCGCATACATCAGTATGTACAAGTTCCAACAAGTCAGACACCCTCTCAGGAAATCCTTTGAATGACACCTTGGTCATCTTGCCTAGCAGGCAAGCCTCACATGTCTCGTATGATTCAAAATCGAACGAAGTTAGAAGCCATCATCATGGAGCCTCTTCATGCGATTCTCACTTATATGACCCAAGCGACAATGCCACATATAGGTAGGACTTAACTCATTAAGCCGAGGCTGTTTAGCACTAACATTACAGAGAGGTGCATCATCAAGATTTAAAATAAATTACCCATTCACAATGGATGCAAAAGCCACAAACACATCATTCTTGGAGATCACACAACCATTGTCTTTACTCGCAAAAGAATAACCATCCTTCATCAAACATGAAGGTGATATAATGTTTTGATTTAAGCTAGGAACAAAATAACAATTATTCAATTCCATGATAAATCCTGATGGCAGGTGAAGTTGCATCGTCCCGACGTTCAACGCAGCAACTCTTGCATTGTTGCCCACGCGGAAGTCAACCTCTCCCTTTTCCACGTTTCTACTTCTTATCATTCCCTACATCGTATTGCAAATATGAGCAACTGATCCGGTATCAAATACCTAGGAATAGATATATGAGTTAGCAAGAAAAATGTTCATAACATGAACAACAAGGGTACAAGTAGCAGTAATACCTTTACCACCGCCATCCTTCTCTAAGGACGCCAAGTACTCCTTGCAATTCCTTTTCCAGTGACCTTTCCCCTTAAAGTAAAAGCAATTAGAATTTGCAGATGGTCCAGCCTTAGCACAGATGGGTTTGTCTTAGATATCTCATCTTTAGCCTTGCCCTTCTTATTGCCCTTCCTCTTGACCGAGGTCTGTTCTGGACCGCCAACACTTGGCTACTACCGGCACCTTTCTTGATGTCGGCTTGTGCTATTTTCAGCATACCACACAGTTCACTTAAGCCTCTCTCTGCCCCATTCATATGGTAGTTTGAGATGAAGTTTCCATAGCTAGGTGAAAGAGATGAGAGGATAAAATCAGTAGCCAACTCTTAGCCGATTGGGAAGCCCAGCTTCTCAAACCTCTGAGTGTAAACAACCATCTTGATTACGTGTGGTCCTATTGCTGCGCCCTCTGCAAGCTTGGTTTCCACAAGCGCCTTAGAGACATTGAACCTTTCAGTCCTGGCCTACGTGCAGAACATCTCCTCAAGCACCATGATCATATCATTCGCTGAGTGATTGTTATCAAACTGCATCTGCAGATCAGATTCCCTGGAAGCAAGCATAAGGCAACTCACTTCAAGATCAGCATCGTATGCTTTCCTGTAAGCGGTTCTTTTAGCACCAGGTGCATTTTCTTCAGGCTCATCTGGTAATGGGGTGTCTAGAATATCTTCCTTTTTCTCAACCCTGAGAACAATTCTCTGGTTGCGGACCCAATCCGTGTAATTTGTTCCATTCAACTTATCTTTCTCAAGAATTGTACACAAAGAAAATGGTTGATTGCGAGCGGCCATCTACAACAAAAGTAATGCAAAATACTAAGACAATGTATCCATGAAGGAGTAAATTATATCAAATAGAATATACTCCCACTAAAATCAATATCCCTCAATTGATATTTAGTGATTTAAGACCACAACTAACATCCCGACCAGTGAGCTTTAGCATCACCGCTGGTCGGTATGGTAGATCGGTAAGCAAAACCTTGCTAATCATATCTCATATGAATCTTGTTGTTGGGCTAGCATCCCTATGCCAAGCACTCAACCTTACCATGCTTCAAGATCCCTAACCATTAGGATGACCTTGTTCAAGTAACCAAACCTTCTTGCAGTAAGTATCCAATACGAACCTGCCTAGTGAAGGAAAACCAGTGGCACCCTAATTTTATAGACCCACCACTGATTGTACAAGAATTATGACAGTGCAAGGTTTGGGGAAGCATTCAACTTAAACATTGCTGAGGGATCGTTCTACTTCACTACCGTACTCATGTAGACAAAAACATAATAGCATGTGAAAGTAGAACATAGTAATGAGAATCGCATTCACACATAGTGACATGGTACGGCCCTTTAATGAATGGTGATCTCCATCTCCATCATCTTGCCCATCATGGTGATCTCCATCTCCACAATCCATGTGTGCCATCCTTCTTGTGATAAGTCCTCCAAGAACTATCTTGCTGCAAGCTATACTAATTACATAGTCGCAAGATCACAAGATGGCGCACAGGCCAGTACATCAAATGGCAACACATATGGCTCCAACCGTGTTGCTTACATGACACACAGGCCATGAAAAATTACATACATACACATGGGCCATACCAATCACATCATACCCTGCAAAAAAAGTTAGGCGTAGAACGATTCTATGCGCTACGATAGGTAGCAACGGCGCCCTGAAAACCACACGGGATTACACAGATCGCATCTATGGAATCGCTATGAAAATCTCATCAAACTGATCTCATCATCCTAAATCTGAACCGTTCAGAGTCCCTCTATTTTCACTAGATCAATCCCATTGATCTATGCCAACATGTATGGTCTTACGTGTATCACTTAACTCAGGTGGCGGATTAAATCGACTGGTATGAGTACATCGTTACATGGCCATGTAATAAGAGCACGAAAACAGATTGAGTTTTCATCTACCACCCCGTTTCACAAATAGATCTAATCAACATGTGCAATCAAACCTAGTAGATCGCATCTACTATTCCTGCATATCAACCATATGCCCAAAACTGAACCTATAACGAGGCCGTAACGGCTCCGATACCACTGTTGGGTTATGAGGGTGCTACGCTAGCCAGAAAACAAAACTTTTCTACCTCATAAACCAGGATCTACTGCTAGTTACAGGTTAAGGAATTACCACTAGATGCGT
The DNA here is from genome assembly GCA_023333625.1 of Bothriochloa decipiens. NCBI lineage: Eukaryota > Viridiplantae > Streptophyta > Magnoliopsida > Poales > Poaceae > Bothriochloa > Bothriochloa decipiens. Next base: position 26,821,596 of record CM041634.1, read on the forward strand.
AGGTGCAGCGAAAGACGACTTGATGTAGCCGTACGCGTCGCAGCAGGCAGTGCAGTTGCATGGTCGTCCGTCACGTCAACCCCTCGCGTGGTTTGTCCCAGTGCTCCAGATGCAGCACCTCCGAGGAATCCCACACATGCAGGGAAGAAGTGATGTGCCTCTGGACTGCTAGGTCCACGAGGAGCAGAAGGCGCGAGCGTGGGGAGGGCGACGGCAGCTATCAAAAGCATGTAACCCTGACCGCGCCCCTGTCTCTTCACTTATATAGGCATCCCCAATGAGCTCACGAGTTGGAGGCCCATTAGTAACCCTAAGCCTTGTCTAATTCGGGTCCAACCCGAATTAGGCTTCCAGCCCCTTAAGCGTGCAACCCTATGGGTTCATGCACACATTGACATGGGTCGAGTACTCCTACTCGCCCAATAGTTGATAGCGGCCTCTAGCAAGATGTGACAACTTTTATGTGCATGCAAAGATCATATCAGATGAACCACTACGCCCACATATAAGTTATTCCCTTTGCCACTCGATATATGGTTCAACTCGTGGGTTAACACTTAACCCAAGCACGGCCATGCATTTGTTTGATCTAATCACTTGAGTGATCTAATGATATCTCTCTCACGTAGAGAGGGGCAAATTCCATCTTGATTGTCTATGTCTCATAGTATGCTTTCCGACCACCCGAAGACCACCTTTATAACTACCCAGTTACGGAGCAGCGTTTGATAGTCCCTAAGTAGGCTGTTTCACATCTTGAGTACATACCACAATCTCAGGTCTAAGGACATAATGTATATGACATGAATAGAGACTTTCTCATGTCGGGTCAGTCCAGCCTACATGTCTCACATGTGCCCACATGATTAGTTTGACATCTCCATGTCCATGACTTATGAAACATAGCCATCAACTAATACATGTGCTGGTCTAATATTCAAGTGTGTTCTCACAAGAACACCGACCAGGGACAACTTTGGAATAACCATTCAAGTAATTGAGTTCCACAAACAATTCACATAATTGCCAATCAACACAAGTTGTCTATAATGGATATTCAATGAACACTTAATGCATGTCATAGATACAACTGGAATATCATCATCTCTATGATTACCTCTAGGGCATATTCCCATCAAAGGACGCATCTCACCACATCCTAATGCATAATGAAGGTGGCATTGGTATTGAAATGCTATTGCACATAGGAAAGTCATGCTATTGCGCATGAGAAAGTCCGGCCCCTGTAAAGTAGACCGCGTCAGACAGTATTCTCCATAGTTTATCCTCTTTTCTTGTGACACTTGTTACTATGTCATTTAGTAGTTTGCGTGATTAACTCTATAGAAAATAGTAATGATGTCTATGACATAAAATGCAAGGGAGCACACTGAAGCAAGATTTGTTAAGAAGAACTGCACGAACATGGACTTCGGAGGGAATTTGCTCAAGTGCACTAAGACTCCAAAACATCAGACCACAATGATCACTCAACCACAGTGTAATGGCTGGTGGTTGTAGCCCTCGCCGCCCCTTTGGACTGCTGCAGCGTGCACCAGTTGCCCGTGGAGTGCTCATCGACGTGATCTGGCTGCGTCTAGTTTTGGACCTTTTCCTTCAAACCCAACCATCGGTGCCTCTAGCGGTGCAGGCAGGCAGCAGCAGCAGCAGACAACAGGCCTAGACGCAGGGCATTCACCAACAGAGCACTTAGTGATGCATCATTTTGCAAATGTCTAGGTCAATTCCATCTGAAAACTTTGTACAATTTTGTAGTTTTTGAATTTCTCTAGGAATGCCAGAAAGTCCGACCACCAGATATTTCATCCCATAGGACAACATGTGAAGGGTTGTCCATTTTGAATGTCGTATCAATTAGTCTGCTGGCAAGCCGATAGCTTTGCACCAATCGTGTTCATGTTGGGTCAACACAGATCAATGCCAATATGACCTAATGACCTGAGCCACACAACGCTCAATGAATAACGAAAGAACATTTGGTCCCTTATTTTTAGAACAACACAGTAGTACAACGCAGAGATACATCAAATTGAGCCTTATTTTACTTCTCCCCTCAAAATAAACGCCTGAGCCAACACAACACACCAGGGATCCTCCACTGCTGCCACTACCGCACGTGTCGAGGGAGGGGAAACAAAATTCCCATGAGTCGCATATCTCTAATTCCAAAGATACTAAACGTTCACATCATCTGACCATTTCCCTGCCGAGGCACGCGAGGCATACTCATTGATCTTATTGAGCTCTTCCTATTTCTCTTCAAAGGCACATGAGGCATACTCACTGAGCTTATTGAACTCCTCCATATGCTTTCTACTGAACTCCACTGATTCCAGTCGAACCTTTGACATCTCCCTTACCGTTTCATTCAGTTGATTGGGGAGTGCAGGAGAATATTTTTGTTTAGCTACAAGTTGTTCGTGAAGCATTCTCTCCTGTGAAATCCAAGCAATAAACATCAGCTTAAAGATAGTGGAAGAGGACTTTAGTTGAAAATCAAAGAGATTATGGAGTGGACCCTGGAATCAATGAGGAGGGTGGCGTAGAGATTGAGTTCTTTTAGATCCTGGGTGCTGGCCATTGCGCCCATCCTATTGCTCAGTTGATTGGCAAGTGCGGCAGAATATTCTCGTTGAGCTACAAGCTGTTCACAAAGCATTCTCACATGCAAAATACAAGAAGTAAACATTAGCTTATAGATAGTGGACAAGGACTTCAATTAAATATCCAAGATATTATGCAGAGGACCCTGGAATCAATGAGGTGGATGGATTCAAAAATGTATTCTTCTGCTTCTTGGAGGTTGGGTGATGCATCCGTCTAGTTGTTGGGGGCCGCCTCCATTTCCTCAGTGTGCAATAGCCCTGTGCTTCCTAAGTAATGGGATCAATGGAATAGAAAATAATCGTTGGCACTGGTCGAGTGAACATCATTGGCATTGGCAGAATCGAGTGCAGCTTAAAGAATAGTGACATTGATTTGCTGCCTCCTACCAGAATCATTCCCCGTCCTGCATCTATAAAAAATTATGGGATATGGCGATATGCATCGAAGGTTATTAATCTAAGCGAAATCCCCAAGTCCTGTACTATAGTAGATAAGGAAAACCCGAATGAAGAAACAAACATTAAAAAGGGGAGAAAGAAGACCTGCGGATCGGATCTGATGCCTCTGCTGCGGCACACAAGCAACGCAGACGCCAATGCTACCACGCCCCACCGGGAAAGCCCCACCGCCTGCCTCCAAATGGACGCCAGAGCCAGCACAGCACACCGGGGATCCTCCACCGCCCAGCCAGTGCAAGTCCAATGGGCAGATATTTTCCCAATATTATAGGTCACCATGTTCCACATGAGGAGGACCCAATGAGCGGGGACAACCCTATTATCGCACGGCCCAGCACTGTCTCATGGTACACAATAGATATGGTTGGACTTTCTCCAGGTACACAAAACAGATATGGTCAAACAATCCGATGTCCCAAGCCTTGGCTCCTGGTGGTTCATGTCTATGAATGCCAGAAAGTCCGACCATTACATAATTAAACATGTAAGACAAAGAATAATGCATTTGTTAGTTTTCATTGTCGTAGCAATCCGTATGCACCGATACATTGAATCAATCATCTACCTGCTGGCTCCCACCTTGCAGCGAGGAGCAAATTTTGCCTCATTGTAACATAGAGCGTATCGAGGATGCATCAAATATGTTTCATTCTTAGTGAAATACCCAAGTCCTATAGTACATCCATGATGAGGTAGAACCCAAATGAAGAAATAAACAGTAAAAAGGGAAGAAAGGAGACATGCGGTTCGGAACTATCGTCTGTGCTGCCGCACACAACCGATAGCAATACATGAATTGCCCACCTTCTGGCTTGCATCTTTGCAGCGATGACGCATTTGGCCACATCCTAATGCATAATGAAGGAAGCATTGGTATTGAAATGCTATTGCACATAAGAAAGTCATGCTATCGCGCATGAGAAAGTCCAGCCCCTATAAAGTAGACCGCATTGGACAGTATTCTCCAGAGTTTATCCTCTTTTTCCTGTCATGCTTATTACTATGTCATTTAGTAGTTTGCGTGACAAACTCTATAGCAAAGAGTAATGATGTCTACGACATAAAATGCATGGGAGCACAACAAAGCAAGATTTGTTGAGAAGAACTAAATGAACATAGACTTCGGAGGGAATTTGTTCAAATGAACTGAGACTCCAAAATATCAAACCACAAATGATCACTCAACCGAGCCCCCAGGAGTTGAAGACCGAGAGTTAGGCACGCATCACCTTAGGGAGCTACGCAAGACATCGTTGTACTTATTGAGCTACTCCTGTTTCTCTCTAAAGGTATGCATGGTATCCTCACAGAGCTTATTAAACTCCTCCGGTTTCTCTGTCGAGGCACGCATATCACTGATCTTATTGAGCTCCTCCTGTGTCTCTCTAAAGGTACGCATGGAATACTCACAGAGCCTAGCTAACTCCTCTTTATGCTTTCCAATGAACTCCTCTAATTCTAGTCGAATGTGTACCATCTCCCTTAACATGTCCTTTAGTTGATTGGGGAGCGTGGGAGAATATTTCTGTCCAATTACCAGCTGTTCGTGAAGCATTCTCTCCTGCAAAATCCAAGCAGTAAACATCAGCTTATAGATAGTGGAAGGGGACTTCAATTGAAAATCCAAGATATTATGCAGTGGATCCTGGAAACAATGAGGTGGATGGCATCAAGATTGAGTTCTTTTGGTTCTAGGGTGCTAGCTGTGGTGACCATCTTATTGGTCAGTCGATTGGTGAGTGTGGCAAAAAATTCCCTTAGAGCTACAAGTGATCCGCAAAGCACTATCAGCTTATAGATAGATAGTGGACAAGTACTTCAATTGAATATCCAAGATTATGCAGAGGACCTCAGAATCAATGCGGCAGATGCGTTCTAGAATGTACTCTTCTACTTGTTGTAGGCTGAACGATGCGTACGCCCAGTTGGTGGGGGCCATCTCCATTTTGTTAGTGTGCAATAACCTTGTGCTTCCTAAGTGATGATCAATCAAAATAGAAAACAATCTTTGGCACTAGTTGAGTGAACAACATATAAGAATTTCCATGTTACGAGCTTATCCAAATTTAGAGTACTAGCACATAGACATAGACAACTCAAATTAGAATAGAAGTTACTGTGGCTATAACCATTAGTCCAATACAATTTTAGCTAAATCAAGTCTAACCATCACACTTACAATACCATTACAAATTCAGTCCAACAGCCATGAGCTATAGGGACTACCAGAACCATTACCATCCTGCATCTATCTAAAATTAAGGGATATGGTGGTATGCATCAAAGGTGTTCATTTTAAGTAAAATCCCAGAGTTTTGTAGTAGATCCATGATGAGGCAAAACCCAAATGAAGACACAAACAGTAAAAAGGGGAGAAAGGAAACCTGCGGATCAGATCTGACGCCTCTACCGCTGTCGCGGCACACAAGCGACGTGGACGCCAATGCCACTGCGCCCCACCGGGAAAGCCCCGCCGCCTACCTGTAAAAGGACACTGAAGCCAGCACAGCACACCAGGGATCCTCGATCACCCCCTCTATGGCTCCGCCATCCAGCCAGCGCAAGTCCAATGGGCAGATATTTTCACATTTTCAGGGGATATATATCCAATATATAGGTCAACTTGTTACACACGAGGAGGACCCTCAGGAGCAGGAATGGCCCAATTATCACACGGCCCATATAAGGACTGTCCCGTGGTACAGAAAAGAGATATGGTCAGACTTTCCCTTGGTACACAACAAATAAATCACCGGATAGTCTGATATCCCAAGCCTTGGCTCCTGGCAGTTCATGTCTGCGAATGCAAGAAAGTCCGTCCGCTACATAATTGAACAAGTCGGACAAAGCATAATGTGTTTGTCAATTTTCATTGCTGTAGCAATCAGTATGCACCGATACATTGAATCATTCGCCTACCTACTGGCTCCCACCTTGCAGCGAGGAGCAAATCTTGCCACAAAGTAACAAATGGCTAGGTATACTTGATCACGTAGGATGCGGTAAAGACAAATGGCTGCTCAACCAGTCAGTGATGCGCTCGTGGTGGAATGCATTGCCGCGACAGGGCATGTTCACGCCATGGGTGACCGATCTATTTTTGCAGAGGTAGGTGCTGAGGTAGGAGAATACAACGGGTTGCTTGTGATTAGGGGCCAGTTACATGGTTCGCTGAAGCTAGTGCTCGTGCTATTGTATGGCAAGAATGCATTACCAAATTGAACTTGGAATATCCTTGCAGCAATGAGAAAGATTTGCCTGACCCTAATGCAGAATGGAGGAGCCATTTGGTGATGAAATGTTACTGCATCGCAATGTCTGGTCCCTAGTATATATGAACGTGTCTGACATCGTAGTTTATCCTCGTTTTCCTGTGATGCTGGTTACTTTATATATAGCAAAGAGTAACAATGTCTGCGACATAATAACAAAGTAATATACAGAAGGAAGAGTTAAAACATAGGAAAGAGTAACATTTGTGTCTCAACTCCCAACATATGGAAGATACATCAAATGCAATGTGACATGCATCAAATGGAATTTTTTTTAATCTACTCCTCTACTAATGACTTCAAGAACAAAGGGACATATGGAAGATACCAAGATCTACTGACAAATTCTGTCAGGACCGAACATCTAACATAAGAAAAGACACGTGCAGGGATGACATGAACTTTTCTGATGTCCATGTTATACATGATAATTGTTCTTGCCTCCCCAGCAAAGAAGATCAAATTCCATTCAGGGTGAACTGTAATCGGTATGTACTCTTCATCTCATTCCTCGTGACCAAATTGAATATTAGTCTTTCCAAATACATTAATAGCACTAACAGTATGCTTTAGTATCTATTCATCAGTATTATAGTCTTCAAGGACCCAGACTGAAAGTTTAGACTTAGTGCGCCTATTAACAACACACGCACACAAGTGACCCTGAACTTGATGTATGGAGGTAGCAATTCTATTAGGCCTAGGAATTTTTCTCCATTTGTTTCCCTTGACATCCATAGCAAGTATGTGACAGTACCCACCCCAGTAGCCAACCATGTGCAGACAACTGTTAAGAAACACACTTGTTGATCTTACTAATGTCACATTAATACCATCGCTCCCCATCCACATTCCTTAGAGATCCATGTTGTTGTTTCGGATGAGTAGATGTCCACAACCACGCACTCACCCTCCTCTTCTATATATTCAATCACATGGAAGTGCGAGGAGGCTGTCGGATTGAATGCCAATCGAGCCTCACCGATAGAATGGTTACTAGGTGACAGTTTCATGAACCACTGGGTTGCCGGATTGCAAACCACATAGCGGTATCCATCAAGTACATGGCACCAACATAGGATGAGGCTGTTGCAGCAATCACTGACAGCTACATTGTCCATGGGCAAGAATTCGAAGGACAACTCTACACCGATGACACTGGTGAAGTGTCTATAGCCTTTATAAGTGTCATAGTTGAAGCCAGCCATAGTTTGGGGCAGCAGCTTAAGGTACTTCGGGTGTAAGATTAGTCTTTTCCAGGATTTACAGACCATTTTGTAGCAGAATAAGGAGCAGGAAGGGAGGCGGTGGAGGATCTCGACAACAACATCATACACGAGGCTGGCAAATGAGTTTGTCCTCTTGTCAGGGGCCTCCTTCATTTCTAGTTCAGCTCAAAGAAACATATGCACTCCATTCTAACACCCCAACATCCATGCATCATCGGTTATCAATCCAAATGCAATCCCTAGTACCATAGGCCATACATGCTGAAGTAATCCCCAGATGAAGAAATGAACAGTAAAAGGTGAGAAAGGATACCCGCAGATCGGATCTGACGCCTCTGCCATGGCACACTAGTAACACGGACGCCAATGGCGCCGTTCTCCACTAGGAAAGACCCACAGCCAGCCAAAAAATGGACTCGTGAGCCACCACAGCACATGGATCCTGGCGTTCAAAAGCTACTCATATGTTCCAATTCTGAGTGGCCTGGTGTGCCTGTCGGAGTAGCTACAGTCCCACAGGTAGATGTCGGAGGAGTGCAGACAACTATTTAAATTTATTGTGATGGCAATAAAGTCCAGCGCCATTACATTTGACCACGTCTGACAGTGTCTCCATATTTTATCCTTGTTTTCCTGTGATGCTTGTTACTGTGTTGGTAAGTAGTTTACATGACTAAAGGGAACACACCGAAGCAAGATTTGAAACTGCCAGACCATACTGTGTGTCACGGATGAGAGGTGCTATTGATTTGTACTGTAGATGATAATGTCGGACCGCTACATATTTGATTTCCTAGGACCAACTGTGAAGGGTTGTTATGAATGGCATAGCAATCAGTCTGCTGGGAAACTGATAGCATTGCATCAACTGAATTTAGGCTTTCACCTTGTAGCGAGGATCCAGTCTTGATGGATCCTAATGCATCAACTGTGTGGTCCAAGGGAACATGAGATCAACATGTTCAACACGATGAGTATGTATGACTCCCTTAGGAGCGGGGATGGTGTTGTCACATGACCCATAAGGACTGTCCCGTGGTATACAAATGAGATATGGCTGGACTTTCCCATTCTACATGAAAGAGAAATGGACGGACTGTCCCATCTCTTGATCTCGCAAGTCCCAAGTCTTGGCTCCTGGCAGTTCATGTCTGCGAACACCAAAATGTCCGACCACTACATAATTGAACTCGTAGGACAAGCCATTGATGTTTGAATTCAGTGCGCACATAAGAAAGACCGGCCCTGTACATTTGACTGCATCTGGCAGTACCCTCTATAGTTTATCCTCATTTTCATGTGATGCTTGTTACTGTGTCCTTTACTAGCTAAAGTGACTACTAACTTCATTTGATAGAGTATCGACATCTACGACATAAAACGCAAGGGAGTACACGAACTTTGATACATCAAGTTCATACTCCCTCCATCCCAAATTGTAAGTCACTTTAATTTTTTTGGTACACTCACTTTGCTATGTATTTAGACATAAAACTATGTCTAGATACATCGCAAAGTGAGTGTACCAAAAAAGTCAAAGTGACTTACAATTTGGGATGGAGGGAGTGCAAACGAAACTAATAATTAAAAACAAGTCATTAAAGTAAACAAGAATGACTCCCCTTTTTTACAAGCTATTTTCCTCATCTAATGACACATAGGTTTTAGATAATGGATTCCTCTGCCAGATCTGCAACTTATGGCTGAAGACACTATTAGTTGGCCCATTTATGATTGACTGTCCGCCACTGGAGAAATGAGAAAACGAAGTACTTTCCCTTCTCTTGATATACTACATGTCCTTGCAAAGACGGCCCAACTATGGCACACACATGGAGGACTTTCTGGCGCTGCAAAAACGAGAAACGACTGGTCTGTCCTAATAATCAAGTAAAGCAACAACAACAGTCGAGGGGCAGACGTACTGTAACTAAGACACTAAAAGATTTTTTTTTGAACTACCAGCTAAAGGTAACTCACGGGTGCGGGTTGGTGACCGTGTCTGCCTTGAATGTCATCTACCACCTCCCCATCTACCATCTCCCCATCTACCATCCTTAGGGCGCCTATCTCGAGGCGGATCCTTTAACAAGTGGTTTGAGGAAGAAGAGGAGGAGGCACCCCAGAGGTTGAAGATGAAAGGGAGAGCAGCACCCATTGTTTAGGCCACCTCAACTAGTGGGTTCTGTTCTCTCTTTCCTCTTCTTCCTCTAACAACAAGAGATTGGGGAGGAAAGAGAAGGAGGCACCCCTGAGATTCAAGAAGAAAAATTAGAGGAGCCCTGTTGGTTAGGACACCTCAACAGAGGAGACCCATTGGTTAGGCCACCTCAACCAGCAGGTTCCTCTGATTTTTCTCTTCTTTATCTGATGTTAGGACTGTTGATGTTATCCACTGTTTTGCAAAAAAGTTGATGTTATCCACTGTCCCACCTCATTAGTGTCCTCACTGCTACTATTGATTCCTCATCGCCTGCAGTTAAGCAACCTATTCCCATGGTCAAGGCGTTGAGACTTGTTCCAATGATACGAAGGAAGCCGAGGTGAAAAAACCTCAATGCGTTAACCTTCAGAATGGTGGCCTATTTTTTGCCTCTTTGACGTATTCCTCTGGTGTCATTGGAAAGGCTGGGGAGGAGGGGTCTGGCGTATCCCTTTGTCTATAGTCCGAGGCTAGTGAGCCTATTCCCTTGTCTGATGTCGACCTTGCTGACCTCCTTTTGTTTGAAGGACGTAGCACTTGCTGTGGGTTTTGTGGTTGATGGACGGCTGGATCTGATTCTTCTTCCCCTCAGCAGCGAACTCAGATCCAGGAGCTGGTGAGGTTGGGGCATGGCCTCAGTTGATGGAGTTTTGCCATTGGCTTCTTCTACTGTGACTACAACCAAAGCTTGTAAGCGATGCGGCTTCTCCAACTCGTGGTTGGCGATGGTGTCTTCTTCGATGGCGGTGGTCGGCGGAGTCTACTGGCGTGTTTAGGAAACACAGGCTCTAATGGACCTTGTTATTTTCTTTTATGTTAGGGGCCTTTGTATAAGATAGGTGAGACGGCTGTCCACGTGCTGTATCCTCCAATGTACTATCTATGTTCGTACACGTATTTGTATGTTTTCCTTATCCAGTAATGCAGATACTACTTATCATATAAGTACATATATATATAAATATGTTGTGGTCGATGGTTCCTTCCTCTTCTTCCTCTGATGTTAGGATTGTTGATTTCATCCACCATCCCACCCCGTCAGTCTCCTCATTGTTGCTCCTCTCCGTTGCACCTACTCGCTACCCATCAGCGTGCAAGTCGTCTCTCACCGCCAACAAGCAACATGCCGGTATGCCCCACCGGCACGCCTGGCACAAATCCACCACTTGCCTCCAAATGGACGCTGGAGCGACCATAGCGCACCAGGGATCCTCCGCCGCCGCCTCTAGCTCCACCGCCCTGCCACCGCAAGACCAATGGGTAGATATTCTTCCATTTTCAGGGGATATATATCCAATAATGTACTCCGGGCAACATGTTCCACATGAGGCGGATGACTGTCCCTTATGGGCAGGTACTTCCCAACTAAGGACTACCCCATGGTACACAAAAGAGATATGGCCAGACTTTTCCATGGTACACGAAAGAGAAATGGCCAGACTATCCCATGTCCGTCCCAAGTCTTGGCTAGTGGCAGTTCATATCTGCTAATGCAAAATGTTCGACCGCTATTTAGTCGACCTCATAGGACAAATAAATAAAGAGCTTGTTAGTTTTGATTGTCGTGTCAATTAGTATGCACTGATACAAAACATCAATCGCCTACCTGTTGGCTCCCACATTACAGTGAGGAGGAAATCTCACTGCATCGTAATGCAGAATGGATCGAGGAGCCATGGTGTTGGAATGCTACTGCACACGTATATCTAATCTCGTAAGATGCAGTATTGGTGATACACTCACGGTGGAATGGATTGACGTGACACGGCACATTCACACCATGGGCCGCTGATGTGTTTTGGTAGAGGTAGGTGTCATGGAAGGAGAATAGAACAGGTTGCTTGTGACTTGGCGGCCTAGTTACATGGTTTGAGCCGTGCAATGCCACATCGCTAAAGCTGGTGTTCGTGCTGTTGTTGGGCAATAACGCATTACCAAAGTTTTTGAACTTGGACTAGACTGGTACTCATCTTCACCGTGACCACTCAAGGTCACTACTGCAAGATCCACTGTATTTTGTTGTCTGGACATGCTCAATGAAGACAATTGTGAGCAATGGCTATTGTAGAGCGGTATGCGCTGGTGTACGGCCCAATTATGAGTTGGCCCATTTACGATAGACTTTTCTCCACTGTAGAAACATGATACCGAAGGACTTTCTGGCGCTGCACAAGCGAGGAATGGCCGGACAGTAAAGCAACAACAATAGTTGAGGGGTAGACTTTCTGTGGTACACAAAAGAGATACGACCAAACATTCCCATGGTACATAAAAGAGAACGGCCGAACTATACGTGTTCCATACGAGGTGGATGACTGTCCCTTACCGGCGGGGACAACCCACTTATCACTCGGCCCATTTAAGGACTATCCCATGGTACACAAAAGAGATAGCACCAGACTTTCCAATGGTACACGAAAGAGAAATGGACAGACTATCCCAAGTCCCAAGTGTTTTCTCCTAACAGTTGATATCTGCTAACGTAGAAAGTCTGACCGGTACATAATTGACCTTGTAGGACAATTAATAATGGGTTTGTCAGTTTTGATTGTTGTATCAATCAGTATGCACCGTTACAAAACATCATTTGCCTACCTGCTAGCTCCCACATTGTAGTGAGGAGAAAATCTTGCCACATCATTATGTAAAATTGATCGAGGAACCATGGGGCTAAAATGCTATTGCACAAGTATATCCGAAGAAAAGTAGCTTTAACAGCCATTAACATTTTCCATGGTATGAGCTCATCAAAATTTAGAATAGCAGCACATAGATATATATAACAAAAACTAGGATAGCAGTTAATGGAGCTGTAACTATTACAATTTTAGCTAAATCATGTCTAACCATCACACTTACAATATCATTATAAATTCAGTTAAATCAAGTCTAACAATCCCACTAACAGTCAATACACGAGCTTAGCCTCTTCCATATGTTACGAACATAGATAACCTGGATGACTATTACAACAATTTTGAAGGAGAAAGAGGGTGGAGCAGTATTGGGTTTTGAAGACAGATGTCATCATCAGCAGCCAAGGGTGGATTTGAGATGTTTGCTCTTGAGTTGAAGGCAGAAACTGCATCTTCATAGGAGTTGTACCTTTTATATGAAGCACCAGAGAACCCATGAACTTTGTCCTGGCAGTTAGCCCAGCTATGGAAAACCCCTCACCTACCAGTCGACGCCGCTGCCCACGCCATTGTTTGTCTTGCCACCCTCCGCCTAGTCCGAGTCTGACGAGGTGGAGTCATTCATTGAGTAGCCCTCATCGCTTTCCTGATTGGTCAGACGGTTCCAATTCCACATGCGTGGAGGGTAGAGCGGTAAGGGCACAAACTCCTCCCCCTACTCTAGTGAATCCATTAACAAGGGGACATATGGAAGATAGGCTGGTCTATGTTGGAAGCATTCTTCTTTCGATTTAATCAAACGTCTACTATACCTAAAGAGTCTGGTATGGATGACATGAGCTTTTCTATGGTCCATGTCATATGCAATGATTGGTTTTCTTTCATGCCCTGCTAAGAAAACTAAATTCCATAATGGGTGAACTGCAATCACCTTGTGGGTCAACTCCCCTCAGATATTAATGCTTCTAAAAATTTTATTAAGGATGACAGTATGCTGCAATATCCAATTATCAGTACCATAGTATTCAAGGATCCACAGTGAAAACTTGCGTTGATTGCTAGGAACATCAACAAGACATACACACAAGTGACCCTGAGCTTGATGCAGGGTGTGCTCATCACTACTAGTAGGCGTAGCAATTTCCTTCCATGTGTTTCCCTCCATATCCATAGCAACTATCACAGATGTTCCCTCATCTCCAATAGGCCATATTGTGTAGAAAACTATTAATAAATACACCTTGCATTTCACATAGTCCCAGATGAATATCCTCGCCCCATCCGCATTCCATACTGAGCCATGTATTAGTTTCAGACGAGTAGATCTGTATACCTTCATTTAAAAGGTCTTCACCTTCCATGAAATCAACGACATGGAAGTGCAAGGAGAGTGTCGGATCAAAACACAATTGAGCCTCACCAGCTAATAAACCCGAAGTTAAGCCATGATCATGAGGGCTAGTCGGCAGTACCTTATAATTTCGTGTGATTGGATTGCAGACGACCCAGCACTGAGGTCCCATAGGCATAGAGCACCAACATAGGATGAGGCTGTTGCAGCAATCTGAGAAAGCTACATTATTTGTGTACAAGGGCATGAAGTTAAAGCAGGGAAATACACCGGTGAAGCTAGTGAAGTGTCGCTTCATGTAGTTCCTATCGAAGAAAAAACCGATCATGGCCTGGTGGGTTAGCTTGTCATGGATGTTGGACTTGTTGATGATGAGTTCCTAGTGTTGACAGACCAATTTACAGTGGAACAAGGAGGGGCCAGAGAGGTGGTGGAGGATATCGAGAAGGAGATCATCTGGGAGGATGGCAAATGTGTTCGTCCTCCTATTGGGGGCCTGCTCCATTTTGTCAGTGTGTAAGAGGCCTCAGCTACCTAAGTAATGATATCACTGAATGAAGAAGAAAATAATGAGATAACTTCCATTAGTGAAGTCTGCAACTTATCCTAGAATGCAGCTTTAACAGCCATTAACAATTTCCATGTTACGAGCTCATCCAAATTTAGAGTAGCAGCACATAAACATAGACAACTCAAACTAGAATAGCAGTTACTGTGGTTGAAACCATTAGTCCAATACAATTTCGGCTAAATGAAGTCTAACCATCACACTTACAATACCATTACAAATTCAGCTTATGGCTAAACAACACAACATAGCACGTATTGATATCACTAAAGTAGAAAACAATGCAACAAAGATCCATCAGTGAAGTCTAACCATCACACTTATAATACCATTACAAATTTAGCTTATGGCTAAACAACACAACATAGGACGTATTGAGACAATGCTTAAAATACCATTACAAATTCAGTCCAACAGCCATGAGTTACAGGGACTACAAGAACCATTACCATCCCACATATATATAAAATTATGGGATATGGTGGTATGCATCAAATGTGTTCATTTTAAGAAAAATCCCAAGTCCTTTAGTAGATCCATGATGAGGTAAAACCCAAATGAAGAAACAAATAGTAAAAAGGGGAGAAAGGAGACCTGCAGATTGGATCTGACACCTCTACCGCTGCCGCAGCACACAAGTGACACGGACGCCAATGCCACCTCTCCCCACTGGGAAAGCCCCGCCGCCTGTCGCCAAATGGATGCCGGAGCCAGCACAGCACACCCGGGATCTTCCGCCGACACCTCTAGCTCCGTCGCCCAGCCAGCGCAAGTCTAATGGGCAGATATTTTCTCATTTTTAGGGGATATATTCAATATAGGTCAACACGTTCAACACGACTTGTCCCTTAGGAGTGGGGACGACCCAAGTATCACAAGGCCCATATAAGGACTATCCTATAGTACACAAAAGAGGTATGGCTGGACTTCCCCATGACACACGAAAGAGAAAGGGTCAGACTATCCCGTCTCTTGATCTTGCAACCCACCAAGTCTTAGCTCCTGGCAGTTCATGTCTGCGAATGCCAGAACATCTGACCGCTACATACTTGATCACGTAGGACAAAGCGTAATGGGTATGTCAGTTTTTACTGTATTATTATTATGGTCATACAATAAGTCTAAAATTTTTGGTTCATTCTAGGTCACAAGGCCTCATCGGCACGTCAGCGGATCCACCAGCGGACCAGACTGGTACTCATCTTCACCGTGACTACTCAAGTTCACCGTAGCGAGATCCACTGTATTTTGTTGTCAGGACATGCTCACTGGAGACAATCGTGATGTTCAATAGTTTAACTTGCTGTTATAATTCTTATGCATGTGATCTTCGGTTGTCCTTTATAGTACATTGTTGGTTCTTATTATCAGTTTGTTGTAAACCGTATGCTGCCAGTAGTCCATCTCAACAACTCTCGCCTCGCTCTATAGCTTCACGGGTGATACGTAGCTCTTCAGTTTCACTGTGAACGACAAGAAAGTTCGACCGCTCCAATTTTGATCTCGTAGTACAAAGTGTGAATGCTTCTACTTTGAAAGCCCTAGCAATCAGTCTGTCGAGTGCCCGCTGATGGTTATGATTTTGGTCAGTCCATAGTAGTGGCACGACAGAGTTTAAATTAGTACAAAGTTCAACCATAGATCAATATAAAGTTCAACCACAAATTAACCGCTACGTGGGGATGTATGACCAATTCACCTCAGGGCAGGTACATTGATTTCAATATACATTTCTATCAATGGGTCTCATTCTTTAGCATTTAGAGTTCTCTTTTAAGTTTTGTTCTTATTATCAGTTTGTTGTAAACCGTATGCTGCTAGGAGTCCATCTCAACAAGTCTTGCCATGCTCGGTAGCTTCATAGGTGATACATAGCTCTTCAGTTTTACTACAAAAGCAAGAAAGTCTGACCACTCCATATTTGATCTCGTAGGACAAAGTGTGAATGCTTCTATTTTGAAAACCCTAGCAATCAGTCTTCCGAGTGCTTGCCGACGGTTTCGATTTTGGTCAGTCTGTAGTAGTGGCACAACAGAGTTTAATTTAATATAAAGTTCAAGCACAGATCTAGTGCAAGGGTATTATTATAGCAAGTTTTTTAATGAAAATGTTGTTGGACACAAGAAAGTCCAACCCCTTTATGTTTGAGTGCGTATGATAGAGTAAGATAGAGTATTGACAACTACGACATAAAACGCAAGAGAACACATGATCATCGATACATCAAGTTCATACAAATGAAATTAATAATTACAAAAGTCATTACAACAAACAAGCATGACCCCACCATTCTTACAAGTGACTTCCCTCATATGATGGCACATAGGTTTAAAGTGATGGACTCCTCTGCCAGATCTGCAACTTATGGCTGTAGTGAATCGAATAACAAGGGAACATATGGAAGATAGTAGGCTAGTCGGTACCATACTTCCTGTGTAATCCGACGTCTATGATACTCAAAGAGTCTGGTAGGAATGACATGAACTTTTCTGTGGTCCATGTGATATGCAATGATTCGTTATCCTTTACACCCAGCTAAGAAAACCAAATTACATTCGGGGTGAACTGCAATCAATGTGTGGATCATAACCCATCGGATATTAATGCTTCTAAAAATGCTGTTAAGGATGACTGTATGCTGCAATGTCCAATTATTAGTACCATAGTCTTCAAGGATCCACATTGAAAACTTGTGTTGTTTACGAGGACCATCAACGAGACATACACACAAGTGACCATGATATTGATGTAGGGTAAGATCATCATTACCAGTAGGCGGAGCAATTTCCATCCATGTGTTTCCCTCCATATCCACAACAATTATCATAGGTGATCCCATAGCTGTAACGTAGGCCGTATTTTGTAGAAAAACATTAAGAAATACACCTCATGTTTCACCATGCTGTATATGAAACTTCTGCCATCACCATTCTATACTGAGCCATGTATTAGCTTCAAACGAGTAGATCTCCAAAGCTTTTTCATGTTCCAAATATTCAATGACATGGAAATGCGAGAAGACTGATGGATCAAAACACAATTGAGCCACCCTAGCTAATGGAACAAAACCTTCCAAAGATAGGGCATGATTATGAGGGCTATCTGGTAGTTCCTTATAATTTCGTGTGATTGGATTGTAGATGACCCAGCGATATCCCATAGCAAAAGACAACAGGCATAGGACAAGGCCGTTGCAGCAATCTGAGACATCTACATAATCAGTGCGCAAGAAGTTGAGCAAGGAAGTTCATCGATGAAGCTGGTGAAGTGCTGAGTGTTAATCTTCCTATCGAAGAAGAAACCAATCACTGTCTGGTAGGCAAGCTTGTCTTTGATGTCGGATTGTTGATGATGAAGGGTTATGAGGGTGCTACGTTAGCCAGAAAACAAAACTTCTTGACCTCATAAACCAGGATCTACTGCTAGTTACAGGTTATGAGATTACCACTAGATGCGCAGGTGCAGCGGAAGACGACTCGATGTAGTCATACGCGTCGCAGCAGGCAGTGTAGTTGTATGGTCATCCATCACCTCAATCCCCTCGCGCGGTTCGTCCCAGTGCTCCAGATGCAGCACCTCCGAGGAATCCCACACGTGCAGGGAAGAAGCGATGTGCCTCTGGACTGCTAGGTCCATGAGGAGCAAAAGGCGCGAGAGTGGGGAGTGCGACAGCGGCTGCCAAAGGCGTGTGTGTAACCCTGACCATGCCCATACCCCTTGCTTATATAGGCATCCCCAATGGGCTCACGAGTTGGAGGCCCATTAGTAACCCTAAGCCTTGTCTAATTTGGGTCTAACCTGAATTAGGCTTCCAGCCCCTTAAGCGTGCGACCCTATGGGTTCACGCACACATTGACATGGGCGGAGTACTCCTGCTCGCCCAATAGTTGACAGCGGCCTCTAGCAAGGCGTGACAACTGCTATGTGCATGCAAAGATCATATCAGATGAACCACTACGACCACATACAAGTTATTCCCTTTACCACTCGTATATGGTTCAACTCGTGGGTTAACACTTAACCCAAGCACGGCCATGGATTTGTTGATCCAATCACTTGAGTGATCCAGTGATATCTCTCTCGTGTAGGGAGGGGTAAATTCAATCTTGATTGTCTATGTCTCATAGCACGCTTCCCGACTACCTGAAGACCACCTTTATAACTACCCAGTTTTGGAGTAGCGTTTGATAGTCCCTAAGTAGGCTGTTTCATATCTCGAGTACATACCACAATCTTAGGTCTAAGGACATAACGTACATGATGTGAATAGAGACTTTCTCATGTCGGGTCAATCTAGCCTACATGTCTCACATGTGCCCATATTATTAGTTTGACATCTCCATGTCCATGACTTATAGCCATCAACTAATACATGTGCTGGTCTAATATTCAAGTGTGTTCTCACAAGAACGCTGACCAGGGACAACTTTAAAATAACCATTTAAGTAATTGAGTTCAACAAATAATTCACATAATCGCCAATCAATACAAGTTGTTTATAATGGATATTCAATGAGCACTTTATTAATCATGGATACAATCGAAATATTATCATCTACATAATTAGCTCTAGGACTTATTCCCAATAGTCTCCCACTTGCACTAGAGTTAATCTCTTAGATGTCTAATCCCCATAGACCTCATGTACACCTCATGCTTAGGCTGTGGAAGAGCCTTTGTCAAAGGATCTGCTACATTTAAATCCGTATGTGTTTTGCACAATTTGATCTCTTCTCATTTCATAAACTCTCGAATGAGATGAAACTTCTAGAGTACATGTTTGTTCTTCTGGTGTTCCCTAGGCTGCTTAGCCTGTGCAATCACCCCATTGTTATCACAATGTAAATTCAATGGGTCCGACGCATTCGGAAACACACCAAGATCAATGAGGAACCTCCTCAACCAAACACCTTCCTTTGCAGCACCAGAAGCTGCAATGTACTCGGCTTCTGTTGTAGAATCGGGCATCGTCTTCTGCTTGGAACTTTTCCAGCTAACTGCACCACCATTTATTGTGAACACAAAACCTGATTGAGATAGTGAGTCATCCACGTTGGTTTGGAAGCTAGCATCGGTGTAACCATTTACAACAAGCTCCTCCTCACCTCCATAGATTAGGAATACATCCTTAGTCCTTCGTAAGTACTTTAGGATGTTCTTAACAAGCGTCCAGTGAGGTTCACTCAGATTAGCTTGGTACCTGCTTGCAACACTTAGAGCATATGAGACATCTAGGCGAGTACATATCATGGCATACATGATGGAACCAACGGCCGAAGCATATGGAACCTTACTCATGCGGTTGCGCTCTTCATCTGATGAAGGACACTGCTTGTCACTAAAGCGCATACCATGTGACATAGGCAAGAACCCTTTCTTGGACTGTTCCATGTTGAACTGTTTCATCACCTTGTCAATGTACATGTCTTGGCTTAATCCTATTAGCCTTCTCAACCTATCTTTATAGATCTTAATTCCCAAGATGTATGCTGCTTCTCCTAAATCCTTCATAGAAAAACTATTATTGAGTGAAGTCTTTACAGATTGCAACATAGGAATATCATTCTCAATCAATAGTATGTCATCCACATACAAGATCAAAAACACAATAGTGCTCCCACTTACCTTATGGTAAACACAAGGTTCTTCTTCATTCTGATGGAAGCCAAACCCTTTAACTACCTCATCAAAACGAATATTCCAACTCCGAGATGCTTGCTTTAACCCATAAATAGATTTCTTAAGCTTGCATATCTTTCCAGCATTATTAGGATCAACAAAACCTTTAGGCTGTATCATATACACGTCCTCTTCTAAATACCCATTTAGAAAGGCTGTTTTAACATCCATCTGCCATATCTCATAATCGAAATATGCAGCAATTGCAAGAATGATCCGAATAGATTTAAGCATCACTACCGACGAGAATGTCTCGTCGTAGTCAATTCCTTGAACTTGCCAAAAACATTTTTGCGACAAGTCCAGCTTTATATACATGAACATTTCCGTCCATATCCATCTTCTTCTTAAAGATCCATTTGCTCTCTATGGGTCTAACCCCATCAGACGGGTCAACCAAGTTCCAAACTTGATTGTCTCCCATGGAATCTATCTCGGATCTCATGACACTTTGCCATTTCTCAGAATCTGGATCCATCATAGCTTCCGCATAATCCACAGGTTCGTCATCGTCTAACAATAACAAATCCCCATGCAATGCGCGAAGTCTTGCTGATCTTCATGGTTGTGGTGGTGTCTCCACTGCCATGGGTGTCTCAACTTGCTCTGCTACATTAGCATCACCCGTAGAGTCAGTCCCTACTGGCTCATCTTGAACTTCTTCAAGATACACCTTTTGTCCATTATTTTCACTTTTGAGAAACTCTTTCTCTAAGAAAACACAGTTTTAAGTAACAAACACTTTGCCCTGTGACCAGTTATAGACATAATACCCTAAAGTTTCCTTCGAATATCCCCCAAAAAAGCACTTGTTCGATTTGGGTGTTAGTTTATCTGATATAAGTCGTTTGACATAAACTTCACAACCCCAAATTTTCAGAAAAGACAAACTGGGACTTTTACCAATCCACATCTCATATGGTGTCTTAACTACGGACTTAGATGGTACCCTATTCAATATGAAAGTGGCTGTTTCTAGAGCGTATCCCCAAAATGATAAAGGTAGGTCTGACTGGCTCATCATAAACTGAACCATGTCCAACAAGGTCCGATTACGTTGCTCAGACATGCTGTTTCTCTAAGGCATTCCAAGTGGCGTAAGCTGTGGAACAATTCCACAACTCTTAAGATGATCACACAACCATTCACAATGGATGCAAAAGCCACAAACACATCATTCTTTAAGATCACACAACCATTGTCTTTACTTGCAAATGAATAACCATCCTTCATCAAGCATGAAGGTGACACAATGTTTTGACTTAAACTAGGAACAAAATAACTATTATTCAATTCCAAAATAAATCCTGACAGTAAGGGATGTTGCATCGTCCCGACGTTCAATGCAGCAACTCTTGCATTATTGCCCACGCGGAAATCAACTTCTCTTTTCTCCACGCTTCTACTTCTTATCATTTCCTACATCGTATTGCAAATATGAGCAACCGATCCGGTATTAAATACCCAAGAATTGATATAAGAGTTAGCGGGGAAAATGTCTGTAACATGAACAACAAGAGTACAAGCAGTAGCAGTACCTTTATCATCGCCATCCTTCTCTAAGGACGCCAAGTACTCCTTGCAGTTCCTTTTCCAGTGACCTTTTCCCTTACAATAAAAGAAATCTAAATTTGCAGATGGTCCAGCCTTTGCAGCAGAAGGGTTTGGCTTAGAGATCTCATCTTTAGCCTTGCCTTTCTTCTTCCTCCAAGAATTGCCCTTCCTCTTAAAATGAGGTCGGTTCTGGATCGCCAACACTTGGCTACTGTCGGCACCTTTCTTGATGTCGGCCTCTGCTATTTTCAGCATGCCACATAGTTCATTCAAGCCCCTCTCCGCTCCATGCATATGGTAGTTCGAGATGAAGTTTCCATAGCTAGCCGAAAGTGATGCAAGAATGAAATCAGTAGCCAACTCTTGGCCATTTGGGAAGCCTAGCTTCTCCAACCTCTGAGTGTAACCAACCATCTTGATTACATGTGGACCAACAGTTGCGCCCTCTGCTAGCTTGGTTTTTGCAAGCGCCTTAGAGACATTGAACCTTTCCGTCCGCGCTTGAGTTTGGAACATATCTTCAAGCGCCATGATTGTAACACCTCTGGTGTTATATTAACTAAAACCTGCCATGTCATCATATGCATTGCAAAGCATTCATGGTTAAGTCAACTTTAATGTGCATCAACTAAAATAAGTTTACATTTCATAGGTTGATTGAGTTTCTGGAATGACTTGTCACATGAAATGATAAAATCTTATTTTCGAATGTCATCGTAAATGCTTAGTTTATACTCTATGTACTTGAGGTGTAAACTGTGTTTACACTAGTATCAAGCATAGTGTATAAGTCTAAGTCTAACCCTAAAAATGATTTCCATATTTGAAATTAAATTTGGATTTCCAAACTTATTTCTAAACCTGGCTATCCAAGTTTAAATTCAAATAGGAAATGCTATAAAAGGTTTTTCAAAAATCAATTTGGTCAATCAAGGGTGTAATTAGGTCAATGACCTAAAAATGTCCTTGAATGATGTTTGTGATCATTAATAATCAATCAATTAAATTAGAAATCAAATTAAGTTTAAATTCTATTTCAAAAACCCTTTATTTCCAACCCTAGTTTTATCCCCTTTTCTCTAATTCAAATTCTATAAGGAATTTGGAGATACTCTAAAAAGACAGTTTGTAGATCTTGATAGGAGCTACAAAGTTGGTATACAAAGTTTTTCAAGTTTCCAAAAGGAATTTCAAATTAATTTGAAAATACAGTTTCTAGCATTTATCCCCTTTTGAATTTAAAACCATAATTTAAAAATTATGCATAAATTGGGGAAACTTTGTACATGAAAAATGTTTGGTTTGACAAACTCAACATTTCATAGTTTTAAAGATTTTCAAGTTTTATTTAAAAATCAAAAGTAATTTCAAATGTTTATTTCCATGGTTAATCCCCTTTTCAAATCTGAATTCAAATTTTAAAATCTAAACAGAATTTGAAGATGCCCATTAAAGGAAAAGTGTAGCTCTTGAAAAGTTATGCAAATGATATTTTGGAGATTTTCAAGTTCTTATACAAATTTTGGAGTAATTTGTATTTTAAACCCAGTGG
>CM041634.1:26844735-26887956 GCA_023333625.1 Bothriochloa decipiens
ACAATAATCATGCGTGTGGGCCGTATGATTTAGGAGGTTCTGCCACAATGATCATATCGTTCGCTGAATGATTATTGTCGAACTGCATCTGCAGATCAGGTTCCATACAAGCAAGCATGAGGCAACTCACTTCGAGATCCACATCACATGCTTTCTTGTAAGCATTTTTCTCAGCAGCAGGAGCACTCTCCTCAGGCTCGTCTAGTAATCGGGTGTCTAGAATATCTTCCTTTTTCTCAGCCCTGAGAACAATTGTCAGGTTGCGGACCCAATCCGCATAGTTTGTTCCATTCAACTTATCTTTCTCAAGAATTGTACGCAAAGAAAATGGTTGATTACGAGCGGCCATCTACAACAAAAGTATACAAAATACTAAGACATTGTATCCATGAAAGAGTAAATTATATCAAAATAAAATCTACTCCCACCATAAATCAATATCCCTCAATTAATACTTAGTGACTCAAGACCCACAACTAACAAGTCAACTAGTGAGCTTTAGCATCACCGCTAGAAGACATGGTAGATCGGTAAGCAACACTTTGCTAATCATATCACATATGACTCTCATTGTTGGGCAGCATCTCTATGCTACGCTCAACCTACCCATGCTCCAAGGTCCCTAACCATTAGGATGACCTTGTTTAAGTACAAACCTTCTTACAGTAAGTATCCGATACGAACCTGCCTAGTCAAGGAAAACTAGTGGCACCCTAATTTCATAGACCCACCACCAATTGTACAAGACTTATGACAATGCAAGGTTTGGGGAAGAATTCAACTTAAACATTGCTGAGGGATCGTTCTACTTCACTACCGCACTCATGTAGACAAAAACATAATAGCATGTGAAAGTAGAACATAGTAAGAACGGCATAACACAGACATGACTTGGTATAGCCCATTATTCCTTTGGGGATCTCCATCTCCATCAATCTGTGCATCACGGTGATCTCCATCTCCATGATTTGAGTATGCCATCCTTTAGTGATGGTTCCGCCAAGACTAGCTACTACTAGCGCAAGTAAAATGAAATTACATAGTCACGGATAGATCATCACAGATTGGCACACAAGCCATTACATTAATTTTGACAATATGTATGTGGCTCCTGCCCATATTGTCCTCATGAAATGCAAGCCATGAATTAAATACATACATGCATCACATACACATAAGGGCTATACCAGTCATCAATACCTGCAAAACAGAGTTATCCGAATCCGACATCTAATCTTGTAACACAGAAAACTCTATTTTCCAAGCCATATTTTGACAATTCTAATTTCCCCAAATGTGGCAAAGCGGTAGAGAACCAGATGTAAAATTTCATTCTCTATGATTTTCATTTGGAGTTCGTCTCAATCCGAGTTATGGTTCAAAAGTTATGACTGTTTTACTGAACAACACTTTTCTCGGCAAACCGGCGCCCGGCAGTAAATTCCATCTACCACCGCAATGCATCATATGCGCTTGGCACTTGACCTAGGGTTCAATTTGATTGATCTTATTGATCTCTAACTCTCCATGACTAGATTTATATGAATTACTTAACTCGGATGGTGGAATTTCGACCGGTACGAGTAGATCATTTCAAGACCAACATGGCAAGATGACGAACCAAGGTTAGAGACTCATCTACAACCACGCATATCACCATGTGCACAAAACCAAACCTATAATGAGGCAGTAATGGCTGTGATACCACTAAAGGGTTATGAGGGTGCTACGCTAGCCAGAAAACAAAACTTTTTGACCTCAAACCAGGATTTACTGCTAGTTACAGGTTACTGGATTACCACTAGACGCGCAGGTGCAACGAAAGATGACTCGATGTAGTCGTACGCATCGCAGCAGGTAGTGCCGTTGCATGGTCTTCCATCACCTCAATCCCCTCGCGTGGTTTGTCCCAGTGCTCCAGATGCAGCACCTCCAAGGAATCCCACACGTGCAGGGAAGAAGCGATGCGCCTCTGGACTGCTAGGTCCGCGAGGAGCAGAAGGCGCAAGCGTGGGGAGTGCGACGGTGGCTGGCAAAGGTGTGTGTGTAACCCTGACCGCGCCCCTACCCCTTGCGTATATAGGCATCCCCAATGAGCTCACGAATTGGAGGCCCATTAGTAACCCTAAGCCTTGTCTAATTCGGGTCCAACCCGAATTAGGCTTCCAGCCCCTTAAGCGTGCGACCCTATGGGTTCACACACACATTGACATAGGCCGAGTACTCCTACTCGCCCAATAGTTGACAACAGCCTCTAGCAAGGCGTGACAACTCCTATATGCATGCAAAAATCATATCAGACAAACCACTATGACCACATATAAATTATTCCCTTTGCCACTCAATATATGGTTCAACTCATGGGTTAACACTTAACCCAAGCATGGCCATGCATTTGTTGATACAATCACTTGAGTGATCCAGTGATATCTTTCTCGTGTAGAGAGGGGCAAATTCCATCTTGATTGTCTATGTCTCATAGCATGCTTCCCAACCACCCGAAGACCACCTTTATAACAACCCATTTACGGAGCAGCGTTTGATAGTCCCTAAGTAGGCCGTTTCACATCTTGAGTACATACCACAATCTTAGGTCTAAGGACATAACGTACATGATGTGAATAGAGACTTTCTCTTGTCGGGTCAGTCCAGCCTGCATGTCTCACATGTGCCCACATTATTAGTTTGACATCTCCATGTCCATGACTTGTGAAACATAGCCATCAACTAATACATGTGCTGGTCTAATATTCAAGTGTGTTCTCACAAGAACGCCGACCAGGGACAACTTTAGAATAACCATTCAAGTAATTGAGTTCCACAAACTCACATAATTGCCAATCAATACAAGTTGTCTATAATGGATATTCAATGAACACTTTATTAATCATGGATACAATCGGAATATCATCATCTACATGATTAGCTCTAGGGCATATTCCCAACAGATGAGGTATTTGCAGTATCGACAGACCAATTTGCAGCGGAACAAGGAGGGGCTACGGATACAACAGAGGATGTCAAGAATGAGATTATCTGGGAGGCTGGCAAATGAGTCCGTCCTCTTGTTGGGGCCTGCTCCATTGTTAGTGTGCAAGAGGCCACATATTCCTAAGTAATGAGATAATTGAATGAAGAAGAAAATAATTCGACAAAGATCCATCAGTGAAGTCCACAACTTATACCAAAATTCAACTTTAACAGCATACAACAATTTCCATGTTATGAGCTCATCCAAATTTAGAGTAGCAGCTCATAGACATAGACAACTCAAACAAGAATAGCAGTTATTGTGGCTGTAACAATTAGTCCAATACAATTTTGGCTAAATCAAGTCTAACCATACACTTACAATACCATTACAAATTCAGCTTACAACTAAACAACACAACATAGCATGTATTGAGATCACTGAAGTAGAAAATAATGCAACAAAAATCCATCAGTGAAGTCCACGGCTCATACCAAAATGCAACTTTAACAACCATTAACAATTTCCATGGTACGAGCTCATTTCGGCTAAATCAAGTCTAACCTCCGCACTTACAATACCATTACAAATTCAGTACAACAGCCATGAGCTACAGGGACTACCAGAACCATTACCGTCCTGTATATATATAAAATTAAGTGATATGGTGGTATGCATCAAATGTGTTCATTATAAGCGAAATCCCGAAGTCCTTTAGTAGATCCATGATGAGGCAAAACCCTAATAAAGAAACAAATAGTAAAAAAGGGAGAAAGGAGACCTGTGGATTGGATCTGATGCCTCTACGCTGCCGCGGCACACAAGCGATGCGGACGCCAATGCTGCCGCTCCCTACCAGGAAAGCCCCGCCGCCTGCCTCCAAATGGCACTACAAGAAATTTTGGATTGCATGACAAATCCAAATCGTCATCTAAAGCACATTAACTGTCATAAAAAGTACTTTGTGACAAAAATGGCATCGTCACGAGGTCATCAGAAAACAACCGACATAAAAAGTCCCCCTTGACGAGAAAAAAATCGTCACATAATGTCATCACCTTTTATGACGACTAAGTTACTTTCGTCACATATTATTCCTTTCTATGACGGTTGATACCGTCAAATAATATAGGTCAACGTGTCACATATTATACCAGCCGTCATAAAATAACAGGCGCTGGTGGTGCTTAATAAGTTTTTTTTGACGACCATTGTCGTCATATAATATTATGTGACATTCTGATTTTGCTTTGGTAGGTGTGGATTTGTAGGCAACCGGACGGTTTTTGTGACGATAGGCGTCGTCATATAGCATTATGTGACACTTATGAAACGTCTTATATGATATGTTGGCTGGTATGTTTGTGCATCTTTTTGTGACGCCTGTAGGCCATCACTTTCCATTCCGTGACAAATGGCTCACTGACCCTATATCTGTCACTAGAGGTCATGCAAAAAGAGATTTGTACTCAGAAACATATACCATCATCTAGAAATATATAGCCGTAGGCATTAAACAACACACTGCCATCACTGCTCATAAGTCATACACAACTGAGCCAACCCATTTTACACAAGACATACATTGATATGTTAACAAGTTCCTGCAAGTTCAGACACCACAGAAAGTTCTTGGTTCCAGCAAACAAGTTCCAACTGTTCCAACACACCACATAGGTTCACACATAGCCACATAGTTCTGATAAAATACTCCACAAAGTTCCAACAGACACAAGTTTGTTGTTCTAGCAAGGTCACAGAAGGTTAGGCATAGGCGTAGGCATTTCCTACCTCAACGTTTTTGTAGTTCCAGGAAAGCTCGCAGCAGTGAATTAGTCTCTTCAAACTTGTTATTCATCTCTTCTTAGGTCTGGCATAGCAAATTTTGGTTTTCTTCGAGAGATGCCTGCTGAGCTCGAAGCTGTGCTTGCAACTCTTCTTGCTTCCTAGCAGCTTCCTCTCTTTCTTCTTGGAGGGTTGCCTGAAATTGAGCTTGCAGGCGGGCTTCTACTGCAGCTGTTGCGGACTGGGTAGCATTCTGCTTTTTAGTGAGACCAAGGTTTGGAAGGAAGGTCGAGGAACGGCTGATCTGGCTTAGACTATCAGCAACAATCTTGGTTGGAGACACTGGTTGTTCTCCTTCATCAGGCTCTCTCGTCTTCTCTGCAACCATTTGTGCCTACATATATAGAATGATTTCACTTCAAAACAAGGACATACAACAGTGTGAACCATGTTTGAGTTTGAGTATAGTACATGTATCCAACAATTATGTAACTTACATATATGTCTTCTGCAAGTCGAGTACGACCATTTTGTGGACTATTCATACATTCCCCAAAGAAATCAACAGGATCTGGGTCCATGTCATTGTACTTAGCCCTCTGCATCATGTAAGAAACAATTTACAAGGATATCCAAGATTGTAAAGTGAGGGGTGGACAAACATAGGATTATTTGTACATGTCACCAGCAAGATCCCAAAATATTATGCACTGTATCACCATAAATCCATCATTGAATGACTACTACTGCATGCTCAAACTCAGTTGTTCTTGAAATAATTTGTCCATCCACTTATGCATATTAGAAAATATCTAAGCAGCAGCAGCAGAATATGTAAGAAGTTGTAGCAAACTAGAACAACATGCTCAATCTTAGATTGTGCTCCAAATCAGAGTTCATCCTAGAAATAATTGGAGCATGTGCTAACTTGACAGTTCAAAAGCACTTTGTAATTACAATGCTACAAGTGTCCCATATTTGAAGTTAATTGTAGAAAAGATAAGTATCTATACCAGGCTGTGTCGATGGGCAATATAGCACCTAGATCCAGTCCTTTGGTGAAGCTGCACTTGCCCTCGGTTTACTTTATTCTTCTCACTTTTCTCCTGCACCATAAATGCAATACAAAGTTTTCATTCACATGAAAAAAGTTGAAGTTGCATATTAACAAACACAGTTGGTGCAAGGCATGTACCTGACTCTTTGGGTCACACCAGTACTCTACTAGCTT
Source organism: Bothriochloa decipiens (assembly GCA_023333625.1). Lineage (NCBI taxonomy): Eukaryota > Viridiplantae > Streptophyta > Magnoliopsida > Poales > Poaceae > Bothriochloa > Bothriochloa decipiens. The sequence goes on from CM041634.1 coordinate 26,850,723, forward strand.
GGTCCACTCCGCTTTCTTCATCTTTGGTGGAGGTGGTTTGGCCAGCATCTGTTCTTTTGTTAGGGTTGGGTCAAAGTACTTCCTTTTGAGATGATACCTCTGCTGCCGTACTCCCCTCTTAACGATATCAGTGCATGCAGCTTTGTTTGGTCCCTCTTGCTCAACTTGGACATCCAGCCTTGACTGCAGGAACATATATGAGTTATTAGACACAATTTTGTATATGGGACTACATTACAGGAAGAAAGTATTCTAGGTGAAATAGTTGTATCCTCACCGCCACTTTGTCAAGAACTTTTTGTACTTATGCAGGCCCCCCATCTTTTTCATATAGCTTCCAAGATGTGTAGATAGGCAGCTGGTCTCTAAGGGCAACACCAGTTTCAGAAGCTAGCTTTGCTGCCTGAAGTGGGACAACAGGTCTCTTATTGCCTTCAGCCACTTGTATAGGCATCTTGTTTCCTCTTTTTATCAGCCTTTCTAAGCCCAGACCAATTGTTTTCTTACGGACTTCCTTTCGGGGCACTGCAATTGGTAAATAATAGTAACAATGTGTTCATGCAGCAGTAACAAATGAAGTTATCTAATGGAGAAAATTATGCTTGGAAATTGTGTTTACCTGGAACCAAACTATCATCTGCCTCTCCCCCACTACAGGACCCTCTGAACTTGTTGCATCAAAATGGTCACTACACTCATTGATTTCATTACTTTGCCTAGAGCTCCTTGCACCTGGCGAGGTGTCTGCAGGAACTGATTGGGTGACACTAATTGTGGGAGTAGGATATCTAGTCGATGTAGGAGTACTAGTATGCTCAGTGTTTGCAACAGGCTGAGACATGGCAACACTAGTTGTGGGTGGAGGATGGCTAGTCGGTGTAGTAGCAGTATGCTCAGTGTTTGCAACAGGCTGAGACATGGTTGAACTAAACAGCCTGGCTCTAGGAATGCCTAGCATAGGGTTTGCACCAGGGACATTCCTGGCTGCAGTTTCCCTGCTCAATCTAGGAGAAGTAGGCATTGTGCTTGGAATAGGTGCTGACATAGCTGGACTGGTTGTGGTGTTTTTCTGACTACTAGGCACTGTGGTAGTAGTTTCTGTGGTCTGAATCTAGCTCCTGCTTGCGCTGAGTTGGGCTTGCAATTGGGTGGCACTGTGAGTGGCAGTAGGTTTAGGGATAGCCTTTGAAGTATTCTTAGGAGGCAAGGGCTCTCTCTGCCTTGGAGGTCGACGGCCTCCAGGCGAAGGCATGGCTGCTTGCAGCCTAGTTAGTCTTGTTGGCGTGGCCGATAACTGCTGGCTGCTAGCTGCCACTGCCCCCCACCTTTTGCTTCTTCTTAGGGCGAACTCCTGGAACCATCTCTCCTGCCTGCCATGAGAAACAGGAATTTTTTGAATTATAAAAGACAATAGTGTAAGATAGATTAGATGAGTACATCAAAGTCATGATTGAAATAGACAGGCCACAAACTTGTTAATTGCCCAAGTAATGCATCTCACCTCAGTATTGACCTCATTATCGAGGTCATCATCAGAATCATCGTCATTGTCAGTTTGGTTATCAAGGTCAGATGTTGGATCATAATCATTGTCAGATGAAGGTTTGTCAGACACTACTGTCTTCTGTTTGCCCTTTTCCTGTTTCGAGAAAGCCTCTCTAACCTCACCAGCTAAAACTGGAATACCAAGAGACCGAAAATGTTCCTGGATTTTCTTTACACGCTCATCCCTGTCCTTCTCATACTTTGATTTTGTCATTTCTTGTATTACTTAGTATGATGAAACGCAGAGATATTAGAAACTATTTATTTCAGTTTCAGTAAAGGAGTTGAAGGAAAAACTAATAAATCAGTATTCTTTAACATGGTAGTTAGCTGGCATAACAATAGATAAATGGTATAAGAAAGAACTAACATTTGATAATAGTTGACATTTGACAATGCAGCATGACAGTGTTCATGCAAGTTCAGTTCAAAATCTGTGTTTAACTTAAGCATTTTATCTCATAACCCAGTACAGTTATTGTCTTCCATTTCTTTAGTACACAGTGAGCATGTTTTAACTTGAGAACACAAGCCAAGGAGTGAATGAAACAGCACAAGCAAAGATGCATCAATTTCTGAGTAAACGAACACAGCAACCATTAGGAAAACCAACACACATAGCTACCACACACATAGTTTAGTGAGTCATACCATATGTTGAACGAGCAACATCTAGAAATTCAGTGAGTCATTCTCATGTACCTTAGGAGTAAGCCGAGCTGAGGGAGAATGTCGTCAGGGCCCCGCTGAGGTAGCCCGTGATGCCTTGGTGGTCCTCCGGCGGCGTCACGTACGGCTACGGCCACCGCCTTGGTGGACCTCCAGCGGATGGGTAGGATCCGGTGATGCGGCGGAAGGGGGGAGGTTGGCTGTGGCGGTGCAGCTTAGGGGCGGATCTGGCGGTGCGGCGGAGGGGGTGATGGGGTGGATCCGGCGGAGGTGGGGATGGGTGGATGCAACGTACTGGGGATTGGTGGATGCGGCAGCGGGGGAGATTGGTGGATGCAGCGGTGGCAGGAAGGGTGATGGGTGGATGCGGTGGCGGCGGGGAGGGGTGGATGCGACGAAGAGGGTTGGATGCGGCGGTGCGGCGGCGGGGAGGGGTGGATGCGGCGGAGAGGGGGATTCGGCGGAGAGGAGGAGGAAAGGCAGGAGCCAAAATTTTCTGGTTAGTGGATAGGGTTGCGGTGGGAGAGCGTGTGGTTGCGGTGGGAGAGCGTGTGGTGTACGTGGCGAAATTTGCTCTGGCGCCATGGGGCCCATATGACAGTGAAAGAGTTAGTACTATTAGGAATTCAAATTCAAGTTTAGGGGTACTAAATGACTTCAAATCGAAAAGTGGTAATGAATGAAGTTGTTCAGCACATCGATATGTACCTTCTCTACATTCGTCATTTTTTGAATTGACTTCGTTTTGATAGTTTGAATTTTGAATTTTAAATTTTGGAAACTAGACACTGTTTTTTGGTGTACTAAACGAGTTCAAACCAAAAAGTGAACAATACAAAAATTGTACAACTCAATCATATGTACATTTCTTATTTAGGTCATTTGTTCATCCGAGAAAGTGATGCTAACTTTGTTCACAAATCTCACTCATCCCTCTTATAGTTTCATAACTCTAAGTGTGATGAGTAAGATTTGAGAACAATGTTGTCATCACTTCCTCGGATGAATAAATGACCTAAATAAGAAATGTACATAAGACTGAGTTGTACAGTCTTTGTATTCTTCACTTTTTGGTTTGAACTCATTTAGTACATGAAAATGTGGGTAGAAGATGACACTTTTTAACATGCAAAATTGTATTTGTTCATAATTCGCATTCATGAGAAAACGAGGGAAATCAATGCAATATATAGGTACATCATATTTTTAAAAAAAATAGAAAAAAAAGCATCACAATCGGAGTCAGTATGTGTGAGATTTCCTTGTTACAACATTTTTCTATGAATTAAAAAAGAAATGCTCCCTCTCTGGACTTACAACAAGAACTCACTGCATTAGAGGCCAGATTAGCCTATGGGCCCACATGTCATTGAACCGATGGACCAACACATACTGACCTGCCCCCTCTCTGGCCGATGGACCAAAACAAAGTCCCTGGCCGAGTTGCCCCCTCTCTGGGCTCGCTCTCGCCGACGCACGAGGTGCTCCCTCGCCGGGGCTGCTGCCTCACCGGCCCCCGCTCCTCGCCCCTGCTGCTCGCCCCTGCTGCCCGCCCTTGCTGCCCGCCCCCGCTGCCCGCCCCTGCTGCTCGCCCCCGCTGCGCACCCCCGCTCCCCGCCCCCGCTGCCCACCCCTGTTGCCCGCCCCCGCTCCCCGAGCTGGTGCCTCGCCGGCGACCCGAGCTGCTCCCTCGACCACCATAGCTGGTGCCTCGCCGCCCTCCATCAACTCCACTAGAAACCTTGCCCCCACCTTCAGCTGGTGCCACCGGTGCTTGCCTCCTGCCGCCAGCAGCCGTTGCGTGGTGGCTGGTTCCGCCCGGATCCCATCTACCTGTGCTGCTCCTCGTCCTCCTCACCGTCCAGTTCCCCGTCGTCGCTGCCAAGCGTAGCGAACGTGCCACGCGGTGGGGCTTCTCGCCACGTCCCGCAACGAGGTCAGGAAGGACGACGAACGGTGCCACCAGAGCGGGGTCATTCCTTGTCCCGGCGTAAGATCAAATTTCTGGAACGATCAAATTTCTTCTGTCTAGTATAACTGTATAAGTGAAGCATAAGATTCCCGTATCTGCAGTAGGAACAAAGAGGCTCGTCGTTTTATGGCTTGCTGGTGGTGGCTAATTTCTGCTGTTCATTTTGAAGTTTGCATACATGTAACATGTGTACTTTCATTAGAAGGAAACCTTTTTTATGGCTTTTTTTATGTGTGTTGTTAATTGCTCGTACTGAAATCTGTACATTTGGGTAGTTATCTATACATTTGTGTAGTTTAGTGGCAAAATTAAGATTGCCAAATATTCTACAGCAATGCCATTTCTACTTTAGGTTCTATGTTTTTTGTTTTGAAATTTACAAAACGGTGCAGCATACATTGTTGAGATTTATGTTTGTGTAAGTAATAGATGCAATGATGGACATTAGGTGTTTCATGACAAGGAAAGAACGAGGAGAAAGACTACAAGTCTCGATGAGTCTAACATTTGGGAAGGCTTCTGGACACTGAAATGAGATAGTGGCAGTGGGGACTCTGGTAATACATGCACTTATGTTTTGGAGACTTTTCATTCAGATGCTGAGAGCAATGCTGGTCCTGATCTCAATGGTGCTAGAAGATTCTTGACCATGTGTATAATTATTACTAGTCAATCGGTTTCAATTATTGAAGGAAGTGGTTTTAAGCGTTTTGTTCGTCTTCTTAATCCACTAATAACTATAAGCCGTTTAGACCCGAGATGTCATGGCTCTTTATGGAAGGGAAAAGGGTACTATGCGCTCCATGATATCTGAAACATCTGAGGGGTTGAGTTTTGCTGTTGATAAGTGGAGGTATAAAGAAACTGGTGATGATGATATTTATCGTTATGTCACTGTTTGCTTTGTTCATGCTGACTAAATTTAACCTAGGCTGGTGTACCGGCCAGGATGCCTATTTTTTTTGGATGACCATAGCAACTGCCTGTGCATGTAGAGATGAATGACCATAGTTTAAATTTTTGCCTTCTAAATTTATCCAGGTCGAGATGGACAGAAGCTGGATTTATAATAGTGCACCATTTACACCGCAGTTCATGGCTGGTGTTGAACAATTTATGGAACATGTCAGAAGCACATATAGTGAAGATGAACTCATTAAGTGCCCGTGCCGAAAATGCTTGAACCAAATAGAAAAAAGCCAATCTAAAGTACAGGAGGATATTGAAATCAATGGTATGTCCAGGTGCTATACTAGATGGATTCACCATGGAGAGGAAGTGAATGATGTTGGACAAGATGATGCTGGTGAAGGTTATGATGGACCTCAATATATGCCATGGGATGACCATAGAGAGGAAGTGAATGATGTTGGACAAGATGATGGTGAAGGTTATGATGTACCTGAACAAGCTGAAGAGGTCTTAGATGATGGTGAAAGGGGAGTTTTAGGGCTGATTCAGGATTTGCGCGATGCAGCAAGCCATGGCTTCGGTGGTAAATTATATAAACAAATCATGTAAGAGGCAAAACGTGAACTTTATCCAGGCTGCACCGAGGAGTCCAGGCTATCTTTCATTATTAAACTGCTACATATCAAAGTGTACAATCGGATAACAACATCTGGGTTGGATGCTATGCTTGAGTTGCTTTCTGGATCTTTGAAGAATGTACCTGGACTTCCTAAGTCCTATAACGAGATGAAAGCTCTGCTTCGGAAGCTTGGTTTTGGTTATGTTTCTATTGATGTATGCAAGTATGATTTGCCTTATTTTGGAAGGACCATAAAAAAGATGATCGTTGCCTAGTTTGTGGTTTCACAAGATGGAAAGTGAACAAGGAGGGCAAAAAGAAAGTTGCTCACAAGGTCCTTCGTTACTTTCCAATAATTCCACGCCTTCAAAGGCTATTCATGTCAAAGCAGCGGGCACAGTATGCAAGATGGCACAAGGAAAAGAGGGTAGTAGTTGAAAATGAAATGAGACATCCTGCTGATGGGGAAGCTTGGAAAGATTTTGATGAGACTTTCAAGTCTTTTGCAGATGATCCCCGTAGTTTGAGGTTAGGCATTGCTACTGATGGATTTAACCCATTTGGTCAGATGAGCAATTCATATAGCATATGGCCAGTGATAGTGGTACCATACAATTTTCCACCATGGATGTGTATGGACCAACCCAATTACATGCTTGCTTTAATGATTCCAGGCAAAAAATCACCAGGCAAAGATTTCCATGTGTTTATGCAACCTTTGATGGAAGACATGATAGAGCTTTGGAAGGGTGTGAAAACTTATGATGCATTTGAAGGCAAAGATTTCAGCTTGTGTGCAGCAATTCTGTGGGGAATCCATGACTACCCTACATTAGGCACCATGTCAGGCAGAACCACTAAAGGTTACTTCGCATGTGTGTACTGTGATGAGAATCTATGCTCCTGCAGTCTTAGAAACAAAATTGGTTTCTTAGACCATAGATGTTTCCTCCCTGAAAACCATCAATGGAGGACAAATAAATCTTTCAATGGCAAGCATAAAAAAAGAGACAAGCCAAGGACATTTACTACAGATGAGGTTATGGCAAGGTTGAATGAAGTTTGCTATGTTCGAGGCAAGAATCCAGATATGCCAAAAACAAGAAAACAACGGCATAATGAACCACTATGGCATCTGAAGGTTAGCTTGTATGATTTGGAATACTGGCCAAAACTGAAGCTACAACATAACCTTGATGTCATGCACATAGAGAAAAACATATGTGAAAATATTTTGTCAACTCTAATTAATATTCCAAACAAGACAAAGGACACCATCAATGCTAGACTAGATTTGGAGGACACAGGTATGAGAAAAGAGCTTCATTTGCTAGATGACAGTGGTAGTTCATCATCAAAGCCAAGAGCTTGTTATGTTCTAAAACCAGAAGACAGGAAGAAGTTCTTGCAATTTGTGAGCAATGTTAAGTTTCCAGATGGCTATGCCTCCAATATATCAAGATGTGTCAATATGGAGGGAGGAGGATCTATGCATGGTTTGAAAACACATGACTGTCATATAATGCTGCAACATATCTTACCAGCTGGCCTTTGTGGTTTGGTGCGAAAAGATGTATATGAAGTAATTGCTGAATTAGGTAGGTTTTTTAGACAACTTTGCACCAAAACTCTAAAGATTGATGCACTACACCAGATGAAGGAGGATATTGTGCTTATCCTTTGCAAGCTAGAGAAAATTTATCCTCCAGCATTCTTCGATGTGATGGTTCACCTAGCAGTACATTTACCTGATGAGGCACTACTTAGGGGACCGGTGCAGTATGGATGGATGTATCCCATTGAGAGAAGGTTGGGCACCTTTAAGCGTTTTGTCCGCAATCAAGCAAGACCTAAAGGATGTATTGCAGAGGCGTACATTGCCTATGAGTGTATGACCCAATGCTCAACATATTTCAATGACATCATCACTAGGTTCACTAGGCCTGAAAGAAACTTAGATGGAGAAAAAATCTCACCCAATGGTTACTCTATTTTTGGTCATGGTATTAACCTGTTGGGAGCTTCAAAACTTCATTACCAAGACAATGATTATGACTCCATGGTTTGGTTTGTTCTAAATAACTGTGAAGAGGTTGACGAATACATAGAGTGAGTATTTCATTTCAGATATCTATATTCAATACTAGTGTCACAAAATAACTAATTATCTTCTTCCTTTGCAGCCTGTATAGGACAGAATTAGAATGACAAGGGGTCAGTGATGTTGAAAAAATGATGCAAACACAATTCGCTACATGGTTTGAGGATCATGTGTGTGCAACTTCTACAACATGACTTAATAATGTATCATGCAGTACATTTTGAAGCTCACTTATTCTGTATTATTTCCAACCTGCAAATTACAAGATTGAAATACGAAGGCACAACACATGTTGATGAAGACATGTACTCACTTGCATGTCGGCCGGATCCGCGAGTGCGTTCGTACACAGCTTGCATAATCAATGGGGTATGGTACCACAGAGTGGATCGTGACGAACACGAGAAGACACAGAACTCCACCATCAAAAGTAGAGGTACTCATGGTGCAGATACAATTGACTTCTATGGGACAATCACAAACATAATTGAGTTGACTTACAATAAGAACAACAAAGGGCTAGAACTGTTGTCTTATTTCGGTGTGAATGGTACCATCTGGAGGGAAGGACATACCCGATGAAAGATGATGGTTACTTCAAGAGCATAAACATCCAAGGCCGATGGTATAAGAATGATCCATTCATTATGTCCATAGATGCTTCACAAGTATTCCTCTTGGAAGATATAAAGTTAGGTTCAAGTTGGCGAGTGCTCCAAGAATTTGGCCATCGACATATTTTTGATGTTGAAGAGTCTGACACAAACCAACCAGTTCAAGAACAGGTACAGATGAGATGTCCGGAGGCATACCAAGAGGAGCATATTTCATCTAGAGAAGGTGTAGTGGGAGACATTCATCCTAATTTGGATTTGTTGCACCTAGAGAATGAACTAGGCAGCCCTATTAATAGAGACCTCGTGGACATCATTCGGCAACAGAGACCTACAACTCAAGATGATGAACCAAACGACCCAGATGTAGATGAAGATGAAACCTACCTTGAGTACCATAGTCCAGAAGAAGATGGCAATACTTTAGGAGAAGACAGTGCTTCAGGAGAAGACAATGATGATGACTGAACTACCTCCTTTCTGGATATTTGTGAATACTGCATTTCTAGATATTTATGAACATTGAACTATTTTGTTAGTGATTTTGTTGTATTTGAATCATGCTACTATATGTGTATCTGAATTGTGAAATTGTAAGACCTTACATGCAGTGATTTAGTTTCCAGTGAACTCTTGATGTGTGATGCAAGTTACAGTGCCCAGAATTCATTCACATGGTGCAAATACATACTGCTTATATTTCTGTGTTTTCATGACACATGGTATTGTCATCTAATGCCCATATTCTGTCATGGAATGTACATAATTTGTCACAAAATGTATGGGCTGGAAGTAACAGACATTCTGCCAAAATTTCATCACACACAAGTTTGCCTTAATGCATTGCTTCAAATCAGAATGCATTGCTTCAAACTAGATTGGATCACACACAAGTTTGCCAAAATTTCATCACACAATTCACAACTTAGCACCAGATTGCATTGCTTGAAAAAGCACCAGATTGTGCATTCATACATTACAAAAGATAAACTACACTGGAAACATAACCTAAAGACTAAAATACATTATGCATTCAGTCTGCCTGCAACATACATGAACAGACAGGCAAGACCAACTCCTAATACAAACATCATCAAAAGGTTGAACTTCCACATCAGATCCTCCAACTTGGCATCAATCTGCTTTGTCTTCTTCTTTTCACCACCCTGCATATTCATGACCATTCTTCCAGATGATACATCTGCTACCTCTTCAGCGCTCGCCCAAGGCCGCCGTTTGCTTGACCGAGGCCGCCGCTCGCCCGCTGTGCACCGCGCCGCTAGATTCTGCCCTCGTCGCTGGGGTCGGGATGAGCCCACCGATGGAAGATTGGGGAATTATTTTGGTCAAGGCTTGGGCCCACTTCCAGGGGTACAGTAACGCTTCAGGAGGTCATTTTGAACTCACTATAATATGACGCCGTGAAACAGTCACAAAAAGGCACTTCCTAGCGTCACAAAATGGGAAACCAATGATCGTCTCCTGCGCCACACAATTTGTGACGAAATCTGATGCTCTTATGTGACAAAAAAGCTGTTTCATCATAAAAACAATCTGGCTTCATGAATTTGTGATGACCCAAAATTGCGCGTCATATTATGGTATATTATATGACAAAATCAGGCTTCGTCATGAAGAATTCTGTCATAAAAACCCATATTTCTTGTAGTGTGGACACCGAAGCCAGCACAGCACACCCGGGATCTTTCGCCGCCGCCTCTAGCTCCGTCGCCCAGCAAGTGCAAGTCCAATGGGGAGATATTTTCCCATTTTTAGAGGATATATATTCAATATATAGGTCACCACATTCCACACGACTTGTCCCTTAGGAGCGGGGATGGCCCAATTATCACAAGGCCCATATAAGGACTATCCCGTGATACACAAAAGAGGTATGGCTGGACTTCCCAGACACACGAAAGAGAAAGGGTCAGACTGTCCCGTCTCTTGATCTTGCAACCCACCAAGTCTTGGCTCCTGGCAGTTCATGTCTATGAACGCCAGAACGTTTGACCGCTACATAATTGATCACATAGGACAAAGCGTAATGGGTATGTCAGTTTTCACTGTATTATTATTATGGTCATACAATAAGTTCTAAAATTTTTGGTTCATTCCTGGTCAAAAGGCCTCATCGGGACATCGGCACGGATCCACGGGCAGACTAGACTAATACTCATCTTCACCATGACCACTCAAGTTCACCGCAGCAAGATCCACTGTATTTTGTTGTCAGGACATGCTCACTGGAGACAATCGTGATGTTTAATAGTTTAACTTGCTGTTATAATACGTATGCACATGATCTTCTATTGTCCTAAACCATATTAGTCCAATACTGTGGCAATTACTATGGCTGTAACCATATTAGTCCAATACAATTTGGCTAAATCAAGTCTAACCATCACACTTATAATACCATTATAAATTCAGCTTACAGCTAAACAACATAAAATAGCGCATATTGAGATCACTGAAGTAGAAAATAATGCAACAAAGATCCATCAGTGAAGTCCACGGTTCATACCAAAATACAACTTTAACAACCATTAAAAATTTCCATGGTACGAGCTCATTTCGGCTAAATCAAGTCTAACCATCACAATTACAATACCATTAAAAATTCAGCTAAATGAAGTCTAACGATCACACTATCATTACACGAGCTCAGCTTCATAGGATCACAAGTGCAGCCTCCCAGGAGGTGTACTTTTTATAAGATGCACTAGAAAACCCATGAACTTGCTCCTGGCAGTTAGCCCAGCTATGGAAAACCCCTCGCCTTTGGCCGCAGAACACCACATAGCATGGATTCATCTCGAATCTGCAGAACCCAAATAGGCTACCTTAGTTTTACAAGTGCAAGTGCTAGTGACCTCATTGGCATGCATAGCAACAAGTGCAGTTTAAAGATTAGTGGCACTGATTTGCTGCCTCCTAACAAATCCAATAGCCATGTGCTACAAGGACTACCAGAACCAATCCCCGTCTCGCATCTATCTAAAATTAAGGAATATGGCGGTATGCATCAAAGGTGATATATCTAAGAGAAATCCCTAAGTCCTGTAGTACATTTATGTCAAGGTAAAACAGAAATGAAGAAACAAATAGTAAAAAGGGGAGAAAGGAGACCTGCGAATCAGATCTAACGGCTTTGCCGCGGCACACAAGCGACGCAGACGCCAATGCCGCCATGCTCCACTGGGAAAGCCCTGCCGCCTGCCTCCAAATGGACACCGGAGCCACCACAGCACACCGGGGATCCTGCGCTGCCGCCTCAGACTCCGCCGCAAGTCCAACGCGTAGATACTTATCCACTTTCAGGGTCCCATATATATAGATATAAAAGAACATAAAATGTACTTACATTATAATATATAAAGGCTCCAAGTGGACGAGAACACACATAGCCGCTTAGCATAGTGGCAAAGACCTTCACGTCTTTAGTGCCAGGTCTTGGGTTCGAATCCTAGAGAACCCAATGTTTTTGGGGAATTCAACATCGATCGGAGAAGGGTGGTCCCACATCTCTATCAGAGAAGGGTGGTCCCATGTGAACAGAGAAGGGTCCCAGTTGAGGGTCCCATCTAATTTGACGCTCTGGTCCACACGTCCGATGGGAACGGTCCTAGTCGGGTCCCAGATGTTAGTCGATGAAGGTTGACCCCTCATGAATGGAGATGGGTCCCCCATGGCAGGTCCCTTCTAACTGACACGCTGATCCCACATGTCGGATGGAGAATGGTCCCAGAAGGGTTCCACATGTTAGTTGATGAAGGTTGAGCCCCACATGAATGGAGATGGGTCCCCCATGGTGGGTCCCATCCAACTAACACGCTGACCCACACGTCGGATGGAGAACGGTCCTAGATGGGTCCCACATGTCAGTCGTTGAAGGGTGGTGGGCTGGGTCCCATCTAACTGACACGCTAATCTCACACATCAGATGGAAAACAGTCCTAGTCGGGTCTGAGACCGTTCTCCATCTGACGAAGTATTAGTGAAGGCGGCTCTCCCGTAGGCAAATGGCACCGGCTCCCATAGCTAAATGGAGCGGCGCGGGTTTTAGTGACGAAGTGTGTTGGCACAACTCGAGGATATACGTGAAACCGTCACAATCTAGCGATGAACAGTGTCACGAACGCCTCTATGACCATTCCTGTGACCTTTCCGAAATACGTCACATAAAACAAAATCATCACGCAGTTCAATGACCAAAACGACCAAAACATCATGGAAACCACTCTTCAGTGACCATAACAAAATCATCATAAGAATTTTCATCATGGTAGGTCATATCTCTACTAGTGGCTCGTGGGTAGCCGTGTCGTGGCGCTCAAGGCAGGCGCTCCGTTCCTCATCACCGGCGCACAGGGCAGTCTAGCAGTGGATTTTTAGCAGTGGAATCTAGATCTGAGGCCCCCTTCTCCTCCTCCCTGTTGCTGCTGCTGTCCCTCCTTGCCGGATTTGAGTTCTGTGATCTGGATCTGAGCTCTCCCCCCTCCCTGCTCTTGTTGCTCTGGAATCTAGGTCTGAGCTATATATTTTTGTTTGGTTTTTTCTGGAGTTTTAGTATGTTTCGAATTGATGGCACATTAGGTTCCAGTTCGATGTTTCAACAGATTCATGTTGCTCTAGATCTTTGGTTTTTTCATGATGTTTCAGTACATTTCAGTTTGATGCTGCAGTAGGTTCTAGTTGACATCACAACAAAATTTTTGAGATGGTTCACTATCATGTTGTAATAGATACTGAAAAGCAGTAGGCTCTGGAATTTCTATATGTTTCAGTACGTTCTAAATTGATGGTGCAGTAGATTTCTGTTTGATGTTGCAGCAGATTCTAAATTGATGGTGTAGTAGGTTCCAGTTTCTCCTAGATGTTGCATCTCCCAGGGTAGCTGATTTCTGTGTTTTTGTTGCAACACAAACGTTCATACTTTTGTTGTTTCAAATTGCTTGATACTCTTGTTTCAATTGGTGACCATTGTTTGATATTCCTTGACATTTTTGTTTCAATCTTTTTATGATTTCTATGTTGTTTTGCAACACATGTTCCTCTATGGACTCATGTTTCAAATCATGGCCCGACCATGTTCCTATGTTGTTTTTGCTCTTGTTTCAGTTGTGATGTTCTGGACGTTTTAGTTATATTTTCTTTTTGTTCTTATTTCATTTTGGTTTTATTTTGACGGGGCAAGGCCAACAATGTCCTCGCGAGGCTGACAGAGCCGTACGGGGCGGGGGCGTGGGCACGTATGCATGACGAGGGTGCGGAGGCGTATGGGGTGCGGGACTGTCCGTGTTTGGACTTTGGAGGCGGGAGGCCGGGAGCTGTGCGGGGCGCGGCTAGCATGTGACCGTCCTAAACACAGGACGTCTGAGCGCTAGCAGCTCCAAAAAAGGGGCACACCTATATACGGCGCAAGCAGCAGATACACTGGCCACAAGCGGCAGCACTGCGAGCATTTCTAGTGCTAGTAGAGTGGCAACTGCCAATGGCATGAGACGGCGTCAACTAGTGAGTGGTGAAGCAGAGCCCACAGGAGAGCTCCATGCAGGCATGCCGGCCATGGCCACCGCTAACCACTAAAGGTAGGGCCGGGCCAGCTGTGTCCGAAGTCCAGACCACGCTAGTACTGTCCAGAGTTCGGACCACGCTAGGGGCCAGCGCACCATGCTACAGGTAGCCGTTGTCAGCCCGTTCACAAGTACTAGTACACTACTCATGCAGTCATGCTCGCCGGCCACACCACCCACCAGATCCAGACTGTTCTGATTTATTTAGGCCTCACTTGGGACCCATGACCAATTGTAAGAGCATCTCTAGCAGTTTTCCAATATAAGGCCCCCCAATATGGGAGAGCCCCAAACCTCTTTTCTGATTATTGGGGAGAGTTGTTGCACCAGTAGCCTAATAGATTTTCCAAATACATGGTCCCACTTGTCAGATTACATGTTTTTTATTTTTTTCCTTCCATCCCTTCTCTCCAGCACGATATTCTTCCCCTTGCATACACCGTATGGCCACATCGAATGCCCCGCCACTGGAGCTCCACCCCTGCCAGAATCCCTGCCCACGCCGGAGGTCCGCCCCCCGCCGGAGCCCCCGCCCCCTGTCGGAGCCCCCGCCCCCTGTCGGAGCCGCCGCACGCTGTAGTCCCCGCCGAAGCTGGAGCGCTCGCGTCTACCCTAGCCCCCATCCCTAGCTGGAGCGGCCACCCCTGCCGTCGCCCCCGCCACGAGACGGAGCGGCCACCCGTGGCAATGTCCCCACCCGTAGCCGCTCTGCCCTCACTCGTCCGTCCGTCGAGCCGCTGGTTTGCCGCGCTGCCCGTCCGGCGTGCCAGATCCAAAGCGACGACTCCTACTGTTGCATATTGGTGCTGTGGTAGAGCTGGTGCGAGCTCATCGCAGAGGATGGCCGCCGGCGTGTGCAAGCCGCGTGTGGTGCATGTCCAACATGGCCACAACCACTGCCGGCGAACTTGACCGGTGAGTTCCATGGCGGGCTTCGATGGAAAAGTGACAGTTATCTATGGAGCCCAGTGTATTGGGGGAGGGGTGTTTCCCTCATGTTTGAAGGGTTGGAGGATGATTTATGAGGGATTGAGAAAAAATTTCTCATTAGGGATGGGAATGGATAACTACACGAGGGTCTCAAATCCCTCAAAATACAGGTTTTGTCATTGAGGATGAAAATTGGGAGACTGCTGAAGATGCTCTAACCCCCACCAGACGTCTTGTGTGTTTGGACCACACATGATGAGGTTATGTATGTATTCTGTTTCGTGGGCCAATCCAACTTTCGACGATGTTTGTGGCAGTGTGAACAAAGCCATCCGACCAGGAGAATATTCCCTTCGGTGGACAAGCTTGAATGGCCAAACAAGCTCATCCACCTTCTTTGCCTTGTCACTAGTAAAGAGATTAGTAATAATTGTTAGTATGTTTTATTAATAATTTTAGTAACAATGATGTTAATATTAGTTCTACAATGTGTTACTGACTTGATTAACTAAAAGTAAGGATGGCAATGGGGCGAATTTGAATTGGGTGGAGTCTCTTGGCACCACAAGTCGAAACGAAAACTAAAACTCGAATCCTCCCCGAACCAAAAATGTTAGGGTCTGAACGCTCGGACAGAAGCTGTAGTCTAAACACTTCCCGCGTGGCTTTCCCGCCCTGCTACGCATGCTGGGGCTCCTCCTACGGTCCCCGCGGTGAGTTGCGGTTGGGTCCCTCACTCCCGCGCTGCTGCACGCATACCTGACGCGCAGTTGGCTGTTTTGTTTTTTATTTTTCTTTTCTATTTTATTTTTATTTTTTATTTGTCCTTTAAATTTTTATATTTCCATGTATTTATTATTTTTTCTTTATTTTATTTTTTGTTTTTGTTTCTTTTTCTAGCTATGTTTTTTAGCAATATTTTATTATTTATTTATTGATGTTCTGTCATGTATTTTAGTGATGTTCTAACATATTTTTATAATGTTTTATTATGTATTTAGCGATGTTCTATCATGTGTTTAGCAATATTCTACCTTGTTTTTAGTGATGTTCAGTCATTTATTTTTAGGCGAGGTTCTATCATGTGTTTAGTGTTGTTCTGTCATATTATTAGCGATGTTCTATCATGTTACTATCGATATTCTATCATATTTGTATCGATGTTCTTTTAGTTTTTAAGGATGTTCTATCATGTATTTGCCGATGATCTATCATGTTTTTAAAAATAATGATTTTATCTTTATATGATATATGGTTGAAAATAAAATTTTGTCTAAATATATCCGTATGGGATCTTATTTTGAAGAATTTATTGTAATGAACTCAATAATGTAATCGGGATTTTTTGGATTTTCAGTTTGTTGGTTCTAACTTTTTTTAGTTATTCGACAATTATAGATGAGATTGGCCCGCTCCTCCCGCTTCCCCATGGGTGTGTTTTTCCCGTGCCTGCATCATGAGCGCTATGCTCCCCGCTTTTCCCGCGCATGCTTCGCGCGCGCCGGCGCCGGACGACGAATTCGATCCGAGCGGCCAGACTCAAAGACCCCCTCCCCGAACCCCAATTCGTGTGAAAGTTCATCCACAAAACTGAAACCTGCGGATCCCCAAAACTCGATAGATTAACTAAAACCTAAGACTGAAGAGGGTCGACGAGACACTGGAGAGGTTAGCTAGGTCATGGGCTAGAGATATCTGGTGGGAGCTAGCATGTGGAGATCCGAAAAGGTCGTCCGTCAGGGCATCGGGGCTATAGGGCCTCCGTCAGGGGCGAGCCAACGAGGTAGGGAGGTGTGGCGTCTGGTGGGAGTGGCACTATGGTGGCGCGGTTTCCCTCAACCACCACTGTGCAGGTTTGCAGGAGTGGCCAGCTGGGGAGGTATTGAGGATGAGCACGCGTGCCGCGTGAGGCCACTGCCACTGTGCTGGTCTGCAGGAGCGACCGCCTAGGGAGGTCAAGAGGATGAGCACGCGTGCTGCGTGAGGCTGCCACCACCGTGAAGGTCTTTAGCTCAGCGTGAGTGGGAAATTTGGAGTGACGCGGTCGCACACTCGCACACGGAGTCGCGCCCACATACTTTATATATTTAGGGTTGCTAGATGGGCTTTTATGTGGGCCGCATCTTTCGGGGCCCGATGGAGCACCACGGGTTAAAATAGGATCTGCCCCAAACCCGGATATTTCGGGTATCCGAACCTGCAAGAACCATGGGTGAAAAACAGGCACCAATACCGAAACCCACGGATTTCTGCCCTGAACCCGATCCGCTGTCATCCTTATCAAGAAGATGCACCATGTATGGCTGTGGGAATCCATAATGAATTTTAGTGAATGCTATGGTATGCTCATGTGGACGATAAACACATATGTTAGTGGATTATTATGTGTTTGCTAACGTGGTGCATGAATAGATAAGTATTATAATTACATGTTTTAGTGAGTTGACGATGTGGATGGATCACGTGTTGAGATATGATTCCAGTAATGTTTAGGATCATAAGATACTAGAAGTATAATTTGTACGTTGTTGTGAGAATTTCCATAAAATTTTAGTGGATACTGAGGCGGATATGGACAAATAAATGCATTTTAATGAAGGGACAGTTGGCCACATGACATGCAAAGTGACTTCCATTTGCTGGCAGACACCGCGAATACAAAGAATGCTGAAAGACACTGTTTTTTGGTAAATTTGCTAGTGGACACTAGGCCTATTAAAATATTCTTTTCTGACTTTAGAGGAGAGAGAAGAGCAAGGAAATGTCATTTTTGACCTGCTTCTTCTTCCTTCTCACTTCTCTCACTGTCTCACGGAGAGCATGAGATCCACGTGAAGGCGAACTCCTCACGCTCCTCCACTCCACCTCACGGCCCAGGCGGGGAGGACAGCATGAGCAGCCAAGGATGACCGATGGCAGGGACGTAACGTGCGAGGTGGACATCGCAAGCAGCCAAGGATGACCGGTGGCGGGGACGGACCCCGCGGGGTGGTGCGACACATGTGCGGCCGGCACTTGGGACTGGCTTGTGTGCGGGAGCGGAGCGCGCACAGCCAGCGGCGGGGACGGCCCGCACGGGTGAAGAGCAGCGCACGTGCGGTTGGCGGCGAGGATGGCTCGCGCCGGGCGAAGCGGTGCATGCGGGGTCGGCGGTGGGTTGAGCGGCGCATGCGCGGACGGCGCTTCGGACTGGCTTGCGTAGGGCGGAGTGGCGCACGCGCGGTCGGTGGTTGGGATGGCTCGCGTCGGGCGAAGGGGCTCATGCGGGGCCAGTGGCGTGGTGGAGCGGCGCACGCACCGCCGGTGCTTGGGACTGGCTCGCGCGGGGCGGAGCGGCCCACACGCAGCCAGTAGTGGGGACGGCCCGCGCTGTGCGGAGCGGCGCACGCTTAGCCGGCGCTGGGGAATTACCCGCGCCGGGCGGAGCGGCGAACGCGTAGCCGACGGCGGGGACAGCTGCGGCAGGCAGGACGTGCACGAGCAGGAGCGGACGCCGTAGGCATGGGCAACGTAGGGAAGAAAGAGAAGGAAAAAAGAAAGAGACAGGGGCATTAAGGACATTTCACAGCTCTTCTGTCTCCTCTGAACCTGGAAATGAATATTTTAATCGATTCGGTGTCCACCAGCAAATTTGTAAAGAACCAGAGTGTCCACCAGCAAATCGTCAAATTTTGCATGTCCATTGGCATAGAGGGGTCACTTTGAGTGTCCTGTAGCCAATTCTCCCTTTGATGAATGATATTGGCTCCGCCATGGTGTGAACAATCCACCATTGCTGCTCAATTCACTGGTTGCAAGGAAACGAATAGGGTTCTTGGCACCATCATTCGTAAGCACTTTCACTATAACCCGAGACGGCGTGGACTCCACGTGCCAATGAACTAACTAACTTTGTCGAAGTGATGGGTATGACTGAAATCCATGGGAAAGCCTATTATTAACATATCAACCAAGCAAAACCAGCTAACGGCACATCTCATACATTCGGACCCTCTTCAGGTTTCACAGGATGCCCTGGTCACATTCTTGATGACCTCGTCTCTTTGCCTTCACATCTAGAAAACCCTCTCCTGCTCACCCTCGAGTGCTCCACTTCCATGGCAAACTTCGATGTTGATCCCAGGCCACTGGTGCCACAAGGGTTCCACCTGGAGCAATGGCCTCCTCCAAAAAGATGCTCTTCTCCAGTAAGATGACTGTCTGTGGTTCTATATCTCGACGATTGGGAAGAAAAGCATGAAGCGGTGGCCTACACCATCTTCAGTCTGCCGATTGCGACCAAAGATTTCTTCCCCATGGCTCGGTATGTTAGAATGGAGCAGAGTGCTACCATTGGATATGCAATTGTAACTTTCAATTCTGGTTTATAGCGTAGGGTGAACTGTTTGGTGAACCAAGTCTCTAAATTCTCTCAGAAAAAAGAACAGCCAGCTAGCGCGAGATTTGGTCCTGTAAACTTTCCTTCTAAACTAAGCCTGCATACAAGAGTAGGAAAGGTGGTCTTGATTGAAGCAAGTTTTGCAGCGTGCCGAGTCCTCCCCCATCTCTGTAGAGATTAAATTGGATCAAAAAATGGTGTGTGTACAACAAATTAATTAACCATTCCTGCTAGGATTTTTTCGGGTGGCCAAGTTGTTTGCAAGAAGCAGCAAACCGAAAGACTTGATGAGAGACTTGAAAAACATGAAACCACATAGCAGAACCACTAAGGCAAGCCCGAAGGCTAAACTCACACAGTCTCCGTCATGTGAAAGTGACACAATCAGAAGGATGGTTAACATAATGTGTTGCCATCTCATCTCTTTCTCCCTAATGAGGTCAAGGGCAAGTAGAAGGTTCGGTTCATGGCCGTCCAAGTCCTTGTTCCCGTAGAAGTATGGCAATAGGCCATGTAGGAGTAGGAAGAGGCACATCAGCCATGCCTCAGGGTGGCAACAGCCCCTCGATCCCCGATCCCCGACGGGGATTTCATCCATAGGGGATGTTCATGGCCTAAAACTAATCCCCCATGGGGATGTTCACGGACTGAAAATTATCCCCATTGGGGGAAGCGGGGGCTAGAACGTTCGAGGACTCCCCATCCCCGTCACCCGTTTGGTGACCCGAGTAGCAGGTTAAAAGAAAGCCCAGTGCAAGATGTTAGTGGCCCAACCCAAATTAAATAGAAGGTATAAATACGTGGTGACCCTAGCACCCGCCCTCATCCCCTCACCCATCCTTTCCACGGCGGCTGCCCTCTGGCTCGCGTAATCATGCACTCGTGCTCACGATGCAGAGTCCTATGTCAGATGGAGGGAGGAAGCCATGCTCGTGGAGTCATCATCGCCCAGCTCTTCCACTCCCGTCACCCCACTCTTCCACTACCACCGCCCTGTCCTTCCACACTTGCTGCTTCACCATTCTACTCCCACAGATAACAAAGAGAGGAGCTCAACGAGGAGACCTAGAGAGGCCAGAGCAATGGCATCGGGAGCCCGTGACTCGTCATCCGACCTCAAGGGACGCAGAGGCCAAAGACGATGCGCTAGAGCTGCTGTGGCTGTGGATCCGTACCACTGGCTGCCCTCCTCTGCCAGAGCAGCTGCGGCTGCCAGATCTTGTACTTTGTAGTTGGTAGGCTAGTACTTGTATAATTATGTATGCAATGCAATGCAAAAAGAAACTCTTGCCACCATTTCCTGGCTTTCAGTTTTAGCCAACGCTGAAAAACTAGAGCACTGTGTGTGTTCTTGAGCTCAAGCTCATCTTTTCCTTGGAACTAGAGAGAGGGAGAGGGAAGGAGAGCACGGTCTACTCACCTGGCACTTGGGATCGAGTGCCAAAACATGGTATCAGAGGTACACATCGCTGTGCTTGACTGTCGGTGATGTCGGAGCCCAGTGTGGGTACCCAAGGTGGTGGGGCAGGGAGTGAGACCGGTGTGGGCAAGGAGATGTAGCTTGCCGCCTTCGCTTAGCCCCAGCTGGAGGTGCACATGGTGTAGGAGCTCAGCAGCACCTCTTGGCCAATGCTCACCCGCACCAACTGTGTGAGTGGACTGTCCAAATGAAGTGGAAATTATGTGCCCGCAAGTTCTAGGCAACTGTCAAAACTGGAGGTGCCAGCAAGGATGTGTAGGTGGGTGCCATGGAGGCACTACTAGCATCCACTCCAGCTGAGTTCCATGAGGCGATTGGCGTGAAGAACACGGCAAAGGAGGCATGGGACATGATGGCGTCATTTCGTGTCACCTCAGACCGGATAAAGAAGGCCAAGGCACAGTAGTTGTGCTACGAATTTGACAACTTGAAGTTTTGCCAAGGTGAGTCCATGGAGGATTTGTCACTATGGCTGCAATCACTGGCCAGGCAGCTCACCGCATTTGGGAAGCCAATGGATGAGGAGTACGTCATCGCCAAGCTGCTCCGCATCATGCCGGACAAGTACGCCCAACTGGCTCTCTCCATAGAGACCATGCTGGACATGGCTAACTGTCCTTGGAGGACATAGCTGGGTGGCTCCGGGCGGTGGAGGACTGCATGTTGATGCCGCTGGAGAAGCCCAAGGGAAAACTGATGCTGACCAAGGAGGAGTGGACCGCACGCATGAAGGAGAAGCATAGGCCCAGAGAAGGCTCCGCTAGTCATGACAGCGATGATGGTGACAAGCATCGTAGTAAGGCACCAACGGACAAGAAGAAGAAGAAGAACACTAACTTAAACACTGCTGGCATTGCACGAAGGTAGGGCACTAGGCGCAAGAGTGCCCAGAGAAGAAGTCGGAGAAGAAGGAGGAGGCTTAGCTAGCTCGGGAAGACAACAATGGCGAGCATGCGCTCCCGATGGGAGAATACTATGTAATACAGGATGGCGAAGCAGAGGAGGTAGAGGCGGAGCAAAGACTGTGCCATAGGCTATCCATCTCGATGAGCCACGCATGCAAGTCTATCTTGGCGCTGTTGGGGATGAGCTGGAGTAGAGATGGTGCCTTGACTCTGGGGCAAGCAACCACATGATGAGGAGCAGGGCCGTCTTCTCCGACCTTGATGATAGCAAGATCAGGACAATCAAGTTCAGTGATGGATCATGGGTCATCATCTGCGGCTAGGGCACCATGCTCTTTCGGTGCTAGAACAGCGAGTACCGCGCGTTGACGGATGTCTACTTCATTCCGCAGCTATGATCCCACATCTTTAGCCTGGGGCAGCTGGATGAGTGTGGGTCAGAGATCCTGATCTGTGATGGCATGTTGCGGATCTGAGACAGGGAACAAAGTCTCCTTGCCAAGTTAATGTGTTCCTATAACCAGCTTTATCTCTTGGACCTAAAGGTGGAGCAGCTGTTGTGTCTGATGGCGGCGTGCACGGAGGAGCCATGGCTATGGCATGGCAGGTTTAGCCATCTGAGCTTCAATGCTCCGGGTTGTCTAGGTAAGATGGTGACTAGGCTATCGCAGATCAAGCACACCAGCGAGCTTTGCGACAGCTACCTGGCGGGGAAGCAGAGGTGGCCGTCTTCCCCTAGATGGCAAAGTATCGGGCGACGGATCCACTCGAGCTATTCCACGAGGACCCTTGTGGGCCGATCAGACCACTAACCCATAGTGGCCAGAGGTATTTCCTCTTTCTCATGGACGACCACAGCTGATACATGTGGCTGTAGCTCCTGATGAGGAAGAGCAACGCAGCGGATGCCATCAAGTGTTTCAAGGCGTGTTCAGAGGTGGAGTCCAGGAAGAAGCTACGGGTGCTCTGGACGGGCCATGGTGCTGAGTTCATGGTGGTGGAATTCACCACCTACTGCGCCAACGAGGGTTGGGGTGCCACCTCACTGTGCCCTACTCCCCACAGTAGACTGGCATGGTGGAGTGCCAAAACCAGACCATCGTAGGCATGGCTCGATCAATGATCAAGGCGAAGGGGATGTCGATGGAGTTCTAGGGCGAGGAAATGAGCAGGACGGTGTTCATCCTAAATCGCTTGCCCATTAAGGCTCTGAAGGGGATGACGCCATTCAAGGCATAGCATGGGCGCAAGCCTAATGTCTTGTTCCTATGCACTTTCCACTGGATGGGCCATGTGAAGGCCACCAAGCTAGGCCTCGGCAAGCTAGAGGACAGGAGCACCAAGATGGTGCTCCTCAGCTATGAGGAGGGGTCCAAGGCCTATCGGTTCTCTGACCCAGTTGGCAGGAAGGTGGTGGTGTCCCGAGATGTCGTCTTCGACGAGGCAGCGGCATGGAAGTGGGACAGGTCATAGGCAGGGAAACGATGGGTGCAGGCGACATCACCAATTCGTTCGTCGTGGAGAAATTGTTGATCCATGGTGACAACGAGGATGCGAAGAAGACGGTGGCAGTGGAAGCAGGGGTAGGAGGGCCCATGGCTGAAGAGGCAGAGGGGCTGCAAACTCTAGCTGCTGCAGGCTCGCCTGCACAATCCCCTGTTTCACCAGGACATGCAGCTATGTACTCCCAAGTTTTGCTAAAATAAGGGCCTCCGACAGCAGTGGTGGTCGAGTTTGCGTCACCACCCTCCGAGCTCTTAGAGTTTATAAATGCCTTCCATGTGGGTAAGATGGTGAGAGTGCACCAGGATGACAATGTGATTGGCGATGCAGGGGCACCAGGACTGCTAGCATGGTTGCTCGATGATGATCCAGCTACTCATGACTATAGCGACATGCTTGGAGACGACGGCTGTCCTTCCCGTGCGTGTGATGACGTTGTAGATTGCTGATGAAAGACCGGTGCCCATGCTCGGGCGTGCAGATCCCTGTAGCTGTCACGTCGGGAGCGGTTGGAGCACTGACCGATGGCGTTGAAGTCTTGCTCGAGGGGTGGTCGAGGGGGCCGAATGTAGTCGAGGAGGTCGAGACCCAAATGGATTAGACCAAGCTCCAGGAAATACGGCGTTTGTGTTGACGAATGCGTCTCGAGGGGGTGCCGAACGGGGCATAGTGTGTAGTATGGTGATACAGTATGGTATGATCCACTGGTTTCCTAGGTATGGGTAGTAAAAGGAGGATTTGACCAGTGTACTGTCCACTATTACTACAGCTGTAGCCACAAAGTTAGGCGGGAGAAGGTTAAAATGCATTAAATGCCTAGGGAATCATACGGGAAGTAGGCGGGTCGAGAGGGTGCGCGGTATTCGACGGGTGATTGTTCGCCTGGGGGAGTTCCATCACTCGAGAAGGTGACCGTTCCCTCGAGTGGACAACCTCGAGTTGAGAGGGTCCCATCGAGTGAATAGTAGACTAGTTCGTCGAGACCCGTAAGTGGGCTGGCCCAGCGTAGTTTGATACTTGGATCGGATATCTTATGTACTTTTGGGCTGGGGGATAATAATGGTGGTTTTGGTTTTGTTAATGCAGGGATTGAGTTGCTTAGTTAAGGGTTAAGGGTACCCCTTATTCAGGTACCCGACAGTAGCCCCCGAGCTCCCGCGTGAGTGCTGGGAGTCATGCAGGGGGTCTTGAATCAAAATTGAGGTATCGACCGTAATTTTCTGGAGGGTGCGTGCGAGCGTACCCTTCGGGGGTAGCCCCCGAGGCCTCGAAGGAGTGGGGAAACTCCTATGAGGTCTTTACTTGTCTTTTGCCGAAAGGTGTTTTCATCCAGTTGGGTGTAGCGGGCGTTCCTGAAAGGTTAGGACAACATGAACTGGAATCATAGCGCCTAGTCAAGGGGTGTCTCGAGTCATTGAGCCCCCGGGTGTATTCGACCCTCTTTCATCGAGGGGTGCCCGGCATAGCTGAGCCCCTGAGCCTCGTGCGGCTAGGGTATTGCTAGCCTCGGGCATCCATCTCACGAGTCCTTTTGATCGGATGTGAGGTGAGAAGCGTCGTACTACCCTCAATTGGGCGAGTCTCGACATTCTCCATGAGCTGATAAAGGGAGATCCAAGTGAGGGCTCGTGCCCCGTTCGATGGGGTCGACTAGTGGCCCTGAGGTGTTCTCATTGATGCAAACGTGTAGATACAAGGATACCGGTTCCATTCGATAGGACTCGGCGGCTTGATGCCTCCCTCCGTGGGGATTCCATGGTAATCCTTTTGTTTTGCCTTGGATACGTCAGAGGGTATATTGAGGTTCGTCCTCGAGCTGAGCTTCATGTTGGCTCCCCTTGGGCATCCCTGACTCAGGTACTCAAGGGCGCTGTCGAACCCTGATCGAGGGTCAGCCTTCCCTCCCTCGAGGATTTCGGTGTGGGACCGGAGTCCGTTTTACTTCTCGAAGAAGGAAACACCGTGGATAACTTCTCCCGTCTGTTGGGCATGTCTTTTTAGGCAAGAGCTGAAGCGGCGCGGTCGTGGTGGGCTGGGTAACGGCTAGAGATCTTGCGGGTGACGCATGTGCCTGTTCGGGAATTGAGGGGCGGTTAGGTGAGCGCATTAAATGTGGGGAATTACCGTGCCATTACCGTATCCGCCCGTTGTATCTCGGCCCCATCGCTTATAAATACGAGGGGTAGAGTTTCTCCATTCCACATCTTGCCATCTTGCCTCTACCGCCGCCGCCACCAGAGCGCCCGAGCCTTCATCTGTCTGTGCTAAAGAAGAAACAGTGAGAGAGAAATCAGGATTGGGAATATTCTCGGTCGCCCGTCCGTCGAGCAGATTCCGCTGCATCCATGGCGCCCACGTTCCTCCCTCTAGAGGCCTGGCCTTTTTCTAATGTATCATAGCGGGAGCTGGAGAAGTTGGTGGACGAGGGACTCCACCCCACCGCTTCGGCTGAGCGACCGGACTGGATCATGCCATCGAGGGAGCATCGGGTGCCACAGTTGCCAGAGGGCTACGTGGTGAGCTTTGTCATGTTCCACCAGTTTGGATTTGGTTCGCCTTCAAGCCACTTCATGCATGCGCTGCTCCACTTTTATGAAATCAAGCTCCAACACCTCACCCCCAATGCCATCTCCAATGCAGCAATATTTGCCGCACTCTGTGAGGGGTACATGGGTATGGAACCGCATTGGGAATTGTGGCTCCACCTTTTCAAGGGTGAGCACTACACCAAGTGGATCTCGGAGGGGAAGAGGAGGATCGTCTGCATGGGGAGTCACAGCCTGGTGCAGAAAAAGTCCAAGCTCTATATCAAGACGGGCTTGTCCACCAACCATGGCCGCTGGCAATCGTGATGGTTCTACATCCGCAATGACGACGGCCTGTTACCCGCCTACAATGGGCACATCATCAGGGCGCGTCCGGAGCACTGGCTCTGGGGCATGGCCCAGCCCTTCTAGCAGAGGCTGAATCTCCTCCTCGATGCACTGTGCACCTTGTCTGAGCAGGGTGTGCATGCCACGTACATCGTCGCGGGCTTCCACAGTCGAAGAGTTCTACCTCTGATGGCGCGCCCGTTGCGTTTAGATCGGATGGGGCCCAAGGTGTTTCTAGAGCAGCTCATGGGGTACCGGATGTTGCCCGTGGACCTGCCTCCCGAGGATGTCGCAAAGCGGGTTAGGAGCTCAGTTGCCGGCAACTTCGGGCCAGGGGACGTGGATCGTGTCCCGATGCTGCCGGATCCTTGTAGCATCATCTTGGTAAGTCATTCAATTTCAAATCCTCAAGTTTCTCCCCTTTTTTTGGCTTGTCTTGACATCCTAGCTACGGTTTTGAGCACAGGGTAACGTCGACTACAGGGTCTCGGTGCCTCCGGTTCGAGAAGACGACCACGATCGCCAGGTGAGGCGCTTTGACACTCAACAGGAAAAGAAGAGGAAAGACTCAAAGAAGAAGGAGAGGAAGAGGAAGAACCTCACACGCTAGATGCTTGAAATGCGCCGGGCTAAACAAAGGTGAGATGGGCTTCCTATCGAGGAGTCCCCCCTGAGGAGTCGGACGTGGAGGCTGATGACGATGATGATGTCGAGGGAGTGGCGGGGCGTCTCGAGTCCCATCTTTCTAGCTTTCCTTTCCTCATCTCATCACAAGTGCGGCGGCACTTCGCAAGCCTCGTCCCGGGGTCCATCTAGCGCCTCCTCACACCAAACTAGGTCCTTGATGCTCGAGGCGAGGACCCGGGGCCGAACGGGCTCGGAGGAGCGGGCGACACCACCCTCAGTGCACGACGCACGAGAGGCGGCCCCAATGGAGCTCGAGATGCCAAGGTCTGAGCCAGTCGCTTCGCGCAGTTCTAGCTTCGGACAGGATCTGGTTCAGAGGGGGCTGTCAAGTCGCCTAGGTAACTTGAGGGGGCCTCGGTTGGTCATCATCCCAGTAGGGTAAGTTTTGCCATCCAAAATTTTCTTCCCTTTTCCAGCGATTTGCAGAATTTGCTTGATGTTCCTGCCTTTCCCTACGTTGCCCAGGCTCAAGCATCAAGTGGAGGAGGTGAACCCTTCACTGGCCAACTGACTCAAGGTGGACGTGGCCACGAGGATGGTGACAGGAGGGGCAGGTGTGATCCCGAGGCCCCTATCGATGTCGGAGGCGGCCTGGCTATCACAAGCCTAGGCGGCAATTATTCGGGGCAGGCTGACCGGCTCTGGTCTTGTTGCAGGCTCGAGCGGTGCGGGGGCCACGGTGGGTGGCAGCTCCGACTGTAGGCAGATGCCGGAGAGCGGGGTTGGTGCCCCGGTATTGACGTTCGTGGCCCCTACACTTGGCCAGGTCGAGGCCCTCGTAGCCGAGGGGGCGCCCTCGACAGCCGCGAGCCTGGGTCAAAAAATGCCCCAATCGTCCTTGGGGACGAAGAGGCCATGGTTCCTTCTCCATTTGTCAAGGAGATGGTGGAGCACTGCCAGGAAGCAGGAGCTTTACCTTCCCAGTGAGAGGGGCAGGAGCCGTGGCCAAAGGGCCTGCACGAGGTGGAGGTGCAGCAGAAGCGGGAGCAGGATAGCCCGCAGAAGGAGGAGGAAGACTGGCTACAAAAGTAGCAGGAGGAGCAGCCACAAGGGCAGCAGGAGGAAGAGAGGCTAGATCCGAGCTAGCTCGAACAGCAATGAGAGGTGGAGAGGTTGAAACCAAGCCAACCAGAGTTGCACAGCAACTGCAGTAGCAGCAGCAGCCGCCAATGCCGGAGGGTGCGGTGCCCTCAGCCCCGCTACCTCGATGATAGGATGAGTCGCTGGAGGAGCCAATATCCTCGAGTCTCCCACAGCCGTAGGGGGAGGTTGCAACTACCTCAGGTCAGCCACCACAGCAGCAGAACACGGCACAGGAGGTGTCGGTGGTTCTGCTAGCACCATAGGAGCGGCCCGAGGAGGTGGCTGTTGGGAGCCCATGGCCATCGCCTCAACGCGAGGAGGAGGGAGACGCCCTTCTTCTTGCCGAAGCGATAGTCACTCAGGAGGGCCCTCGCAGCCCTGGCTGGTCTGACCCTGACTCTTTTGCCCTGGCGGGGCAGATGAGTGGTGATGCCAGGTCATCGGTGGCCAGAGCGGAGGTCGAGCTGCCGTTCCCCACCTTGGCCAATCGGGTGGCCTGTTACGGCGATTCACCTGATGTGGTGGAGTGCATCAGGTCAATGGTGCGGGAGAGGGTCGAGGCGGCTCTTCCTTCTTGGTGTAGGGAGCTCCCCCTGCTCCAAAACCCACTGGAGCCTAGCGTCCCCGCGATTGGGATGGATGACGTGGTGGAGGTAAACCGCTGGGAGGATGCGAAGGAGTATCGGGCATGGATGGCCCATGCTCTAATGCTGGCCGTTGATGTCGCCACCGAGGATCTGGGCCGGGTTTTCTCGATAAGTGTTTCTCCGAGTGTGTTGAGTTTAGATAACTTCTCAACTTGATGCCTGATTTCTTGCTCCTTGTTCCTAGGACCCGACGAGGCGCTCCTATGCGAAGTCTGAGTTCCTTCACGCGACGCATGAAGGGCGGGAGGAGGTGCAGCGCCAGCTTGAGGCTGCCCGGTCTGCCCAGGATGGGGTGGCCCAGGCTGAGGAAGAGTCGAGGAAGGTGAAGGAGGAGACTGCCAGGGCCAAGGAAGAGGCCGAGGCAGCTCATGGGGATGTTTCCCAGGCCAAGGAGGAGGCCAGTAGAGCCCGCACGTAGGCGCAGAAGGCCCTTGAGGCCCTCTCCTCCTCGGAGGGGTGTCTTAAGACACTTGAGGGAGAGCTTCAAGACTCCACAAAGCATGTCAAGGTACTCGAGATGGACGTCGCTCAGGCCTCTGAGGCCCGTGATGCCCTCCACGTCTCGGTCGAGGTAGAGAAACGTCACGCCGACGCCCTTGCTGTCGAGGATCTATGGTTCAAGAAGACAAAGGCGGTACGTGCTTTCAAGGAGGCCCAGAAAGAGCACGACAAAGCAGTGGATGCGCGTGAGGTCCTCGACACCCACCGCACTAGTGAGTCTTCTTTCTTGACCCTGATTTTCTTGTATCCGTGCGCTGTGACTAACTTCATTCTGCCTTCTAGGTCTCAAGGCTGACTGCTCTCCGTTTGAACTGCCTCCAAGGCGCTGCAAGATGGCCTTTTGGCCAAGGCGGCTTTGACCAACAGGCTCCGTTCCGCAATCAACGGGCTCTACAACTCCTGGGGGGTCGAGCCCGCGGAGGAGGTCGAGGAAGAAGTGCATGGAACTGCTCTCATCGACCAGCTATACTATCTCGGGGCCACCATGAAGGATCATGTCCAGGATGCCCTCCACATCGGCATGAAGCAGGCGATGGCGGTCGTCTAGTCTGGCTTTACGTATGACATGAACGTCGTATCGCACGGCTTCATCTCCGACCTCACCAAAATGGACACCGAGAACGAGGAGAGGTGCCGGGGCTTGATCAAAGATGCCGAGGAGCTAGTGAGAAGCTGGTGAAGCTGTTTGAGCCCGAGGTCCTTCCTTTCAAAGGTGAAGAAGGCGCCGGCGATGAGGGTGGTGGCGATGGTGGCGACGAGAGCCAAAGCCTATGAGCCAAATCTGGGCGAAGAGGCCCATGTAATAGATTCATTTTTGTGACATTGTGATGTCATGGCCCTAAGGTCCTTAAAACATTTATGCATTTATATATTTCGCATACTTTAAGTCCTTTTCTTTCTTGCATGCCCTGATTGTGTTTCTACTTAGTGAACTCGATGCACGGTCGTGCCCCTCGAAGGGGGCGAGTGAGTGGAGTTACCATAGCATAGAGGCATAGGCAAGCTCCCGGCTCAACAGCCCTTGACCCTCGGGACACTCATGGCATTTTCGGCTAAGTAACGACACATATCGAGGCGCGTAAGAAAGAATAGACGTTGAGTTTTGAAAAAACGAGCGAATTTTTTGAGGACTTCGGAGGGTTCCCCCCTCGTAGCCCTAAGGGAGGCTCGACTCTAAGGGAGCATAGTTGAGGCTACCTTATATGAACAAATAATAAAATATGCTGAATCAAAGCCATTTTTCATTTATTCATTCATGATGCCATAGTTGTACAAAATACGAGAAATGTACAAGGCCCCGAGGCCCTAGGGGTAAAAGCGACATAGTTGTTCGATGTTCCAAGCATTGGTGAAGGTTTCACCTTTGTTGTTCACTAGCTTGTATGTCCCAGGAATCAGTACCTTAGCCATGGTATATGGGCCTCCCAAGATGGAGTCAACGTGTGGCGCCCCTTGTTGCTTTGTCATCGACGGAGGACAAGATCGCCAACTTGGAGATCCCTCTTGCACACGTGTTTGTCATGGTAGCATCGAAGCTTCTACTGGTACCTCACGGAGTGGAGGAGGGCCATATCTCGAGCTTCTTCGAGCTGGTCAATGGCATTTGCAAGGGCCTCCTCGTTCGTTTGCTCATTGTAGGCCTTTAGTCGAGGGGACCCATACTCGAGATCGGTGGGGAGGATGGCCTCGGAACCATAGACTAGGAAGAATGGATAAATCTCGTGGCTTGACTAGGCGTCATCCTTAGGCTCCATAGGACCAAGGGTAGCTTGGCAGCCCACTTCTTGCCATACTTCTTCAACTGGTTGTAGATTCTTGGCTTGAGGCCCTGAAGGATCATGCCATTGGTGCGTTCGACCGGGCTGTTGGTTCAAGGATGAGCGACTGTGGACCAATTCACGCGAATGTGATTGTGGTCACAGAAGTCCAAGAACTTCTTGCCAGTGAATTACGTGCCGTTGTCGGTGATGATGACATTGGGGACCCCAAAGCGGTGGATGATGTCGGTGAAGAATAAGACTACTTGCTCAGAGCGGATGTTGGTAATGGGCCGAGCCTCGATCCACTTGGTGAACTTGTTAACTGCTACCAGCAAGTGCGTAAAGCCCCCGGTTGTCTTCTTCATAGGCCCGATGAGGTCGAGCCCCCAAACGGCGAAAGGCCACGTGATGAGGATCACTTGCAGAGCATGGGCGGGTAGGTGCGTTTGCTTGGCGTAGAATTGGCACCCCTCGCATGAGCGAACGAGGTTGATGGCATCGGAGACGGCGGTCGGCCAGTAGAAACCTTGCCGAAATGCATTGCCGACGAGGGTCCTTGGGGCGGTGTGATGTCCGCAAGCCCCGAGTGTATGTCCTCGAGGAGCCTCCTGCCTTCCTCGATGCTGATACAAAGCTGGAGGATCGTTGATGAGCTTCGTCGGTAGAGTTCCTTGTCATCGCCGTAGATGATGTAGGTCTTGGCCCGTCGAGCTATCCATCGAGCCTCGGTTCGGTCTTCTAGGAGCTCCCCTCGAATAAGGCAGTTGAGGAACGAAACGCGCCAATCTGGTGGTGGGCTTGATGGTGGAGGTGACCTCAGTCCCGTTCGAGGTGGCCTCGTTCAAGGGCAGGGGATCGAGTGTTGATGTTGTGATGCTAGCCCCCAAGCCTAAGTCGATAGAGGGCTCAAAGAGGTCCCTCGAAAACACATCGGGTGGGATGGTGCCACGAGTAGACGTGATTGAGCTCAAGGCCATGGAACTTGTTCTCCAACTCACGTACCTTATTGCAGTAGGCTTCCATCTTGGAATCATGGCAGCTCAAGGCTTTCATTACTTGGTCGATGATGAGTTGTGAGTCACCTCAAACGTCGAGGCGTCGAACCCCAAGCTCGATCATGATGCGCAGACTGTTGATGAGGGCCTCATACTCCACAATGTTGTTGGAGGCAGTGAAGTGGATGCGGATGATGTAGCGCATATGGACTTTGAGGGGCGAGACGAAGAGCAAGCTCATGCCAGCTCCTATCTTCATGAGCGACCCGTCAAAGTACATCGTCCACAGCTCGGCTTGAATCTGTGCTGGCAGAAGTTGGGTGTCGGTCCATTCGGTGATGAAGTCTGCCAGCACCTAAGACTTGATGGCCTTGTGTGGCGCATAAGTGAGGGTCTCACCCATTAGCTCGATCGACCACTTAGCAATCCTTCCCATGGCCTCCCGGTTTTTGATAATCTCCCCGAGGGGAAAAGATGAAACCACGGTGTTCAAGTGACTAAGGAAGTAATGCTGGAGCTTGCGGCACGTGAGCACAATGGCGTAGAGAAGCTTCTGGATTTGTGGGTAATGAACCTTTATTTCTGAGAGCACCTCGCTGACGAAGTAAACCGGCCGTTGGACGGGCAGGGAGTGTCCTTCCTCCTTTCTCTCGACCAGTATGGCTGCACTGACCACCTGAGTGGTTGCGGTGATATAGAGGAGAAGAGGCTCGGCTGGATTGGGTGGCATGAGAATTAGAGGGGAGGTCAGCATACTTTTGAGTTTAGTGAGGGCCTCCTTAGCCTCGGTAGTCCATGCAAAGTGCTCGGATTTCTTCAGAAGACTATACAGCAGTAGGGCCTTTTCTCCCAGGTGCGAGATGAAGCGGCTGAGGGCCGTGAGGGAGCCCATGGCCTTCTGCACGCCCTTTAGGTCTTGAATCGGCCCAATCTTGGTGATCGCTGTGACTTTCTCGGGGTTGTCCTCGATACCGCGCTGAGAGACGATGTATCCTAAGAGCATGCCTCGAGGCATGCTAGAGACACACTTCTCGGGGTTGAGCTTGATATTCTTGGCCTGAAGGCACCCGAACGCGATCTTGAGGTCATCGACGAGGTTGTCGACCTTCTCAGATTTGACTATGATGTCGTCGACATAGGCCTAGACCATCGTCCCTATATGTTTGCCAAAAACATGGAGCATGCATCGCTGGTCCGTTGCCCAACATTTCAAAGGCCGAAGGGCATGGTAACATAACAATACATGCCAAAAGGGGTGATAAAGGAGGTCAAGAGCTGGTCGGACTCCTTCATCTTGATTTGATGGTAGCCCGAATATGCATCAAGGAACGAGAGGGTCTCACATCTCATAGTTGAATCAACAATTTGATCAATATGTGGTAAAGGAAATGGAACTTTAGGACATGCTTTATTTAAACTCGTATAATCGACACACATCCTCATTTTTCTATTCTTTTTCTTAACTAATACAGGGTTAGCTAACCACTCGGGATGATGAACCTCCTTGATGAACCTGGCCACCAAAAGCTTGTGCACCTCCTCGCCGATGATCCTGCGCTTCTCCTTGTTGAAGCGGCACAGGCGTTGCTTCACTGGTCTGGACCCGGCCTGGATCTCCAAGGCATGCTCAGAGATTTCCCTTGGTATGCCTGGCATATCTAAGGGACTCCACGCAAATATGTTAGTGTTCACATGAAGAAACTCAATGAGCACTGCTTCCTATTTGTTGTCGAGGGTGGCACTGATCGTCAGTGCCTTCCCATCAGAGTTGCTCAGGTCGAGGAGGATCTTCTTGGTATCTTCTACTGGCTTGAGGTTGCTTGCGTGACGCTTGGAGTTAGGAACCTCAGCGGTGAGGCCCTTGAGGGTCAAGGCCAGCCTAGTGGACTCCTCGACAGCCTCTCCATTCTCGACGCACTCAACATCGCAGTCATATGCGCGCTCATAGGAGGAGCCGATGGTGATGACGCCGTTAGGTCCTGGCATCTTGAGCTTAAGATACATGTAGTTGGGGATCGCCAAGAACTAGGCGTAGCCAGGTCGACCAATGATGGCGTGGTACGTGCCGTGGAACCTGACTACTTTGAAGGTGAGGATCTCTTTTTTGAAGTTCGAGGGGGTACCAAAGTAAACGGGGAGGCCGACGTGACCGACGGGCAGGGCCTTCTTCCCCGGCACAACTCCATGGAAGCCCCCGGCACTGGGCTGAAGCTATGACCTCTTGACCCCTAGGAGGTCGAGGGTCTCGATGTAGATGATATTGAGGCTGCTGCCCCTGTCCATGAGCACCTTGGAGAGGCGGGTGTTGATGATGATGGGGTCAACGACGAGCGGGTATACTCTGAGGTTGACGACGTGATCCGGATGGTCATCACGGTCGAACGTGATGGGAGCATCAGACCAGTCGAGGTACTGGGGTGTAGCGACTTGGACGGAGAAGACCTCTCGATGCTCTCTCTTGCATTGTCAAGGTGTGAGCTGGGTCGAGGGGCCGCCATAATCATGTAGTAGTCAAAGACCTCAAGGAACTTATCGTCCTCCTTGTCATTGCCTTTGTCCTTCTTCTGGTCATCCTTCTCGATCCCAGACCCTTGTAGTAGTTCCTGAGCATGCGGCAGTCCTCGAGGTTATGATTAGCCCCTCCCTTGTGGTAAGGGCAGGGCTCCTTCAGCATCTTATCGAAGATGGCCCCCTCGGGGGGACCTCGAGGCTTCTTGTGCTTGACGGCAATGACGAGACCATCATCCGTAGTCTCGCACTTGCCCTGCTAGGTCTTCTTCTTCTTCTTCTTGCTCTTCTTGGGGCCCTTGCTCGTGCCCTCGCCATCGGCCACTTGCGTCTTCCCCTTTTCCTTCTCATTGCCGAAAAAGGCTCTGACCGCTTCCTCACCGGCTGCGTAGTTGGCGACGACGTCCATCAGCTCATCGATGGTCCTGGGGTGATTACATCCTAGATCCCGTACCAAATCCTTGCAAGTGGTACCCGAGACGAATGCTAGGATGACGTCGTGGTGGGGGATGTGCAGGAGCTCGGTGCGTTGCTTCGAAAAGCGTCGGGTGAATTCGCGGAGGGACTCCCTAGGTTGCTGCTTGCAGTTGCGGAGGTCCTAGGAGTTGCCAGGGCGCACGTAGGTCCCCATGAAGTTTCCCTCGAGGACCCGTACTAGGTTGTCCAAGTTATGGATCTGACCAGGGAGAGCTCCTCGAGCCACCTTGGAGAGGTGTCGGAAAGGAATAGGGGGAGTTGATGGATGATGGCACAGTTGTCGCTTGCCCTGCCCAGCTGGCAGGCTAGCCAGAAGTCGGCCAGCCAGAGCTCAGGCTTGGTCTCACCGTTGTATTTGACGACGCTCGTGGGGGGTCGAAAGGGGCTCGGTAGCGGCGTGCTGCGGATCGCCCTGCTGAAGACTCGAGGGCCCGGCAGCTCAGGGGCCCGACGGTCCTCGTTGCTATCATAGCATCCCCCTCGATGGGCGCTATAGCCTCAATCTGTAGCGTCCTCGCTCTTGCGTCGTCGGTTCTCGATGATGTCATAGCGCGCATCTTGGGCTTCGTGGTTGTCGACGATGCGGTCTCAGACGGGGTCGCCTTTTTTGCTTGGGGGCCGCTTTCTGGTGAACCGAGACCTTTCTCTCATTGTGGGAGGGGTCAACAGATTGCTCCGAGGCCACCCCTCGATGTCTCGAGGCCGAGCTCTCAGCCTGCTGTGCGGCCGTGACTTTGAGGAGGCCCTCAATCTCGTCCCGTATCCGCCAAGCTTGAGGGTACGATGGCACGGGCATGTTACAAAGAAGCATGGCGGCCGCGACAATGTTCTGACTGGCTCGGGAAAAACAGTTGACGACAGGGTGCTCGGGTCCCCCGTCTTCCACGATCTATCAGTTGACCTCTCGGGCTCTAGCTCGGGCCCTTTCGCTGGGTGGGGGTCGGCGCTCCTACTCGAGGGTTCGCTCGAGCTGACGCAGGCGCTCCCGATCCTCATCGAGCTTGGCTCGCAACTCCCAGACCTACGCGAGCTGAGCGTCTTGGTAAGCCAGATGCAGGCATTTGTCTTGGGGCGTAGCCGGCGGCTACTCCTCTGGGTCCACCACGACAAGGGCCCCTCTTGCTACGGCCGCGGCTGCTGCAGTGGCCGTTGGGTCGACGGTGTCGTCGCTCGATGTGACTCCGCCCTCGATGTGAAAACACTCACAGGTGGGGTCGTAGTGGTCGGAGTTAGAGTCGGGGTTGCCGGAGTATAAGATGGGGAACTGCCCACGCCGCTCCTCCTCTAGCCGACGTTGCATCGTGCCGAGGGTGTACTGCCTTGGGCCAGGTGCTCGCGAGAAGCCAAGGTCCTCGGAGGCTGGCAGGACCGCTGCCAGGTCCATGGTAGCGCGCAAGAGAGCCCCCGGGCGGTCCTCATGCACGCACATACTGGAGCGAATCATGGCGGAGTACGTCTTGGCGGTGTTGTACAGACTTAATGGGAACTAGCGGCGAGCTCCATATAGTCCGTGCGGCAGTAGATTGGGGGATGATGGAGTTGTGCCCATCGGGGGAACCTCGCTGAGCTCCCCTGACGAAAGCATCGCGAAGGTGAAGTCGGGGTCTCTATAGAGCCCTGTCGGCTCATTTTCCATTCCTAGGCGTGGGTCAGACAGGTCCCCGACCAGGTCTAACAACCCAAAAATTCGAACTACAAAATTTTTTTGACAAAACCCTGAATGATGTGGTGCGACATGTCATCATCTACCCCTTACATATGCATCAACCCTAGCATGTCATGCATGGCATTCATATGTTGCAAATTAATTAACATCTCATAACAATGCTCTATGTTCACATGTTACATTTTAATGTTTCAATAGTTCAATCATCATGTTGCATTAAAAAGAGTGATTTGGATTCTTATTTGGTTTATGGGTTGATTATTAAAAAAAAATGACAACATAATATTTATTTTGACAAATAAATATTAAGGGAATAATACCCTAGCATTATTTGGGCCATGTATGCTCACTATTTTGTTGCACAAATTTAGCACACCATATATATATAAGTATATATAAAGATATATTTAAAAATGAAAAAGAAAAAGAAAAGGAAAAGAAAAGGAGGAGATCGGCCCGAGCAGCCAGCCGGCCCACACGCGCGCTCGCCTGCGCTGGCCGCTCGACCCCGCGCTGCGCGGCCCAACCAGGCCGACGGCCCAGCAAGAGCCGCGCGCTTCCGCGCGCCGCACCGAGCCTCCATTGCCGATGAGCCGCTGAGGCAAGCCAAGAGGGAGTTGGCTTGTCGACCAGAGTCTGAGAGGGTGTTGGGGGAGATGAGATGATGCTACAGATATGGATGGAGATAGATGAAGGGAATGGGTTTGTGTTTAAAACTTGTTTATTAAACTATTGTTTTATATACTTGAACAATTCATAGGAAAACCCCAGCCTTATAGGTTCCTTTTGAGATATCCTTATTTTTGCATCCACTTCCACAAAGCAATGCA
>CM041634.1:26887966-26962831 GCA_023333625.1 Bothriochloa decipiens
CCACTTCCACAAAGCAATGCATAGGGTGGGAGTGTGGCCAGTACAAATCGTACTGAAAATTTGGTTTCAAGTTCAAGGAGTGAGTACTCATCTGGAGAGTACAGCGATTGAGGGTTTCGTGTCTACGCTCAAGTTGGAGAGAAGAAGATAGCTTCCGCACCTCAAGCTTTTATTGTTATGCTGCATGAACTCTGATTCCGCCCTATGGCGAAGTAATAAGTTATTGTAACTCCCTCTATTTGCTCTCTTTTATTTGATGTATGGATTATGGATTCAACTGTTATCGGGTAATGTGATTTAAATGGTCATATTACACTCCAACACTGTGGATTTCCCTTCGCAGAAATCAAGGTCATTTCACCAGGGGCCCTGCGCTACCCACCAAGGACAGAGGAAACGCGAAAGACATTGACTCGGACACGGGCTGATGACAACGGTGGCGCCGGTCGCGCCTCCTCCTGGGCACGGATGCGTGGTGACGAGACCGGCGTGCGGCCCCTCCTGAGCGTGAGGGCTCGCTGCGGCCTCCGCTTGGATCTCCGACCGAGAGCAGGGTCATGTCATAACCGCGGCAGAGTGACATGAACTCCAGGCTCCCGAACCAGATCACCGTGGCTCGCAGAAGCGGTGAAGCTGAGTCTGCCATCCGGAGGAATGGCGGGAAGTCATCAGTGACACGCAGATCCCCTACCTGGCGCGCCAACTGTCGTGTTTCGACCTAGGGGCTGAGCACCAACGAGTGAATTTGTGCTGCGTGCTCCCTAATCTGGATGGTGATGCAAGAAGAATATGCAAGTTTTATCCTGGTTCGGGCAATAGAAGGCCCTACGTCCAGCGGGAGGGGTGGGGGAGTTTGTATTATCTTGCACCATAGTGCTTGTACAGGGGTGAATACAAGTGAGCGAGTGAGGTTGGCTAGGACTTGAGCATTCTGGGCTCTGGCTTTTCTCTCTCTATGGGTAAGTTCTCCCCCTCCTAAACTAGCCCTGCGCCTCCTTTATAGGCCAAGGAGGGGCATGGGTGTATAGAAAGCCCTGGGAAGAGCACCGATAGGGCTGACGTAGGTTATGACGTTGAAGGAGATGCCGATCAGTCGCCATTGCTGTAGAGGCGTGCGTTGGGTGTGACTCGCCCTGTAGCGACATGCTAGGAGACGACGGCCGTCCTTCCCGTGCATGTGATGATGTTGTAGATGGCTGGTGAAAGACCGGTGCTCATGCGCGGGCGTGCAGATCCCTGTAGCTATCGCGTCGGGAGCGGTTGGAGCACTGACCAATGGCATTGAAGTCTTGCTCAGGGGGTGGTCGAGGGGGCCGAATGTAGTCGAGGAGGTCGAGACCCAAACGGATTAGACCAAGCTCTGAGAAATACGGCGTTTATGTTGACGAATGCGTCTCGAGGGGGTGCCGAACGGGGCATAGTGTGCGGTATGGTGATACAGTATGGTATGATCCGCTGGTTTCCTAGGTATGGGCAGTAAAAGGAGGATTTGACCGATGTACTGTCCACTGTTACCACAGCTGTAGCCACAAAGTTAGGTAGGAGCAGGTGAAAATGCATTAAATGCCTGAGGAATCGTACAGGAAGTAGGCGGGTCGAGGGGGTGACCGTTCCCCCGAGTGGACAGCCTCGAGTCGAGAGGGTCCCGTCGAGTGAACAGTAGCCTGGTTCGTCGAGACCCGTTCGTGGGTCGGCCCAGCGTAGTTTGATACTTGGATCGGATATGTTATGTACTTTTGGGCTGGGGGATAATAATGGTGGTTTTGGGTTTGTTAATGCAGGGATTGAGTTGCTTAGTCGAGGGTTAAGGGTACCCCTTATTCAGGTACCCGACAGACATCATCGCCTTCGAGGAGGAGATGGCGGTCCTATTCAAAATGAGTGATTTGAGCGCGCTCACGTACTACCTCATCATCGAGGTAAAGCAAGGGGGAGGACACAGTCACGCTAGGGTAGCGTGCTTATGCACTAAAGCTGCTAGAGTAGGCTAGCATGGCAGAGTGCAAGCCGATGTTGACCCCAATGGAGGAGCTGATCAAGCTCTCCAAGGGAAGCACGACGACGAAGTTGGATAGGACGCGCTACCAGGGCATCGTCGGCGTGCTATGCTGGCTCACACACACGCGGTTGAACATTGCATTCATCGTGGGCTATGTGAGCCACTTCATGGAGGATCCACAGGAGGACCATTGGGCTACGGTGAAGTAGCTGCTATGCTACATCAAGGGATTGTTGGACTAGGCAATGGTCTTCCCTAAGGGCAGTGGGCTGCAGCTCACGGTTTTTAGTGAGGCGCCACCCAAGGCCAAGGATGGTAAGCCAGGGCTCACAATGTTCAGTGACATGGCAGTCAACGTGTATGGATGGCAGAGCACCTTCGGTTTCTCGTCTTCCTTGGTGCGGCATCAATTGCCTGGCAGTCATTGAAGTAGAAGATGGTGGCCCTCTCGACGTGTGAGGCAGAGTACGTCACGACAGCCACTATAGCGTGCCAGATGGTCTGGCTGTGTCGGTTGTCGAGTGATCTCACTGGTGTTGAGGCTTAGCTGTCGGTGCTAAAGGTGGACAACAAGGCGGCCATTGCATTGGTGAAGAACCCAGTGCTCCATGACCGAAGCAAGCACATCGATATCAAGTTCTATTTTCTTTAGGACCGCGTCAATGGGGACACCTTGTCATTGAGTACGTCGAGACCGGCCGGCAACTCGCTGACATCCTCACCAAGTCACTCGGAAAGCTTAGGTTCATGGAGCTGAGGAGCTTGATTAGCATGGTGGAGGTCAGGGGCTAGCAGCAGGATAAAGGGAAGAACTGTAAGACATAATCTGCTGCCATCTCATCTCTATATCCCTAATGAGGTCGGGGGCAGGTAGAAGGGTCAGCTCATGGATGTCCAAGTCATTGTTTCTGTAGAGGTATGGCAATAGTCCATGTATGAGTAGGAAGAGGCACATCAACCATGTCATGGCTAATGTAGTCATAGTACTAGGAATAGTGGGAGGATGTACCCAGCCATGCCCCTTATACCTTGTAGTTGGTAGGCTAGTAGTACTTGTATAAATATGTATGCAATGCAATGCAAAAGGCAGCTCTTGCCACAATTTCCTGGCTTTCAGTTTCAGCCAACGCTGAAAAAATCAGACCACTATGTGTGTGTTCTTGAGATCAAGCTCATCTTGTTCCTTGGAACAGGGGATAGGGAGAGAGAATGAAAGCAGGGTCTGCTCACCTAGCACTTGGGATCGAGTGCCAGTAGAGGGGAGGCGACATTCCATACTGTCAAGCCTGTTAACCGAGGAATCTTTTTCAAAAAAAAATGAGGTATCTTTCATCCTCCAATCATCTCATGACCAGTTAAATAGAAGAACCTATCATTATACCTTTGTCTTCAGCTAGTCATCATATTTTCCAAATCTAGTCATCATATTTTCCAAATCTAGGCACATGATATCCAATTACACATGAGCAAATTTAGCCTGGTCCGCAGGCCTGACCTGAGCCCGATGGGTTTTAACCTGCCCATAAACCTTACTGGATAGGGCCTGGGCACAGATCTCGTAGCCTAGTAAAATTTTTCTTTGCCCAAACCCGGCCTGAAATACTATTTTTATCTATTTTAGACTACAAAGTGCTCGGGTGCCCACCCAAGCCCAAGCCCAACCTGAAAATGAGGTCTGAATTGGTCCGTGGGCTGTTCGTGGACAAGATTTTGATAGCGTGAAAAAACCGAGGATTTTTTTGGCCCAGCCTGCAAAATGGAATTGAATTCTCAATGTTGACTACTTTTTATGTCCCAAATGAATTTATTAGTCCACAAACATTGTCATTGATCACCAAAATCATAATTAGGGCCTACATGCTTTCAATGGTTAGTGATATCCTTAGGAACACCATTAAGGAGGATGCAAGAAGCCCACTAAGAATATCACACCAAATCAAACTAAACCCCAACTCTCTTAGTCACAAGTAAAGCTCATAAATCAGAATTGAGCAATTTAAGTTCATGTGAATTTAAGAATAGTTCAAGCAAAATGTTTTAGTTAGTCCATAACATTAATCGACTATTTATAGAAGTTTGTATATGAGGAGATGGCACCTCACATGTTCCTAAAATTCTTTTTTTTCTGTTCAAGGAACATGCCCCTAAAAGTTTTAACATCCTAATTAGGACACTGATGTATTTTACACTACAACTCAAATTGTTCAACCTATCTTGACATGTTGCAAAACAGAAAATGCCCAAAGAGCAAATCAAACTATGTGGTTACAGATATAACTACCTGTATCAATATTTACAGGATGTAATCTTTCACCAATCAAGCTTTCACACTAATAAGCCTCACAAATGAGCACCCAGAGCTCTTAACCTCCCTTCCCTGTCTTGAATGCATTTGCCCTTAAAATTACAGCAAACAATCAAGAACATAACAGATGCTGCACTGGTACAAGTATCCCAAGTTTTCAAAAAGACATATCATTTATCTTCATGATCCTGCACCTTTATCTACTTGTATTGTCATCAATCGATGATTCAGATGCAGAATCATCTGAAGTTGCAATTGAGGTTGTCTCACATGAACTCCCATTTTCAGAGTCCAATGAATGTGATGTTGGTCTTTTCAAATACCAGTACATGATGCTTGCTGTCAGAGTTAGCATCATCTTCTGGTTCACCTAAGAGAAATAAAACATAAAAAATACTGCTGATTGTAACTAAAATAAAACATAAAAAATACTGCTGATTGTAACTAAGTTTAGATCACAGAGGAAATAAGGATATTTATAACTGAATCTGTAAACAACCTAAATTCTTGATAACATCTTCGATTGTAATTGAATTCTGGATAACACTATGTGGTCTGAATGGGGATGACACTAACCACTCTGAATTTACTGAATTTAAGCTGAAGTGAATGCAGATGGATGTTTTAGAGTAAGCATTACCAAAAAGCTGAATGCAAATGAATATTTTAGTGTAAGCATTGGTTGCTGATACTAACAATAATTTATGACAAACATCCATAATTGTATGGTACGAAAGAACATAACAGATTAAATTTACTCGATCAAATTATTACCTCCAATATATCTTCTGGCAACAAGAAAATAGAGCAACCAAGCTTCCTAGCCACTGAAATGATGTATGAAGCATTCATTTGCTTCTCTTCATCTGTACAGAAATAAATTTGAAATTTTCAGGGAACAAGATGTAACAAATACCCACTGTTTTGGTTGAATAATTGTAGATGCAAGGTTACAGGTGAGGCGTACTCATGTTCTAAATGAAGGCTCTGAGCAGCACTTAGGTGGGTCTGGAATTCTCTTGCTAACCAATATATATAGATGGCTAGTAAATTTATTCTCTCAAGCAACTAACTAAAAAACACCTAGTAAACCAAACCAAACCTCATAATGAATAGAATTGCCAATACAAACAACCCTAGCAAGAAAAAAAAATATCTAAGGCTTCTTCTCCTTCTGTGGAACTTACATTTCAGAGAATGAGTCCACAATATTTGTATTAGTCAATCTGGTGATTTGACATAATATTGTGTTAGTATAACTAGCAAAAATGACTATGAAAGATAGCTTCTATGCTAGAAGAGCTGAGTGGAAGGTGTACCATAGATGGTAGTTATTCAGACAAACTTGAAAGGCTAACAATTTCGGTTATAAAACTTTTCATTCATCATTGAGATGAACATAATTCCGTGTCACAACGAGGGAAAACATTGGGTTAATGAGAATATGTCGAAAATTAAAAAAACTGCAGGAGCATAACAGATGCACCTTTTTCTCCTTTGGTCACAAGGCTCCAATTCACAACTCGAGGCTCCACAGCACTTAGTAAGTCAAGGAAAAAGGTACCGCTTGAAAGGCTTTTATCCTGTAATTGGTAAATATAATTTGACGCATGAACCACAAGTAGAAAATTTGAGTAAAGGACAAGATAATTTTTAATTAAATTTTCAACATGAAACTATCACACACTTTTTATGTCCTCTTGGATTTGACAGTAACATTAGGTAAATAATACTAGTCCTTCAAGATCAGCATTATATCATCACAATGTACT
The DNA here is from genome assembly GCA_023333625.1 of Bothriochloa decipiens. Taxonomy (NCBI): domain Eukaryota; kingdom Viridiplantae; phylum Streptophyta; class Magnoliopsida; order Poales; family Poaceae; genus Bothriochloa; species Bothriochloa decipiens. The sequence continues at coordinate 26,894,043 of CM041634.1, forward strand.
TAAACATTGAAGGCAACCAACTAAAAGTGATAGTCATCATTTAGGAGAGAAGTTAACTTCAGATAAGATCAAGCTATATTTGAAGCTTTTGAATGTAGTTCCAGAAGTTTACCCACCTTATGATCACTTAGATAAGCACATAAGTTAGCCAATTGCATATATTTCATTATCTACAATCTATACGATATGCTATAAAAGAATAAACAACCAATCAATTTAACTGCTACTAGTACTAGTGATACGATATCAATAATTAGGTATGCACACTAGGAAATATATTAAATGATATGTACCTTGAAACTTTGCATATGAGAATGGTGCTTTCCAGAATCTTTTACTTTTTTATTGGCCCATGCCAATATGTCATGATCTGTGATCCCTTTTCCATTTGAGTAAAATCTAAGATTCTTCAACAGTTGAAGAATATTGTACCGCATCAATTGCCACAGAAAAGCTGGGATAAATGAACCAATTCGTTATATGGTCCAGGCAGAAGTTGCAAAGGGAGGACTATACCTAAAATGTGCAAACCAACTAAACCAGATGCATGGCATATAATAAAAGAATGCTTGAACTAATGATTGATTGTATACCACATTTTCAATGATAGGAATTGTATCATGATAAATGTGAATTTCCTCGTTAATTAACCAAGTTCCAAGAAGATCAGTGGAAAACGTTGCATGCAAAGAGTGCATCTGTAAACTGGCATTAAACTTGTACAAGCATGGGTGTAAACCTGTTATCTTCAAGTTTATAAACATTGTTCAGCTCAAATTAATTGGAAAATCAGAAAGCACATATGGTTTATAATCTTTTACAGGATACAATGTTACCGAGATATATTCTCTGCGTAATTGGTTAAATTACAACTTACCTAATATCAGTTTTTTGTTCCCTTGCACAATATCATTTCCAGCAATATTCACCACAGAAAATTTTAGTTCTTTTCCAATCTTCAAAACTTGATTGCAATTTTCGACTTTCCTGAATGGTAATTTTATTGGTGGGCGATTTGCCATCTTCCAATTAACTGAGCCTGGAGCGATCTTGTCAATCACCTCAAGGAGAACCCATCTACAATTCAAGTATGGAGTATAAGAGACAGAATCAGCTTGTTCTTTACATATTAAGATGCAGACAAGTATGCCCTACCCATTTCTAAGGTCTTCAAACACATTGTTGATGTAAGTAGAAATTCCAAGGCTGTTAATCCACAGCCGGAATGACCTTTCTTCCCTGGAAACTTGAGCATCATCAGAGTGCCCATCCACAAAGGAAACTTGTTTCATTTGTTTGGACAACCCATTTCTGCAATAAAAGGTAAAGTAAAGCGAGATCATTTAGAATGTGGAAGTAGTTTACTGCTGATTTGTGCTCCACATGCATGGATAGATGCTGTCAGCAAGCCATCACTGCCTAGTGCCTAACACAGTTCTAATTAATAGTATATATTCTCATCTGGGATGGCCCTGTCCCCTAGTGTCTCTAATCTAACCTGTAAACAAGAGACCAGTCCAGGGCATTGCAACAAAGACATGGTAATATGACTTCCCTTTCTGACAAATACTCACACAGTTCAATCAAAGGGAAATGCAACAGTAAAAGTTGCATTCTGATCTTTTCAACATATGCTCATACAGTTGAGATATTAACTCACCATATGCAAATTTCTCAACAACGCACCATATCTAGTTGTTGAGATATGAATGCCATATATTTAACTTCTTGCAGAGATAACCTATCTGATTTGAGGCACATCTATGCATGAATTGCATCAAGTCAATTAAGCAAAATGCAATTGCTTTGTATCTGAATAAACAATATGTTTGACTTTGTCAATTTCCTTGGAGACACCTAAACCTAACAAACTTATATTAGTGACTAAAAGTCAGAAGAAACATAATGCCATAGAAAAACTATATCACAGAATGATAGCCAGCTTGTAGCAAATAGCACATGCTAACCACAGTTTTTAAGCATCATATTGACCTATGTAAAACATCAATACATGCATACATACCTTTTTTGGAAAATATGAGCCACAAAGGCAAGATTTAGATTGGGTAAACCATCAACTATGTCTTTTGGAGTAAGATATCTTTTGCAACCCATCCTATCTGCATGCTCAAGGATTAACCTTGCTCTATGAAGTAGATCTTTTACAGTCATCGCAGATGGTTTTACACTGCATTCAGGTGCCAGGACATTCAGTAGACAAGCATACGCTTCACTATCCTGCATTTTTCAGGTGCAAAGGTAAAGGAAACATCTTCACACTAAACTGTGATTAAAACTAGAACAATAGATATATATGTTAGTGTCCATCAATCAATCAACATTCTAGCTAGAAAAAATAAAAGTTCAAGAACTGAAACTGTCATCATGCAGGGGAAAATATGTTCTGGAACAAGTTGCATAACACTAGGAAATTTCGCAGCATTGTAAAAATTCATTTTGGGGTTTTCTAGTTAAAGTACAGTGACTAGAGTCATATTAACCAAGCCAATTGTATTTTGTTATAAAAACTAAAAGGGAAGGACTGTAGTGGGAATGAGATGTGCATACTTTTATATCCGATGAAAAATTTGTTACTGTTTTCTGGAAACCTCCTTTCTTGAGTTGAAAGTTCATCCACCTTAGTAGAATCTTTTCAGGAGACAAGCTCATAAGCTCCTCCATCTCCTACAATGAGCACTCGTAGCTTTGGCAATGAGTTATTTCCCATGACAGACCAAAAGTCTTGAAAGCATAATAGAATAAAGAGATATTATATACTACCTTACTGTCCTCAACCAATTCAACTAATTGAGGTGTGCTTTTAAGATTAACATCCGCCAACAGTTGTATCTGGTCATTATTGTGACGAAATGTTAGCATAATCAATTCCTTTACATGAAACGAACACAGCACTGCAGACAGATATAATCAAGGAAACAGTATGAAAAGACAAGGGCTTGCCTTGATTATCTGAGAAATCAAACCCAGGACCAGATGAGGCTGCAAGCAAATAGGAAAAAAGTTCAGTAGGATTACTAAGAGACTTGTATGAATTGTTTAAAATATAAAAAAGAACAGTAAGCAATGCAGTGGCTGCTATAAACAGCATCCAAATCTGATCATGGAGGATGTAAAATGAAGTAATTCAAACCATAGAAATATCATAACTGCAATGAAAATTATGATTCCTGATAGGCTTGGATGTTACTGAGACCTGCCATAGAATCTAAAGGTAGTATAAATTACCCTAAACATTCACTGTCAGACCTATAATCAAGTGGCGTCAATTCAGATTGATTGATTCTGTAATGGTACCATGTGCACAGGAACCATCAAACTAACCATATGTTACCACTCCAACTTTAGATGATTGTTCCAAGGTGGTAAAGTTGCAACCACCAGCATGCCTGAAGCTAAAGTACGGACATGAAACTAAAAATCCTATAGACAGGCGACAGGTAATACTTTATGGTCCTACACATCACATGGACTTCACACTAGCGTGTCCTCAGGCTCACAGCAACTTCTGAAAGAGCACAAGTACACAACTAAAAAGGAAGGATGCAAACATTCAAGACAGCTCTGCTCTGATGAATCCGATGCCGTAACTCATCAGAATCCTAGAGAAATCAGGGGAGATTCTTTACCCTCCCTTCGGCGAGATCCTGTGTGCCGATGTTGACGACAGTGCAGCCGATCGCCTTGGCGGAGTTGAGGCAAAGCGTGTGGTTCTCGTTCTTCTCCCACAGATTGAGCACCCTCTTGGTGTTGATGGCACGCTCGTCGATGGTGCCAGGTACAGCCAAGTTGATGAGTTTGCTGGATGGAACAACAGTAAACAAGAAAACCCCATCAGACTGCAGTGAACACGTACCACAGTGTCGGATCGAAGCACAAAGTGCATTAGACAGAAACACACCATAGGAGGACGCCGTCCTTGGTGATGTGGAAGATGTGATCCGTCGCCGGATCGATGGGGAGGGCGCTCTTTAGGAACGGATCCTCCGCGAGGTAGGCGTTGATGTGGCCGACGTAGGACGCCTTCTCGGCCTCGCTGATGGTGTGCAGCAGCGTGGTTGTGGCCGCCGTGAGGAAGGCAACAGCAGAGGAGGACGAGGAGCGCGCGATTCCTCCGGCGCGGCCGGCGCTGGCTGCCTTGAGGCGCAGCTGCATCTCAGCGTAAACGCGGAGGAAGAGCTCGAAGCTGGCGTCCTGGTGCGGCTTCTCGTCGGCGCGCGCGACGGCCTTAAGCACGGAGGCCCACTCCTCGTCAGTGAGGCCCAGGCCGGGGCCTGGCTCCGGCGCGCTATTCTCCTTCTCGGCGTCCCTGCCCTTGACCGCACCGCGGATGCTAGAGATGGCGGCGGGGAGATCCCGCACCCGCAGCCTCCCGTTAGGCGACGCCTCCCGCAGCGCCGCATACTGCCGGACCAGACATCAAAACAAAACCCGTAAATCCCAACGCATAACAAGTGCGGTGACGCTGGAGGCGACGAGGTGATGGAGGCGGAGGAGGAAATACCTGGGTCTGGAGAGCGCGAAGATCAGCCTGCGTGAAGCGGCGCTGCAGGTAGGGATCGGACACGACGACCAGCCCGTCAAACCCCATCGCGGCGGCGGCCGATCGGCGCGTGACGTTAGGTGGGCGGGCAGATCGGGGTGGTCGATCGCGGAGGCGCTTTCTTCGGCCTTGCGCTCTTGACAGTATGGAGTGGGAGCGGGGTGGTGTGGGGTTTCCCTTTGCGGCAGCTCAGAGAGACCGAGAGAGAGACTAGACGACGGGTTCAAAATAAAGGAAAGGGGAGGAGAATGATGGTGAGGCAGAGGCAGGGTGAGTTGTAACGGAAAAGCCTGCCTTTCGCGTACCCAGTTGCCGATTCAAATCTCGTGCGGGTGTGCGGACGCAGGCCACTGTCCTGTGGGGCCGCCCTGTTGGCAGTGACCGACCAGCACGAGCACGAGGGGGGCGGGGCTCCAATCGGGGAGGCTAGCTGGTCCCGACCGTTTCTGTAGCTGGGCCCGGAGGTTGCTGAGACTCCTTTCTCCAGCCAGGAGCTCCCTGTTCCAGCTGGTTGCTAATCAGCAGGTCATCAATGAACTGCAGTTGTTCTACACTATAGCTTTGTTGCTCCATGTACTCTGGAGCTTGGTTCTTTTTATTTACACGCAACATGCTCCCTTTTACAACTTGAAGTATTCTCAACATCTCAAGAGTTCTCCATGGATTGGAAGCTTTGTTACTCTGTAGTTTGCTATACGATTTAAAAATTTGACCAGCACCAAAAATAATGGAAAAGAAAGTTATCTCTCCGTTCCAAAATATAATTCATTTTAGCTTTTTTGGTACATGCATTTTGTTATGTATCTAGATATAATATTTAGCTAGGTATATAGCAAAATGCATTGACCAAAAAAATCAAAGTGAACTATAATTTAAAACAGAAGAAATATTTAGTTAGTTGAGGTCGATATTTAAATATGTTAGCACTCCCAACTCTGGTGCTTCGTATCCAGCAAATGGATTGTCATGTCCCTGTCAAAGTAATTGTGGCCAAGGTCTGTTTGTTTGAACTTATTAGTTATGATATAATATTTTTCTCTCACAACTAAAACATCAGTCGGTTTATAAAACCATCAGCTAAACAGCCATTTACCAAGAAATTCAATTTTTTTAATATTCAGGTCACCAATTCATGGCCCTTCTTAAGCCTTCAGCTGAGAAAGTATGTTTCTTTTGGTTGTCACTTGCTCGAAAAAATCTAAAGCAAAAGTAGTCTGTTTTCTTCAAGACCCTTCTTGAAATGGCAAACAAAGACATCATGTAAAATGATAAGCCACTTAGCAATGAGTTAACCAGTGTTACATGTCCCCTTGTTGACAGCCATTTCCTTTTTTAAACCTCTTCTCAAAATGTTCTTCCACCTTTTTCTATTCTCCATACTCAATTAAAATGGATCAAAAACTCAAAATAATTCATAGGAAATTCTCCAAGTTTACATCCAAAGAGCTCAATATATTGAGCCTCTACTTCCGGGGCCTTGCCAAAGTAGTACACTTCACTTATATGGAAATTCATTTTAAGGCTAAAAGGTTGTCCAAAAGCATAAAGTAAAACCTCATGTTTTAATCTTGCTCTAGATCATGTTCCATAGAGAGATATTGCAGGAATGATAAACCACCAACCACTAGAAGGAGCACCACTACACTTAAGGGCCCATCTTTGCTCTATTGATGAGCATTGTTAACATGTCAGCAACAATGTTAAAAGAAAGAGGAAAAAAAGGTCTCCTTTGAAAAAAAGTGTCCAATCTCACCATTTACATTAAATGCTACAATCCCACCAGTGATAAGGGTATCAACCCATTTGATCTGCTTGGGCGAAAAACCTTTCATACACAGTGCTTAAAAAAAAAAGGCCATCTAACCTTGTGGTAGGTGTCTCAAAAATCTATTTGAAGATACCCCATTTAGATTATTTCAGTAGAGTTTGTGTATTGTCTTATGCAGGATAACAACTCCTTTGAGGATGTTGTGTCCTCTCATGAAAGCGGGTTGAGTTGGGTTTATAATGTGATCAACCACCATAATAATTCTATTAGTTGCCACTAGTGTAAAGATTTTTAAAACTGACATTGAGGTCTATACTGCTTCTAGCACCTTGGGAACGGGGGTTAAAATACTAAACTTTAAACTGATCAATGGCAAGTCCCCTCTATAAAGGTTTTCAAACTTTGCATAAGGCCAACTTTAATGATTTCCCAAAACTTTTGATAAACTCATACGTGAAACCATCATTAGGACCTAGTACTTTCTTATGTTTCATATATTCAAAAATAGCATCCCGAATTTCCTTCTTTGTAAAAGGGTAAGTTAGAAATCCATTTTCTTCTTTGTGCTTGTGGTATATCACCAATCCTAGAGCTATTAAGGGCACTCAAGGATAAATGTGATTTCTTCTCTCGTGTGGAACTTGGTGATATACTCCTTAAGATTTTTTGTCCTTTATCTTTATTTTTCTCCTCTTGGTCAAGCAAGTAAATGTGATTTCTTTTACAATTACTAGGTGAACTCCCCGCGCGTTGCTGCGGGAATTTTAGAATGCTCATAAGTGAGCATTGGATGGATGAAACATAGACTAAACTATCAGATTTTTTTTTTAAAAAAGCAAATGATAGCTGCTCTTTCCATTAAAGAATGACATAGATATTACATGATGCCTTTGGTCGCCCATAAAATGGAAGATAAAACTCAAGAAGAAAAGTAATTTATTGAGCTGAAAACAACAACTGCATAATAAGATGCTACATGTGCCTCTATATGTCCTGTTGTATCCTAGTTGTTCGCTAGCAAACCTGCTACTTGTTGTCGTTCTGTATAGCTGCATGTCAGTTGTATCAAGCACGTAAATTGCGAAGAGGAAGATAGAAATCAAATTAAAAAATTTATGAAGAGGGAAGGGGAGAGAGATATGAATTTTGATCTGATTGCTGACAATTCAGTGGCCTAGGAATATAAAAAAGGAAATCATTAAAAAGTCCATCCTAGCAACTCTATGAAGTTCCTTGATGAACAGTCCTGACGCAGGATGCCTGCCACATGGATCACTGATTCACCGGGATGCCCTAGACTCCAACTGGTTGCTCCCTAGAGGTGGATGTGATGCTGGTTTGAAGACAACATATACCAAGAGGCTAAGTTTGGACATGCAGAGGAGTTCTGAAGTTGGAGGGGCAGCGCATTGGTGGATGGAAAGCAGGATAGGGAGGAGACAAATGCATCTGCTGAGTTCACCGCCTTCTCTTGAAAGTGCTATATATAGGCGATCAAAAGGATGCCCAAGCCTTGATGCTTTGTATGCCCATGGTATGCATTGGATGAGATGCTTGCCGCTGCTTCATTTAGATGGGACGAACCCAATCTAGAAACTGACAAAGGAAGTGCGGTCATAAAGATCATCCCAACTAAATCAAGACAATTCTAATTTGAAATATTTTCCATTTTCTGTAAAATTTGGTGTCCCAATATCTAACAACAAAGTGTGATGCGTTACACCTCTATTGCACAATCACCAAAATGGCGCTTTAGTTCTCAGTCTCTGTTGTTATCAAAATTCAATTCAACTTTTCATAGGTTGGAATAGATAGTGAATTTGCACAGATAAATTGTCGACAAGTCAAATCAACCACTCTACGATCAAAGCTATCAAAAACAATATTGAACAGAAAGAACCCACCAATTTTATACCTGTTATTGTTTTTTTCACTGCTGAAAGTGTAGTGATATCCTTTTATCCAATGATAAAAAAATATGCCTCAGAGGTCCTCACACAGTGAAGGATTCTCCACCTCCCACATGGGCAAAAATGTGCATTGAAATTCTTTCAGACACAAACAATATTTAGTTCAAAGCGGCCGGTCGTGAACGGCCATAATTGGCGCGCGTATCTCTCGCTGTATGTGCCACATTTCCCTTCCCTTCCCTTCCCTTCTCTTGCATTGCCAAATTTACACCCGACCAATCTTTGTGTGTGGAATGGCGCCCGCGGTCACGCTGTGGTGAGCGAGCGCGCAAGCACAACCATTGGTTGGGTTGGTGAGCTCGATCGGTTCGCCGGAGATGGCATCGTCGGCGGGGTACGCGGATGGCGGCACGGGAGGTGTGGGCGACGGGGACCAGCCCCCGGTGCCGCCGCCGATAAGGAAGCAGCCGTCGCGGATCGCGTCGGGGATGCGTCGGCTGGCGTCGAAGGTGTCATCGGCGGTGCCGGAGATGCGGGGCCTCAAGCGTACACACTCCGGCGCGCAGTCGGGCTTGCGCGGGCTGCGCTTCCTCGACAAGACGTCTGCCGGCAAGGACGGCTGGAAGACCGTCGAGAAGCGATTCGACGAAATGAGCACCGACGGCCGGCTGCAGAGGGAGAGCTTCGCTAAGTGCATCGGTGAGTCTTGTTGCTGAGCCTTAGCTTGTCACGGCTTGTCGTCGTCTATCCTGTAGAATGAGAACGTGTACTCAAACGGTTTACGTCATTTCAACGATGCCAGATTTCTTTGATAAAGGCATGCATCCAAATTTGGTTGCTAATTTTTTTTATCTATTTTGTGCTGGATTGGATATATAATCATACTCATCCATTGCGATGATTGGACCACTCCTTTGATGTCAGCACAGAATCAAAACTGCTCCTTTAATATCATTTGACGATGCATAGCCTGACAAATTATGAGCTCCTCAAATAATGTTGACCACTAGTAATTCGTAACAAGCAAAACAAAATCATGGAAAGATCCATCCATCCATATAATGTTCCTGTGGCAGTTAGAAATACGCCTGTGTATGATTATTACCTGATGCTCCACTATCTGCATCTTAAAGGTATGGCTGATTCAAAGGAGTTTGCAAGCGAGGTATTTGTGGCATTGGCTAGGAGAAGACACCTCAATCCGGATGATGGCGTAACAAAAGAACAACTGAAGGAATTCTGGGAGGAGATGACAGACCAGAACTTTGATTCCCGGCTACGCATTTTCTTTGACATGTAAACCTTACCTCTGGTTCCCTTCTTTTCCATACTGAATTACGGATGAATGCTTTCTTCTTGACGAGATCTGCTTGCAACCAGGTGTGACAAGAACGGTGATGGTAAGCTGACAGAAGATGAGGTCAAGGAGGTCGGTTTCTACAGTTCTGAAGTATTGTTTTTTTTTTTTTTTTGGTTTTTGTTGCACAAGTAGTTATATGGCAGGTGTTCTGCCGAGTGTTAACTAACTTGGGGTATAAAATTTCTATTTCACGATCATGTGCAGGTCATCGTGCTAAGTGCCTCAGCAAACAAGCTTGCCAAACTGAAGAAACATGCTGCAACCTACGCCTCTCTGATCATGGAAGAGCTGGACCCTGATCACCGTGGCTACATTGAGGTGCACGAGGAGATCTATCGAAACCCTTTATTAATTTGCTTCTCAGTCAGTGACAGAGCAGGAGCATGCATAGAGTACTGACAGAAAGCAGAAAACAGATTTGGCAGCTGGAGACCCTGCTACGCGGGATGGTGTCGGCCTCAGGGCCGCCCGACAAGATGAACATGGCGTCACAATCTCTGGCTAGGACGATGGTGCCTTCCAGCCACCGGAGCCCGCTGCAGCGGCGCATCAACAAGGCCGTGGATTTCGTCCACGAGAACTGGAAGAGGATATGGGTGCTCTCCCTCTGGGGCGCCCTCAACATCGCCCTCTTCATATTCAAGTTCATCCAGTACCGGAGGCGCGCGGTGTTCGAGGTGATGGGCTACTGCGTCTGCATCGCCAAGGGCGCAGCCGAGACCCTCAAGCTCAACATGGCGCTCATACTGCTCCCGGTGTGCCGGAACACGCTCACATGGCTGCGTTCCACCGCGCTCAGCAAGGTCGTGCCGTTCGACGACAACATAAACTTCCACAAGGTGCCTTTGTGCTCTGCCACACACAAGTTCACAATGCATCAATCTGGCTGGCATGTTCGATCCTAATAATGACATTGTCCATGACAAATGTTTGTGTGTCACTCATCAGGTCATCGCGCTTGCAATCGCCATCGGATCGGCAACCCATACGCTTTCGCACGTCCTCTGTGACTTCCCCAGGCTGGTGTCGTGCCCCAAGGACAAGTTCATGGAGAAGCTGGGGCCCTTCTTCAACTTCGTTCAACCAACATGGCCGATTCTGCTAACGAGCATCCCGGGATGGACCGGGATCCTCCTGATCCTCATAATGTCCTTCTCCTTCACGCTCGCCACGCACTCCTTCCGGAGAAGCGTCGTGAAGCTGCCGTCGCCGTTTCACCACCTGGCAGGCTTCAACGCCTTCTGGTATGCCCACCACCTGCTAGTGATCGCCTATGTCCTCCTGGTGATGCACTCGTACTTCATATTCCTCACCAAGCAGTGGTATAAGAGAACGGTACCTATTTTTTTTGTTCATTATCATTATTTGATATATGTGTGTGCCCAACCAAGCTTGAAATGCCATTTTAATCTGCTTGTCTTGTTTTCAGACATGGTTGTACTTGGCAGTCCCTGTCGTGTTCTATGCCTCCGAGAGAAGTATCAGAAAAATTCGTGAGAAAAGCTATCACGTGAGCATCCTAAAGGTAAAGTGAAGGTCTCTTTTGAGTTTGTTTGTCTGAATATAAATTTCTCCTTATATTAGTTCTGCACACAAAGAGCACTACTATCAGTAAATTTTCATTATTATATGTATATTTATGTGTCACACAGGCAGCAATTTACCCGGGAAACGTGCTCTCAATTTACATGAAGAAGCCACCAAGCTTCAAGTACAAAAGTGGGATGTACCTATTTGTAAAATGCCCAGACGTTTCACCTTTTGAATGGTACCTACCAAGGCAGCATAGTCATTTTCCAAGGCAGCATGACATTCCTAAAGAACTAACTGTCCTAATAAGATTCGCCATTATCTGCACTGCAGGCACCCTTTCTCCATCACTTCGGCTCCTGGAGATGACTACTTGAGCGTCCATATCCGTACGTTAGGTGATTGGACATCCGAACTCAGGAATCTGTTTGGGAAGGTCAGTTGACTGAGCACATCAGAAAAGGGAAAAAAACAATCTGGAACCTATTCATCATTGGCCAAGTTTTGACATGAAAAATATGTTTCGTGCAGGCTTGTGAAGCAGAAGTAGCTTCTAAGAAGGCTACACTAGCTAGACTTGAAACAACTGTTGTAGCACATGGTGTAGCAGAGGACACTAGGTGATTGCGTCATTTTTTTGTTTCATATATATTGCTGGCTGTATAATGTTTTGCTGAGTACATTTGGTAACACTACACTACGGTGAGAGGATTATCACAAAGTGATTCTTTAATCAACAGGTTGACAAGGTTTTAACTAACTGGGAAATTTGTCATAAGATGTCGCCTATTTTTGTTTTTTTATAAAAGCTATGCATCTGACTTGGTCCTATTCATTTAGGTTTCCTAAAGTCTTCATAGACGGCCCTTATGGTGCACCGGCTCAAAACTACCGGAAATACGACATTCTTTTGCTTATTGGGCTTGGTATTGGTGCAACTCCTTTCATCAGCATATTGAAGGATCTCCTGAACAACATAAAGTCCAACGAGGTAAAACAGTGCTCAACTATTGCAAATCTTTTTCCAAATGCACAGCAAATTAAAGATTGTTTAGTTGGGTTGTACTGAAACAGGAGGTGCAGAGCATGCATGACACCGAGTTAGGTTGCAGTTTCAAGACGAATGGGCCAGGAAGAGCCTACTTCTACTGGGTTACCAGAGAGCAAGGCTCCTTCGAGTGGTTCAAAGGTGTTATGAACGACGTTGCCGAGAGTGATCGCGATGTACTTAGTACTCTGACGATGCTCACAACTAATACATCCCTCCATTATTCCTAATTATGAGACCAGAAAAAGTGATACATCCTTGGTCTATCCATGCATACAGGATGTAATAGAGATGCACAATTACCTGACAAGCGTGTACGAGGAAGGCGACGCGAGGTCAGCCCTGATTGCAATGGTCCAGTCACTTCAACATGCCAAGAATGGCGTGGATATCGTCTCAGGCAGCAAGGTGAATCAAAGAATCAAACATCTCCTTTCTTCTGCCTCTCGTCTTGGCTGCACAATATTCAGATATGCTGTACGTACTTGATTCCAGTTCTGACCTTTTGGATTCGCAGATCCGGACGCATTTTGCAAGGCCAAACTGGAGAAAAGTGTTCTCTGATCTGGCCAATGCCCACAAGAACTCACGCATAGGTGAGTTTAATATGCTAGTACTAAAATTGAACCGACCTGTTTTGGTGAAGAAGAAAAGAAAATCAACCGACGTGCGTTCGTAGCTTCTCTTAAAAATAAATGCACAGATATTCATTAAGAAATCGATCTTTCGACATGCAGGTGTTTTCTACTGTGGATCCAGAACACTTACGAAGACCCTGAGAGATCTTTCGATAGAGTTCAGCAGCACCACGACGACCCGATTCCATTTCCACAAAGAGAATTTCTAAGAAGCAAACTCAGCCCGGCTCGGCTCGTACGCAGCGATCAGTAAAGAAATGGGTAGGCTGTGTGTCTATGCAGGTCAGATTTGAGAGCCCTTGGAACTGGGAGTGGGGTTTTACGTACTGTGGACCAAGAAAGAGCCTTTTGCTTCGTCGGCTACTCGGCTTACTGGGTGCTTGCTTGGTCAGGTTTGGTGTTGGATCGTGTCGCGCAACCCAGAGAACGGCTGAACAGGAGATTCAGCATAGGAAGTTCCATGTAGCAAAATGATAATTGTAATGTTGTAATGTAATTCTTCTCTAGCCTAGCAATGTCTTTAGTTGAACCACGAATTGGGACTGTTTGGATACGTAGCTGAAGACCTGAGTTCGCGTTCAGTTCGACTAGGATGTAGATGATTATTTCTGCTTTTATAAAATTGTCATAGATATTCTACATTTGAAGTAACATTTTTTTTTTCTTAAAGGTAACCTTTATAACAGTCCTTTTTTAGACTTCTGCTACAAGTCCATTTAGCTTATCCATATATTTTTTTTCTGTAATCTCCATTTAGAAAAGCTACCTTAATGTACATACGGATGAAGGATATTTTTCTTGAAGGTCTGGATGAAGGATATTACTATATATATTAGTATGAGACAGCCCCAAACAGTCAAATTGAGTTAAATTTCCAATACGTGAGTACTCCCTCTATTATAAGATATAATGTATTTAGAGTTGTCTTAAGTTAAACCATCCTTTATTTAATCAAATATATAAAATAACAATAATTATAAGATTAAGTAACCTTCATTAGATACTTTATTTAATATATTTTATAACCTACTTTTATGGAGGCGACATGGCCATCAACATTATTTTTTTTCATAGGAAGTTGTTAATAGCGAGATCCTTACAGCGACTTTGTAAATTTTGAGGCTCAAATTTTCGAGGTGCTTATAGGAGTAAGGTAGACTCTTGTGGTGACTTCACCGATCTCAAAGTCTAAGGTGGCGACGTTGCCTTGATGGAATATGTCACTATAGGAGGTCAAACATGTAGAGCACGTTGCCTTGATGGGACCCAGCACACAAGATATGGGCATGTGCATGATGCGGCCGCCCCTCGTGGACCACTCGAAGGGAGAGGCCCAGGCTTGGCCACGTAGACCGGTTGCACCCCACACCCGCTCGCATCCGCATCTGAACCTGGCCGTCTCCAGGAGCGCCTCGCAAATCGGCATCGCAGCGGGGGCTGCCACCGAGCATGTCATCATCGCCGGGGGAGAGGGCCACGCACCGTCACCCTGTGTTTTTTTTACGAGAAACCGTCGACACTCAAATTAGACTTACATTAATTAAATAGACCCATAATAATAGTCAGTCCAATCTAAAAAAATTTAAATAAATTAATAATACCATATTAGTTTTCTAACATGATAAGAGCATCTCTAACAGTTTCTCAGTATAACTTCCCCAATACAGTGATAATGAGAGAGCCTAATACTAGTTTTGTGGGTATTGGAGAGAGATGTTCCAACACAAGCCTAATAGTCCCCCCAATATATGGGTCCCACTCATCAAATTATATTTTTTATTTTATTTTCTTATTATTTCCCTTCTTCCCGCACGGCCTTCCTTCTCCGTGTGTACGCACGCATCTGGCCACGGGCCTTCTCACGGTGGCGCGCGAGCAGGCCACAGTGAGTGTGCCCTCCAACGAGCGTAGCCGTAGCATAGGCAGGCGGCTACCCGGCATCCCCGGCTGCTCGTCCCGTGCGTAGGTAGGCAAATCCCCAACCCCGGTGGCCCCGACTGCTCGTCCCCGGCGTATGCAGGCGGCCCTGCGGCTACTCGTCGTCACCGGCGTTGAGGCGTAGGTGGCGCGGCAGGCGAGCGCGGTAGGCGGAACGCCCAAGTCGTCGTCGTAGGCGGGCGGGACCTCCTCCCCACTGCCTCCGCACAACCTCTCCTCCGGGCCTGAACGCCGCAAGGGCCGCCGAGCTCCGCCGCATGCGGGTGGCGAGGTCTCTGGGCGTCCTCCGGCAGGGCCATCCCCGCGGTGTCTTCTGCTCGAGGTTGCATGCCTTCACCGTGTGCAGGCTCAACCTGCGGACACCGACGAAGATCTAGCGACACCTCCATGCGGTCGTCGGCGGAGATTCACTGTTGCGCCAGTGGAGGATCGACGGAGGTTGGTCCTCAAACTTCATGTCCGCCACAATTTCTGCGATGCGGGGTGGTTTGCGGAGGGGTTGTTCCCCCTTTCTTTGCGGGGTGAAGGGTTGGATTTGAGGGAGATGAGAAAAATTTTTACTGATTGGGGATCGGATTGGGAGACTGTTGGAGCTTGCAAACTTCTTAAACCACAGTTTTTTCTTATTGGGGGTGTGGATTGGGAGACTGTTGGAGATGCTCTAAGACCACCCCTACCCCCTATATAATAAGGGGTACATGGCCGATTGATCCCCTATCAATTGAAACACAAATACCAATTACCTTTCTTTTATCCTAATGCTCTCCTCAACCCCTCTACCTGCTGTCCGGTGTTTCTCTCCATAAGATTCATTGGCTTCCTAGGCGGCCTTGCTGGTCCTAGGAGATCCTCCACGTGCTTCCTCCTGACGGATCCTTCCGGAGGTGGTTCGGACCCTTTTCAATCAAGATCGAGCTCTACATCGGCCCTATCGGTCTCTAGATCGGTTTGGCCGGTTATGCTACGCTCTTGCTGCGTTGTAGACTCCAGTTTCCATCTATTACCAGCGTCATGGGAAATAGTGGATTGTCAAGTGATGATGAGGACAATACAGAGATCAGCAGCAAGAACATCTTGTGTCCTCAGAACGTGAATGAATTACCCTCAGAGCTACAAGAGAAGCTTCAGAGCAAACTCAACACCGTTCAGAAGGCTTTCTTTGAAAGTGTTGGCAAATCTTAGCGCAAGCACCAAAGGTAGGTGATCAAGCAAGAGATGCCTGGGGGTAATTCTAAGAACTATTGGATGATTCCGCAAGCGCACAGAATGTACCGCTGTAGCACTTCACCCGGGAGTATTCCTAGGTATCATAATTTATATTTATCCCAAGGAAAAGCAGCTAGAAATATTAATGGACTACTATGTCAATTTAGTGGCAACTAGCGTAGGGGGGTAAAACAAAATATAAAAGGAAGGTGATTCAAAATAACTATAAGATAATTAAAAGATAATTAGTGTAGTCTAGCTAGGTGGGAGGATAACGAGTGAGTATAGGACTCCCGTGGTTCTAATTTATGGCAGAACCTCCTAAACCATATGGCCCACACGCATGATTATTGTCTAACAGACTCCTAATAACCATGAATGTGTTCCATAAGACTTAAAAGGTCTGTCGGGTAAATCCCAAATCATCCACGATTCTCCGAGCAGGATCAATCATTACAAAGAGACATTGCAGTATTACAACAGTTTTATACAAATAATATACATAAGAGTAAACAGTGGAAGAGTTACAATAACATAAGTTTACAAACCTTTTAGTTTCAAATCTTACAAACCATGAGTTTAAATATTACAAACCTTAGTAGTAGTGGAATAGAAATAGATAACTTATTTACAAAACCCAGTCGGTGTGCTCTGCCCAAGAGCCAGACATCCTACTCGTCGTCACTCTCCACAACGACTGCCATGCAGCAGGATGCGAAGCACTCCTGCCCATGGGAGTCACCTGCAACAAAGGTTCAACAAACCCTGAGTACAAAGGTACTCAACAAGACTGACCCGACGAAAAAGAGGGGTGAAGATTTAGGAAATGCAGGCTAGAGGGACAAGCTAAGGCTTCCAGGTGTTGACACCGTTTTTTGGCACGTGTCAATAAGGATCGGGAGACTAAACTAAAATCGGCAAGAGGATAGTTTTCTTCAGCATTGCTTCTGAGCTGCCGATGGTGGTTGTCGATGAAGGACATGTTGATCTCGTACATTGCCGATGAAGCTAAAAAACTGTTAGAGGATCGTTGCCGATGAGACGGAAGAACTGTTGCCGATAAGATAGGCAGGAAGACTAGAAGGTTATTGCCGATGCCAGGGATGTGCCGATGAGGAGATAACTTCATCATGATGGAAGCGGACAGAAGATCGGCAACACGGAGATTACGATTTTCATATTATAGTTTAAGTCCAACTCCTATACAAGTTTTATTGCTTTTTCTTAAAGAAATAGAGTTCGTATAAGGAATTAGTTTATTTCTTCTTTATTTGAGCTTTGCGTATTAAATTAGGACTCTTCGATTAGCAGAGTATAAATATATGATGAAGGGCATTGTAATGGACATCCAAGCATCGATAAACAAATCTACTTTTTATCGCAATTTACCTTTACCAGTACTTTACTTTTTGACAACTTCGTCAAGTATCTTTTCTTTTGCAACGAGTTCTTTCAAGAATCAACGGGCTGCATCAACTTGATCTCCGACGACCTTGCAGGTTCCACGTCTACCGAGCACGATTTAGGCTTTGACTTTCGGGCGTATCGCTGTCGTCTCGTCTGATCTATTCAATAGTTATCGAATACCTTCTGAGCTTTGATGTCCGGGCGTATCGCTGTTGTCTTGTTTGGATTTTATTCAATCTATCATCCTTGTCGATTAACAGGTCAAATCGACTGGCACGCTTCGGATATCGATTTTGGGTATTGGCCCGGTGTGTTTGCAGATAGAATTTTGCATCAACACATCTTTTGGCAGCCCGGTGGGACCAAATTCAATAGATTTATCATGAAGAATCCTGCTGATATCAATCCAGAGAACATCATCGGGATATCAGAATCAGATCTCAAGGAGGATCAGAAGCTAGCCATGGAAAAAGCTATGGAGGATTACAGGCAGCTCTGCTTGAAGTCTTTTAACAAGAATAGGGGCAGAGAAGTCATCCAGAAGCAAGATCTGCCGTTGCCTCGGCAGGTAACCTTTGACTCCAACCCTGGTAAATTACAGGAGATGGTTAATTCTGCATTAAATCAAGCTTTGATCAACCACTCCACCGTGCTGTCCAATATTGTTTACAATGTTGTTGTGCAAACATTAAGAGAAGGACAAGCACCAGGTTATGTCAGGCCGGCATATCATCAGCCGGGATCGGCATCTATCAGTACTCCATCGGCAACTCCAGCCGTTGAGAGTATGGAAGCGCCTACTCCTCCAGTTATATCAGGACCATCTATCATTGAAGCCACGCCGATAGGATCAGATCTGACATCTCAGGAGAGGCCAAGTACTCAGTTGAGCACAGATCTATCGGCATCGACAATGTCAGGTCCTTCAGTCCAACATAATCAAGTTGTTGCCAATTGGTGGGGATACAGGATGCCTCCAGGTCCATCTACTGCCAACTCTGGACTGCCTCAAGTGCATGATGTAGCAGGGAAGGGTCCAATGACATCGGCTACTCTAATTCGGCCGATGACTCAAGTGTCACATTACTCTACTACACCTCTAGCTATGCAGCCATTGTCAATGGGATTCCACACGCCCCCACAATAAATATCTTATGCGAATCCATTGACTAGTCCTCCACCAGTTCAATAGAGAGTTTCCACTGCAGAACAACCCATAGTGCCATTCGTATCTCAATTTGGGTTATCTGCAATTCAGGGCAATTATGCTGGCCATCATCCACCCATACAAGAGCATCAATTGTCCGCAAGCTATCAGCCATCGGCAAGTCAGGTGCCGATGAATTATAATCTCAATTGGTCAGGGCAAGCGCCAGTTCAGCAATCTGCTATTCAGCCAAGTTACCAGGCAATGGGGACTCAACAGTGTAGTCCACAGGCAACTTTCCAGGATCAAACATCGGCAAAACAGCCGATGAATTCTACTCCACAGATTGGTGCCGTGA
Source organism: Bothriochloa decipiens (assembly GCA_023333625.1). Lineage (NCBI taxonomy): Eukaryota > Viridiplantae > Streptophyta > Magnoliopsida > Poales > Poaceae > Bothriochloa > Bothriochloa decipiens. The sequence continues at coordinate 26,912,914 of CM041634.1, forward strand.
ATATGCTGATTCCTCCAAGTCAAGTGCCACAGGGGTATGTAGAAGCATATCAGCCAACGCCTCCAGTGGAGATTCAGCCAGTGCATCGGCAAGATCAAGATGCGTTTTGGACCGATAACATCGTAGAAGTGATGAAAGAACATTTTGGGATTCAGCCCAAGATTAATACTTACTCTTATCGGACTCCGTACCCTCCAGCCTATGACTCAGTTTCTTTCTCGAATCGGTACAAGGTGCCAGATTTCACTAAGTTTTCTGGGCAGGATGATACATCGACAATGGAGCATGTCAACCGATTCATCATCCAGTACGGGGAAGCAGCGAATAGGGATGAGCTAAGGATCCGTTTATTCTTGTCCTCTTTGTTTGGATCAGCATTCACGTGGTTTATCTCATTGCCACCAAACTCTATTCTTACTTGGGCCAATCTAGAAAGACAATTCCACAAGTACTTCTTTTCTGGTGTCCATGAAAAGAAGCTTACCGATTTGATGAAATTAAGACAGCGAAGCGATGAATCGGTGGAGAGTTTTGTGCAAAGAGTTCGAGATATGAAGAATAGGTGCTACAGCTTAGTGCTTAATGATCGCCAGTTAGCTGGTTTGGCTTTCCAGGGTCTGTTGCCGCATCTCAAGGACAAGTATGATTCTCAGGAGTTTGAAAGTCTTAGTCATATTGTGTAGAGGATCTCTGATCAAAGTGCTCAAGCTCCAGAACATAGGAAGAGCTAGAACAAGAAGGTGTCCTTTGTAGAAGAGGCAGAGGAGTCAAATTCAGATGAAGAACCAACTATCGGCCTGGCTGAGTGGGTGAAGGGTAAAAAGCCTTTATCTTGTCCTTTTGGTCAGAAAGAGCCAGAAAGATTCATGTTCGACGTCACAAAGGTCGATAGAATATTCGATCTGTTACTTCAAGAAGGCCAAATCAAGCTGTTGCCAAATCATGTGATTCCATCGACAGAAGAGCTGAAGAAGATGAGGTACTATAAATTCCATAATGCAACTTTGCACAGTACCAATGACTGCAAGGTTTTCAGACACCAGTTGCAATCGGCGATTGAATCTAGGAGGATCAAGTTTGATAACTCTAAAGCTTAGAGGCCGATGAAGATTGATCAACATCCTTTCCCTGTAAACATGGTGGATGCCGTAAGCAAGACCAAAGTGTTGACCTCGGCAAGCGCTAAAAGGAGAGCATCGGTGGATCCTAGAAATCAAGCAACTGCCGATGACTTGAAGGGGAAAGAGATAGTTGAAGAAAACAGTAGTTCTAGAAGATTTCCTATACCTGCTCCGTACAGAATTTTAGGTGACCGCTATCGACATCGGCAAGAGGAGTTGCGTCGGGAAGAATGGCGTCGGCATAAAGATCATTGGAGATGCCCCTTCTTCATTTACTGTTGGGAAGAAGGCATTAAATTGCCTACCGTTGATAGCTTCCCTGAGTGCAATGGTTATGATCGAGCCGATCGGGCAAAAAGAAGATCGCGCTATGGTAATCAGAGCAGATACATCAATGAGCCGATCAGGGGAAGAGCATCGGTACATGATCGGCTGGGGGCAGCACCAGTGTACATGAAAGGCTGGGTAGGCATGACGACTGCTTGTCGATGAACCAAGAGGAGCTCGAGGAGATGGCCAATGCAAGAGTCCCTGATGTGGCAATACTCTGTAGAGATCCCAATATAAATTGCCCAAATTCAGGTGTGAAACTTTATCGGCATGTCTAGAAGACAAAGCTTCCTCAGTGGTGCCCTGAGGGTCTAACAAAGACTCAGAAGAGGAAATTGCAGCGTGAGCGTAAAGAGGAAAACTCCCGTGGGGCAAAAACTCAAGTATAGCAGCCGAAGCGCAAAAATGAAGGCCCATCGGCAGACATCAACATGGTTTTCATGTTACCAATGAAATTCCGAACACTTGCCGATGAAGAAGAAGAAAACAGATAAAGTACTTGTTCAAAAAGAGTGTATCAGCACTACATTAATGTGAAGTTTTACAAATTGCCGATGCATTACTTTGCCGATGAGGAAGAAGGTATACAAGTGCAACAATGAACGGATGGTTGATGTCGCACGCAGGCGAATTTGGTCAGCTTCCTCCAGTGTCTTTGCGTCTTCATCGGCATTGTCTTCAATTGACTTAATTTTCTTCTTAAGCGCCAGCATCTTGAGAGCTTGATTGTCCCTTTCTTGCTGGAGAGTTTTGATAGCTTCGGGCATTTGGGCCTTCTCCTGATTTGCTGTGTCTAAGGCTTCTTCGATTTGTCTCAGCTCCGCTAGCAGGACTTCTCTTTTTTCTAATAATTGAGCAATCATTTCTTCCAAATCTGCAGGGGAGGCTTCTAGTTTACCAATGTCTTTGTGTTTCTCATCGACAAATTGCTTGTGCTTCATCATGTCCTCCTGGAGTTTTGCCTGAGTGGCCCTATCAGCAATTCGCTGGGCAGCCCTCTGGTACTGCAGCTGCCGACTCTCCAGATGTGCAGCTTGAAAGAGTGCTTCCTCGACATCGGCAGGAATATGGCCTCAAATTTCTTTGAAGGTTGCTCTTGCGGAATCAGAGTCCTGGATCAGCAAAGAAGTCTCCTGTTGTAGCAAGGATAATAACGTCTCCAGCCAAGATTTGGTTTCAGATGATAAAGCCTCAAGGGCTGGAGCAGAGCTTTCTTCAGGCTCTTCATCATCGGGAATAACCCCACTGATAGAAAAGGAGAATAGACTGTCGGGGGAATCTTGCTCCTAAAAGAAAAAGTGACGTCAGCAGAAGCACCTAAGTGTTAAAGGTTAGCTAAGGGAGTTAACTTACTTGTTTCAAGGAAATCTCTCGCCTTTGGCTTGAAGAAGCAACCTCAGGTACAATTGCCGATGGCGTTTCCTGTATTGGTACCTCGCTCGGCTGCTGCTGCGATACCGGTGCCGATGAAGATCCTTGTGCGGGTACAATTGCCGATGGAAGAGCAGTTGCCGATGGAGAAGTCTGCACAGGTACATCAGGCGATATCAGGCGAGGCGAGGATGCTGATGGTGAAATTAGAGCTTGTGTAAGTCTCGCCCGCTTTGACTGAGACTTGTCATCCGATGAAGCCTTACGCTTGTGCTGTAAAATGTCAGCATCGGATGGCTGGGGGGCATCGGCAATGGATGGTTAGAGTGTCTGCGCACTCGGAGCAGTTGCCAATGCGACTACTTGGTGCTGTGAGAGAAACAGATGAGTAAAAGTGCCGATCCAATAATCAAAGTTTAAATAAAGAATACCTCTGGAGAATCATCAAGGATGACGAGGCGTGGCGAAGAAGGTACTGCAGGTGGAGACGAAGGGCGAGTTACCGATGAAGATTCAATTGGTGTAGAACTCGCGCCCTGAAATGTGAGATCGGTAAATCATAGCAATCGGCATCTGCAAAAGAAAGTAAGGTGATTACCTGAGATGTCTGTGCTGAGGATGCGGCCAATTTGGTGCTCTTCTTGGAACGACCACGGCCCATCAGAGCATCTAGCGAAGGAGCTTTATGGCCGATGATGGATACTGGGGAGATCGGCTGCAGCTGTATGACCTTACCGCTCTTACTCAGTGTTGGAACTAGGTCATCGACCTGTTAAGAAAAAAGTTAGTTGCCGATGGATTAAAGGGAAGTTGAAAGAAGTGCAGATGGTCAGACTTACCACATTGGCAGGGATGGCATGATCGGGATCGATGAGATTCCAGTAAAGGTGAGGAGATGTAAAAAATAGCTGCTCTTTCCATTCTTGCCACCATAATCTGAAGGACTCGGTGACAAAGGAAGCCGGTGCCCAATTGGTCAGATCAACATTAGAGGTATCGGCATCAGGAAGGAGAGTAACAATCTTGTGCCAATCCATGCGGTTCGTGATGGTCTCTCTCGATTTAATCACATTGGCAAAGCAGAGGTGAATGGGCAGTTGTCCAAAGGCTAAATGTCTTGCTGCTGCCGATGGATAATAGAACTCATATGTGGGGTTGATGTTCTTCCCACTTCCAAATATGTTGATCGGGATGGCGCGAGGGGTGATTATTGCACTAAGAATATCGGCATCTTTATTCAAAGCCTCATCGGTAAGGTTAAAGGAAAGAGGGAATCTTGCTTCTTCATCAACATACGGGACCCAGGCCCGAAGCTCAGAAGGGATGCCTATGTAGAGTCTGTGGAAGAGATTACCGATCTAAGCTCTGTTTGCTTCCACCCCTGGTAATACTGCCAGTGCTTCTCCAAAATTGATAGGGGGCGTGTTGCCGATTCTTCTTCCCCGAGTTGATAGTCTTCAGGAAGATTTCGAGGGAATCGCTAGGCGAACAGATCAATGTGGAAATACTTGTGCATATGGGCGTTCAGCCACATATTGATGAACCACCAAGGGCCTCCCAGATTGCCGATGGATTTGCCTTGCAGCAGCCTTTGTGACACTTGGTGAAGAAGATGGTAAACTGAGCCAAGGAGATATCGGCCAAGTGGGAGTCTGACGTTGTTAGCCAACATCTCTGCTGCAGGAAGGTGCATATTGGTTGGTCCAATTGTTCTGCCGTAGAAGATGAATTTCTCAAGCCACATGTTCAAAAAAGCTGAGTGCTCCCTGTGATTGACTGATCCAGATTTCTTATACTCGCTGATATAACCAGTCCAGCCGCCGATGTTCCTGGTAGTCAGCCGATGCTCAGGTTTTCTCTGGAACAAAGTGTTGTCATCGGTAGACGAGATATCCAAGCCAGTAAGCATATACACATCAGCAAGGGTTGGAGAAGCTGGTCCATGTCTGAAGATGAAGGCATTCATAGTATCGGACCAGAAATAGGAGGCGGCGATTAACAGTGACTCATTCCTGTCCATATCGGCAATAGATAGTCTGAAGCACTGTTCTAATCTACGTGCTGCCCAATACAGCTCCATTGGCTTGGCGACCCTCAAATACCAGTCTTTCCATCCCTTAGTGGTTTTCGGCCAGGATCGAAAGGTATCAGTCCAGAATACCAAATTGAAATTCTAAGCTCTAAAAGGGATTCGATTGGTTTCTGCGTTTATGATGTTGATTGGGTCTGGATTCCCCATTGGGCCTAGGCAGATAAATTGATTCTGATATGTTGGAATGAGAAGCTTATTATAAAGTTCCTAAGGTTAGAGATTGAGAATAAAAAGGAGTCATGAACTGCGCGAAAAAGGAGAAAAGAAATATCAAAGGACGGGTAAAGAAGAAGATTAACCTTGGGGATGTCGAAGGGGATAGCCATGGCCGCGACGAAGATGGAGAAAACGAAGAATGCTAATGGAGGCTAAGAATCACTGTTAAGAGTGGCACCGATCGAGTTCGTTGGAGGATCGCCTGTTGATGTCGCCGCTGGAGAGAGAAAAGCTAGGGTTTGAATCGCAGATGAAAAATAGGCCGCAGCGGAGGAAGCATTATATGGGCCTGTTGATACAGGATTTCCACTACCGTGCGCGCAACCCTCGAGGAGAAGTTCAAGCGGCTTGGGTAATCATGACCTGGAGGAAATTTCGGTGCATAAAGTATTTTATACTCTGAAATTAGGGGGCATGTGTTGACACCGTTTTTTGGCACGTGTCAACAAGGATCGGGAGACTAAACTAAAATCAGCAAGAGGATAGTTTTCTTCAGCATTGCTTTTGAGCTGCCGATGGTGGTTGCCGATGAAGGACATGTTGATCTCGTACATTGCCGATGAAGCTAAAAAACTGTTAGAGGATCGTTGCCGATGAGACGAAAGAACTGTTGCCGATAAGATAGGCAGGAAGACTAGAAGGTTGTTGCCGATGCCAGGGATGTGCCGATGAGGAGATAACTTCATCATGATGGAAGCGGACATAGGATCGGCAACACGGAGATTACGATTTTCATATTATAGTTTAAGTCCAACTCCTATACAAGTTTTATTGCTTTTTCTTAAAGAAATAGAGTTCGTATAAGGAATTAGTTTATTTCTTCTTTATTTGAGCTTTGCGTATTAAATTAGGACTCTTCGATTAGCAGAGTATAAATATATGCCGAAGGGCATTGTAATGGACATCCAAGCATCAATAAACAAATCTACTTTTTATCACAATTTACCTTTACCAGTACTTTACTTTTCGACGACTTCGTCAAGTATCTTTTCTTTTTCAACGAGTTCTTTCAAGATTCGACGGGCTGCATCAACTTGATCTCCGGCGACCTTGCAGGTTCCGCGTCTACCGAGCATGATTCAGGCTTTGACTTCCGGGTGTATCGCTGTCGTCTCGTCTGATCTGTTCAACAGTTATCGAATACCTTCTGAGCTTTGACATCCGGGCGTATCACTATCGTCTCGTTCGGATTTTATTCAATCTATCATCCTTGTCGATTAACAAGTCAAATCGACTGGCACGCTTTGAATGTCGATTTCGGGTATTAGCCCGGTGTGTTTGCAGATAGAATTTTGCATCAACACCAGGAGATAATAAATTTTTGCAGAAAAGCTCGGCAGAAAGTAAAGTTGTCTTGCTCTAGATTCAAGATTACCAACCAACTTCATTCTTAAACCTTAAACATCATTCAAATTGTTACTACGATGATGAACACCGATCGAGTCTTCTTCTCCGAGAAGCAACGACGATTCGAATCCATTTTCATACCCAGCTGGGACCTAGATCACTGGGATACCGGAGACTTTAACTCCGATGCATACCAGATCACAGATATATCAGGATAACAACCGCAGCCATATATCACCACATGATACACGTGGGCACTATGACCCAATGTGCCGATATACATGGGAACTTAAACCCACAACATACCACACTATGACATATGTGGGGACTCTGGCCCACTATATATCACTCCATGACATATGTGAGGACTCTGGCGCACTATATATTACTTCATGCATGTGGATTTTCTAGTTTCTCGATATCACCAGTTCACCATCAACATGGGACCTAGGGCATCAACAAACGGAAACACTATAGAGGGACTCCTTTCCCAAAGCAAGTTAGCCGTCCGGGCTCGATTTATTAATTATCATCATGATTCCAACAGGTAAACCATACTCATCTTTTTCATTCCTTCACTTTTTGAAAACCTATCTAACTAAGCAGGGCTAAGCATTACTATGCATTTTCCAGTTAACAGGTAACAAGGAATAAGAAAGTAAGACAGGTAATGCAATTGGTGGGTTATCACTCAACTCCTATTACTTAATGCAACATTTCATAACTGAAGCGATAAAACTTCCATAAAATCAAGGAAGGGTTTAAATGCATCCGCGGCTTGCCTTGGTGGTCGGGGTAGACAGTCTCGAGTTCTGGATCAACTCCCAACTCCTGAGTCTGCTCTTCCTTGGGATCTAGTGCGACAACGTTAAACTCTCCATTAACGGAAACTATACGATAGAATGATATGCGTCAACATAATGTAATAGTAAACATGATGCTCGATGGATGCATGATCAGATTAAGGGCTTGAGTACAACTTTTCTTCACGATAAAGTTGTAAGCCAACAAACTTACTAAGTTCATTAGGGTTAACTATTTCATAAAAGAGTTCATTAAACGCATAAAATAACATTGATTAAACCCTAATGACATGATCCAGGTAAGCGCAAACAATTAATTAAAGTGCCAAGGGTCATTAAGGTTAATAACCCGAGGTCATCAATCAATCCCAAAGTCAAACAAATCCTATAATGATTAAACTTAATTAAAGGGATTAATTAATTATTTAAAAGCATAAATTAAGGGCATAAAATTATAGTTGCCTAATTGAGCTCAAAATTTTATTTTTAAAAACTCTTGGCCTAATTAGATGGCAAAATAAATTTCCGAAATAAAAGCCAATTATTTTATTTATTAAAAATCATAGAAGATGCATTTTTCAATTAAAAGAGCTAATTTTAAGTTATGCGTACTCAAATTTTGCATTTTATATTTTTCTTAGGTAGAGAACATCATAAAGATCATACATATAAATTTTTAGAATTTTTGGAGTTATACATGAATTACTATGATTTTTCAAAGAAAATAGCATTTAAATAATTTTCCGGAAATAGAAAAAGAAAATGGGAACAGTGTCCCCGCGCTAACCGACGGCGGCGCGATGGTCTCCGCTGTCGGGGCTTGGCCGTACAAGCTCCTCTCGACACGGCGAGTCGATTAGGGTAGTTAATGGAGCGGCAGGGGTACGGCGGCGCACTGGCCGGCGACCATGGCGGCACGGCAGTGCGGCGACAAAGCTCACCGGAGCTATTTTCGGCGACGGCGAGTGCACGGGCATACGCGGGGCACTCAGGCAAATATGTTAAGCCACAGGATAGAGCCGTTCCTGGCCCCCAGCCAAGATGGCTACGCGCGCGGCGGAGCGGCATGGTTATGCCGGCGACGAGCTTGGGTGACCGATGGCTACAACGCGGCAAGGATGAAATTGAGAGCAAGGACAAGCATAGGAGCTCACCGCGGGTCTGGTGCGCATGCTACCGGGCTCGGTGGTGAATGAAGATGAGCTATAGACAGTGGCGGTGATGGCGGCGGTGGTGCTCCGGCGGCAAGGTGGACGTCACGACGATTCCTGGGCACCATCAAGTGAACTACGAAGTGCATAAGGGGAAGCATAACAAGGCAAGCATGATGGTGGAGAAGATGGGAGAAAGTAACTAACGGTGGCAGCGGTCGTCGACGAAATGACGCGCGGCGGCGCGGCTGCCTCGCGCGAAGAAGACGACGGCGCAGTAGCGACTCCAGCGGGGAAAGCGAGCACGAACTAGCTCAAACGGAGCACAAGGACAAGGCGAAGCTTCTGGCAAGAGCAACTGGGTGACGATGGAGCGATGGCGATGAATTTGGGTGGCGGAGGGAGGTCGTCGGCGATGGCGGAGCAGAAGAAGGAGAAACAAAACAGCGGCCGACCTCCTCTATTTAAAGCACGGTGGCGAGACAGGAGCGACAGACACTTGGGTGATGAAGCTTCATGCGTGAAGGGAAGCTGGCGGCCGTGGCAGGGCGGTATGGCACCGGTGGACGGCGGCGCGACGTGACAAGCCGGCGATGGCAGCTGCTCATAGGCCCTGTTATTGTAGCAGAGGGTGTTATTTTTGAAACTTGGCAAATTACTCCAGAAATTACATAGGAACATGAAAATCTCCAAAAATATCATTTGCCTAACTTTTCGAGAGCTACACGTTTCATTTAACAAACATTTTAAAATTCTACATAATTTTTGAAATATGAATTCAAATTCAAAAGGCAAATAAAACCCTAGAAAAAAATATTTGAAATTATTTTTGATTTTTCAATAAAACATGAAAATCTTCAAATCTATGAAATGTTCAGCTTTTCAAACCAAATATTTTTCATATATAAAGTTTTCTCAAATTATGCATAATTTTTGATTTATGGTTTTAAAATCAAAGGGGGACAAATGCTGGAAAACTATATTTTTAAATTTATTTGAAATTTTTTTTGGAAACTTGAAAACTTTATATACCATTATTGTAGATCTTGTTAAGGTCTACAAACCATATTTTTAGAGTATACCCAAATTCCTTATAGATTTTGAAATATGAAGAAAGGGGTAAAATAGAGTTTTAAAATTAGGGTTTTCAGAAGCAAAAACAAACTCGATTTAGTTTCTAAATTAATTGGTTGGTCATTAGTATCACAAATATCATCCAAGGACATTTTTAGGTCAATGACCCAATGACACCCTTGGTTGACCAAGTTAACTTTTGAAAAACATTGTTATAGCTTTCCAAATTGAATTTGAATTTGAATCGCAAATCTTGGGAATAAGCTTTGAAATCCAAATTGAACTTCAAATATGGAAATCATTTTTAAGGGTTGGACTTAGATTTATACACTATGCTTGACACTAGTGTAAACACTATTTACACCTCAAGTACATAGAGTATAAACTAAGTATTTTAGATTACAGTCAGAAGTAGGGTTTTATTATTTTATATGACAAAACATCCCAGAAACACAGTCAACCTATGAAATGTAAACTTGTTTAGTTGATGCACATTAAGGTTGACTTAAACATGAATGTTTTGCAATGCACATGATGACATGGCAGGTTTTAGTTACCATAACACCAGAGGTGTTACAGCCCTTCCCCCTTAAGGAAATCTCGTCCTGAGATTTAAAGATGTAGGTAAAGTAATGGAAAAGGAAATGTGTCAAGAAAACACACTTCAACTAAATACAAAAGGGAAAAGGGTTTTACAACTTACACTAAAGGAGTTACAACTCATAGAGGGAATTATAATTTAGATGGAAGCATAGAAGTCTAGGAAGTTCTCCAGCAGGTAATCTTCTGATTCCCAAGTAGCTTCTTCTTCTGAATGTTGATCCCATTGTATCTTGTACCACTTGATTGTTCTGCTTCTAGTAACACGGTCCTTTAGATCCAATACTCGAATTGGATAATCAGAGTAAGTCAAATCAGGTTCAAGTTCAATTCCTTCAACATCGACAATCTTATCGGGTATCCGAAGGCACTTTTTGAGTTGTGATACATGGAGCACATTGTGTACGGCCTACAACTGTTCAGGCAATTGCAGACGATATGATACCTTCCCAATTGGTGCCAAAACCTGAAATGGTCCAATGAAACGAGGTGCTAGCTTGCCTTTAACTCCAAACCGAGTAACTCCCTTCATGGGTGACACCTTTAAATATACATAATCTCCCTTATTGAACCACAATGGTTGACGCCTTTTGTCCGCATAACTTTTCTGTCGAGACTGTGCCACCTTTAAGTTCTACTGTATCTGCTTAACCTTATCTTCTATTTCTTTTACAAGATCAACTCCAAAGAATCTCCTTTCTCTGGGTTCTGACCAGTTCAATGGAGTTCTACATCTGCGACCATATAATGCTTCAAATGGTGCCATTTTAATGCTTTCTTGATAGCTATTATTGTAGGAGAACTCTGCTAAAGGTAAACACTCATCCCATTTCTGCGGAAAATTCAGAACACAAGCTCTCAACATATCTTCAAGTATTTGATTGACTCTTTCAGTCTGACCCCCTGTCTGAGGATGATAGGCTGTACTGTGTAAAAGATTAGTACCTAATGAATCATATAAGTGCTTCCAGAATTTGTTGATGAACTGCGTGCCTCTGTCAGACACAATAGTCTTTGGTACACCATGAAGACTAATAATACGTTTAAAATACAGTTTGGCATATTGCGAGGCTGAATTTGTACTTTGAACTGGAAGGAAATGTGCGGATTTTGTGAGTCGATCCACTATGACCCAAATTGAATCAAAACCTCTTGCTGTCCTAGGTAGACCCACTATAAAGTCCATACTGATGTCCTCTCACTTCCATGCTGGAATAGGCAATGGCTGATGTTCTCCTGCTGACTTCAAATGCACAGCTTTGACTTTCTGACAGGTATCACACTGAGCCACATACTTAGCAATTTCTATCTTCATCTTGGTCCACCAAAATTTCTGTTTCAAATCATGGTACATTTTATTACTTCCTGGGTGAATGGAAAACTTTGAAAGATGTGCTTCATCTAGGATCTTTTGGCATAGCTCAGGAACTTTTGGTATAACTAGACGATTCTTATACCATAAGATATCTACTTCATCAAGGGCAAAACAAGAAACCTTTTCTTTTCTGACTTTCTTTTTGATATGCTTAATCCCCTTATTACTTCTCTGAGCAGCAATAATTTGATCTTTGAGGGTTGACTCAATAGCAAGGTTAGATAAACTTCCTTGTTGCACCATCTCTATACCCAACTTCTCTATCTCATGACATATAGAGATATCTAGGGGCTTCACTGTTAAACAATGACAATGACTTTTTTGGCTAAGTGCATCAGCAACTACATTTGCTTTACCAGGATGGCAATATATTTCCAAATCATAATCACTAATTAGTTCTAACCACCTTCTTTGCCTCATATTCAACTCATCTTGAGTAAAATATATTTCAAACTCTTGTGATCACTATAAATATTACATTTATTGCCCCACAGATAATGTCGCCATATTTTTAATGCATGGACAACAGCTGCTAACTATAAATCATGTGTTGGATAATGTTCTTCGTGTTTCTTCAACTGTCGAGAAGCATAAGCAATAAGTCTCCCTTCTTGTATCAACACACATCCAATACCAATACCAGAAGCATCACAATAAACATCAAACGGCTTCTTAATGTTTGGCTATGCTAGGATAGGGGCAGTAGTCATCAATTTCTTTAATTTCTGAAATGTCTCTTCACATTCGGATGACCAAACAAACTTAACATCATTTTTCAATAACTCAGTTATGGGCTTTGATATCTTTGAGAAATCAGGTATGAAACGATGGTAATAACCCGCCATTCCCAGAAAACTACAAACTTGATGCACTATTTTTGGTGGTTCCCAATCAAGTATATCTTGTACCTTGCTAGGATCAACAGCAACACCTTTATCTGATAAAACATGTCTAAGAAATTTTACTTCTTTCAGCCAAAACTCGCACTTACTAAACTTAGCATATAATTGATGTTCTCTCAAACGCTGCAGAACAATTCTGAGATGTTCAGCATGTTCTTCATTTTTGGAATATATCAATATATCATCAACGAAGACAACCATAAACTTATCAAGTTCTGGCATGAACACTGAGTTCATCAAGTACATAAAGTAGGCTGGTGCATTGGTAAGTCCAAAAGACATGACCAAATACTCATATAACCCATACCGAGTGGTAAAGGCAGTCTTTGGAATATCTTCCTAGCGAATCTTGATTTGATGATACCCAGATCGAAGATCAATCTTGGAAAACACCTTTGCTTTCGCCAATTGATCCAAAAGTAGATCAATGCAGGGTAGAGGATACTTATTCTTGATTGTTACCTCATTCAAGGGACGATAATCCACACATAACCTTAAACTTTTATCTTTCTTTTTCACAAAGATTGCAGGACATCCCCAAGGTGATGAACTAGGTCAGATAAAACCTTTATCCCGTAACTCTTGCAATTGAGTCTTGAGCTCTGCTAACTCAGGTGGTGCCATCCGATAAGCTCTTCTGGATATTGGAGCAGTACCAGGCTTCAAATCAATTCTAAACTCCACCTTTCTATCAGGAGGTAAACCCAATAACTCATCAGGAAACACATAAGGAAACTCACAGATCACTGGTGTATCTTTGATCTCTTTCATAGAAGTTGCACATACCTTTTCGACATTCCTCTTAAGTGTTGGAAGTTGAATAAGAAGTTGAGATTTGTAATTAGGTATGTTCACTCTCACAGTTCTACTCAGGATGTCTATTACAGCACCATGCCATTTCATCCAATTCATACCTAGGATCACATTTATATCTTGATCCTTTAATATTATCATATCAGTGGGAAAAATATACCCACCCAATCTTATAGGCACATCATGTACCATTTCTTTAGTACACATACGCCCCCCAAGCGATTGTATAAAGAATTGTTATTTTGTCCCCATTGTTGGTATTTTATGTGTCTTATCAAATGTACCATTGATGAATGTATGGGATGCACCAAAATCGAAAAGCAGAATTGCAGGATGATCAGCAATAGGGAACGTACCCATCATGATGGGTTCTCCATCTAGAATTTCCCCAACTTAAGTGTAGAACACCCTACCAGACTTCTTCTCATTCTTACTATTCTGCACCTTTTGATTTCCTGCCTTATTCTGATTCTGTGGTTGCTGTTGTGGTGCAAAGGTTCTGGGGATATAAGAATTATACTGCCTCAGATGTGGGCAGTTCCTTGAGTAATGGCCAGGCTTACCAAAATTGTAACATGGGAAGATTGGTGGCTGGAAATTAAGGTTACAAATACCAGGGGCATTCGGCTGTCGTGGATAAGAAAGAGCAACAGCAGGATAGACAATTGTCTGTTGCTGGGTTTGGTATTGTGGTGGACGGTAAGAAGGACGAAATTGGTTTTGGGGATGATGCTTTTGATTTCCACCAGAAAATCCAGATGTTGCACTTTTCTTCTTCTTGGTTTCCAGATGCTGACAGTTCTTTTCTTCAAAAGATATAGCAATATTTATCGTCTCATGAAAAGTGGCATTTGGGTTCCCAGTCATCATCCTCTGAATCTTGCTATTCAAACCTCTAAGGAAACATTCCTTCTTTTTGCAGTCAGTACTAACATGGTCAGGGGCATATTGGGACAAGTGATTGAATTTGCCAAAATACTGCATAACTGACATATCACCTTGTCGCAAAGAAAGAAACTCTTCAAGTTTTATGACCATAATTCCCTCAAGAATAAAGTATGCACGAAAACCTTCATGAAATTCAGCCCAAGTAATACGATGACCTTCAGGCTGAGTGGCCACAAAGTTAGCCCACCAGGCTCCTGCAGTTCCTCTCAACTGCTGTGCTGCAAACATGGGCTTCTGATACTCTGTGCACTCAATCAGCCCAAACTTCTGCTTCATAGTGCGAAGCCAATCATCTGCCTCCATTGGTTCATCTACTCTAGTGAAGATTGGAGGATGTGTGTCTGTAAAATCCACATATGTGGTTTCATTCCTATTATTCCGACCATGATTCTCCTGACGTGCATTCTGATTCTGATTCTGAGCCATCATAGTGGTTGCATTGACCAAGGCCGCAACTGCGTCAGCCAGGGTTGGTGGAACTGGTGTAGGATTTAGAATATCACCTCCATCATGAGATGTACCGGCAGCATCACGGGAACGAGTGTGAGCAGGCATCTATTTATAAACAAACCATACTTATTCACAAAACTTTATTGGATTTTCTAAGCAGATATTACAAACATATAACATACTTATACTACATTATTTTTGTTACAATAGTCTGCACTCTGGCAAGACTTCCCACACCTACTAGGTTGCAGAATGCAGGGGAAGGATATATTACACATCTCACTATCCAAACTCCTTACTCATCCTCCTCACTGGTTTCCACGGGTATTACATCCTCCTCTTCAGGATCCTCTTCCTCTTCAGGATCTTCTTCTTTAGGCCCTTCTTCTACTATCTCTGGATCTTCTTCTTCCATAAAATCCTCTTCATTTTCATTCTCTACACCCATCTGGTTTTCTTCTTCCTCATCTATGACATCATCATCAGCGGACACTATTTCTTTAGGGTCTTCCTCTTCCTCATCCTGACCCATTACCAGACCAAGATCATTTTGTGCTTCCTGTCGTTGGTATTCAGGATCCAACAGGTTGTTCAGCCTTTGATTCTCATCATCAGCTTCATCGGATATTCCTCCAACTTTTCCATGTAATCCTCAAGTTCTTGAATATGCTCATTTGTTGTGTCTTCTCGTGCCCAAGCATCATTCCTCTGGTGCTTCATATACCTCCGAGATCGCCTCAACTGAGTAATCTCAGTGACCTCTTCGACTCTATCGGCTTCAGCCCTTTTCAATTCGGCCCTAAGTCTTGTTATTTTGGCCTGCGGATTTGGATTAGGATTGTTACTGCTTTCACCAATCTTGTATCTGGGAGCTAGTTGATGTCGAGGTACCCCTTTTGGTGCAGTGCTCTTACGGAGAGTCTGCTTGGTAAGGGCCATCCTGAAGAAAGATAGGTCATAAGAGATAAGGATAGATAGGTAGAACTCTGAAGGTTAGCATGAAAAGGATTGATACTACTTAACCCAAACCACTTTAAAGGGGAAGGTAATTAAAACAGGTTAATTAAACATGATGCATGAATTGAACTTATGATTTAAGCATAAAAGGTTTTTAAAGCCACACACATACATAAAAGTAACTTTTATAATATAGGGCACTAGATTATGCTATTCCACCACCACACTTTTTAAAATAAGAAGAAGGGTTGATAGAAAGAATCATAGGTAAGAATTAAGCAATTTGGACCCAAAATAGTTAAGTTAAAATTATTTGACTCAAAACTTTTGAAGTTTTCGCAAAGAATACTACAACAACGCTTTTTAATAACGATCCGGCTCTGATACCAGCTTTGGCAGAACCTCCTAAACCATATGGCCCACATGCATGATTATTGTCTAACAGCCTCCTAATAACCATGAATGTGTTCCATAAGACTTAAAAGGTCTGTCAGGTAAATCCCGAATCATCCATGATTCTCTGAGCAAGATCAATCATTACAAAGAGACATTACGGTATTACAACAGTTTTATACAAATAATATGCATCAGAGTAAACAGTGGAAGAGTTACAATAACATAAGTTTACAAACCTTTTAGTTTCAAATCTTACAAACCATAAGTTTAAATATTACAAACCTTAGTAGTAGTGGAATAGAAATAGATAACTTATTTACAAAACCCAGTCGGTGTGCTCTGCCCAAGAGCCAGACATCCTAATCGTCGTCTCTCTCCACAACGACTGTCATGCAGCAGGATGCAAAGCACTCCTACCCATGGGAGTCACCTGCAACAAGGGTTCAACAAACCCTGAGTACAAAGGTACTCAACAAGACAGACCCGACGAAAAAGAGGGGTGAAGATTCAGGAAATGCAGGCTAGAGGGACAACGTAAGGCTTGCAGGAGATAAGAAATTTTTGCAGAAAAGCTCGGCAGAAAGTAAAGTTGTCTTGCTCTAGATCAAGATTACCATCCAACTTCATTCTTAAACCTTAAACATCATTCAAGTTGTTACTACGATGATGAACACCGATCGAGTCTTCTTCTCCGAGAAGCAACGGCGATTCGAATCCATTTTCATACCCAGCTAGGACCTAGATCACTGGGATACCAGAGACTTTAACTCCGATGCATACCAGATCATAGATATACCAGGATAACAACCGTAGCCATATATCACCACATGATAAACGTGAGCACTTAGACCCAGTGTACCGATATACGTGGGAACTTAAACCCACAGCATACCACACTATGACATATGTGGGGACTCTGGCCCAATATATATCACTCCATGACATACGTGGGGACTCTGGCCCACTGTATATTACTTCATGCATGTGGATTTTCTAGTTTCTCGATATCACCAGTTCACCATCGACACAGGACCTAGGGCATCAACAGACGAAAGCACTACAGAGGGACTCCTTTTCCGAAGCAAGTTAGCCGTTCGGACTCGATTTATTAATTATCATCATGATTCCAACAGACAAACCATACTCATCTTTTTCATTCTTTTACTTTTTCAAAACCTATCTAACTAAGCAAGGCTAAGCATTACTATGCATTTCCAGTTAACTGGTAACAAGGAATAAGAAAGTAAGACAGGTAATGCAATTGGTGGGTTATCACTCAACTCCTATTACTTAATGCAATATTTCATAACTGAAGCGATAAAACTTCTATAAAATCAAGGAAGGGTTTAAATGCATCCGGGGCTTGCCTTGGTGGTCGAGGTAGACGGTCTCGAGTTCTGGATCAACTCCCAACTCCTGAGTCTGCTCTTCCTTGGGATCTGGTGCGACAATGTTAAACTCTCCGTTAACGAAAACTATACGATAGAATGATATGCGTCAACATGATGTAATAGTAAACTTGACGCTCGATGGATGCATAATCAGATTAAGCGCTTGAGTACAACTTTCCTTCATGATAAAGTTGTAAGCCAACAAACTTACTAAGTTCATTAGGGTTAACTATTTCATAAATGAGTTCATTAAACGCATAAAATAATGTTGACTAAACCCTAATGACATGATCCAGGTAAGCACAAACAATTAATAAAGTGCCAAGTGTCATTAAGGTTAATAACCCAAGGTCATCAATCAATCCCAAAGCCAAACAAATCCTTAATGATTAAACTTAATTAAAGGGATTAATTAATTATTTAAAAGCATAAATTAAGGGCATAAAATTAAAGTTTCCTATTGAGCTCAGAATTTTATTTTTAAAAACTCTTGGCCTAATTAGATGGTAAAATAAATTTCAGAAATAAAAGCCAATTATTTTATTTATTAAAAATCATAGAAGATGCATTTTTCAATTAAAAGAGATAATTTTAACTTATGCAAAAGTACTCAAATTTGGCATTTCATATTTTTTCTAGGTAGAGAACATTATAAAGATCATACATATAAATTTTTAGAATTTTTGGAGTTGTACATGAATTACTATGATTTTTCAAATAAAATAGCATTTAAATCATTTTCTGGAACTAGAAAAAGAAAATGGGAACAGTGTCCCGGCGCTGACCGACGGCGGCGCGATGGTTGACCGGTGATATCTCGCCGACGGCGACGTCTCCGGCGTCGGGGCTTGGCCCTACAGGCTCCTCTCGACACGGCGAGTTGATTAGGGTAGTTAATGGAACGGCGGGGGTACGGCGGCGCACTGGCCGGCGACCATGGCCGCACGGCGGCGTGGCGGTGCGATGACAAAGCTCACCGGAGCTATTTCTAGTGACGGCGAGTGTACGCGCATACGCGGGGCACTTAGGCGAACATGCTAAACCACAGGATGGAGCCGTTCCTGGCCCCCAGCCAAGATGGCTACGCGTGCGACGAAGCGGCATGACCATGCCGGCGGCGAGCTACGGTGACCGGCGGCTACAATGCGGCAAGGATAAAATTGAGGGCAAGGGCAGGCACAGGAGCTCACCGCAGGTCTGGTGCGCACACTATCGGGCTCGGTGGTGAACGAAGACGAGCTACAGACGGCGGCGGTGATGGCGGTGGCGGTGCTCCGGTGGCAAGGTGGACATCACGGCGATTCCTGGGCACCATCAAACGAACCACAGAGCACATAAGGGGAAGCATAACAAGGCGAGCACGATGGTGGAGAAGATGGGAGAAAGTAACTGACGGTGGCAGCGATCGTCGACGAAATGACGCGCGGCGGCGCGGTTGCCGCGCGCGAAGAAGACGATGGCGCACTAGCGACTCCGACGGGGAGAGTGAGCATGAACTAGCTCAAACGAAGCGCAAGGATGAGACAGAGCTTCTGGCAAGAGCAAGTGGGTGATGATGGAGCGACAACGATGAATTTGGGTGGCGGAGGGAGGTCGTCGGGGATGGCGGAGCATAAGAAGGAGAAGCAAAACGGCGACCGACCTCCTCTATTTAAAGAACGGTGGCGAGACAGGAGCGGCTGACACTTGGGTGATGAAGCTTCACATGCAAAGGCGAGCTGGTGGCCGCGGCAGGGCGGTATGGCGTCGGTGGACGGCGGTGCGACGTGAAAAGCCGGTGATGGCGGCTGCTCATAGGCCCTGTTACTGTAGCAGAGGTTGTTATTTTTGAAACATGGCAAATTACTCCAGAAATTACATAGAAACTTGAAAATATCCAAAAATATCATTTGCCTAACTTTTTAAGAGCTACATGGTTCATTTAACAAACATTTTGAAATTCTGCTTAATTTTTGAAATATGAATTTAAATTCAAAAGGGGAATAAAACCCTAGAAACAAATATTTGCAATTACTTTTGATTTTTCAATAAAACTTGAAAATCTTCAAATCTATGAAATGTTCAACTTTGCAAACTAAATATTTTTAATATAAAAAGTTTTCCCAAATTATGCATAATTTTTGATTTATGGTTTCAAAGTCAAAGGGGGACAAATGCTGGAAAACTGTATTTTCAAATTCATTTGAAATTATTTTTAGAAACTTGAAAAACTTTATATACCATTATTGTATCTCTTATCAAGATCTACAAACCATATTTTTAGAGTATACCCAAATTCCTTATAGATTTTGAAATATGAAGAAAGGGGTAAAACAGAGTTTTAAAATTAGGGTTTCAGAAGCGAAAACAAACTCAATTTAGTTTCTAAATTAATTGGTTAGTCATTAGTGATCACAAACATCATCCAAGGACATTTTTAGGTCAATGACCCAATGACACCCTTGGTTGACCAAGTTAACTTTTGAAAAACATTTTTATAGCTTTCCAAATTGACCAAGTTAAGCTTTGAAATCCAAATTCAACTTCAAATATGGAAATCATTTTTAAGGGTTGGACTTAGATTTATACACTATGCTTGACACTAGTGTAAACACAGTTTAGATTACATTCGAAAGTATGGTTTTATTATTTCATATGAGAAAACATCCCAGAAACACAGTCAACCTATGAAATATAAACTTGTTTTAGTTGAGGCACATTAAGGTTGACTTAAACATGAATACTTTGTAATGCACATGATGACATGGCAGGTTTTAGTTACCATAACACCAGAGGTGTTACATAATTCTACTTTCATACTCTAATCTAGTCAAATAGTTGAAACAAACTAGGATTGCTACCTCACTACGTTGTTGCTAGGGATAGACGAGAAAGCAGGAGACAAAACCCCTAATAAAGTGATTATTCTCTTAGTATACGCCTTGCCTTTTAAGAACTAGCCTGAACATGGTGAGAAACCTTAATGCCGCCCAAGACCTGTCACCTCTCAGGAGTGCGCTCACACTTTTCGTGCAGACCAGCGACAACCAAAGGTGAAACTTAGCCTAAGCACCTCGCTTACACTAATTCTCACTACTCTAGCGAATATACGACCCGCTAGAGCACCTTGCGATGATGATAAACAACCAAGAGTTGTTCCTAGGATCACAACACTAGTATGTAACTACTCTAAGACTAACTAGAGCACTACAACACTATTACAAGAATAATATTGCACAAAGTAATACATAGAAAAGTAGAAACAGAATACTATATTAAATAACTGAAAGTCTTACAAAAAGAGAAATATAAAAGAGCATACCAGACTCTCTAGAAGACGACTCCGGAGACCCTGAGCTTTGCTCGACTCAACTTTAACTCCCACACTAGACTAAAACTACAACTATACTAATAACTAGTATCTCACTTGGAAGAATCTTCAATTCATTTGAATCATGTCTTGAGAGGGTGGAGGCAGCCCATATTAATAGGTGGAGTAGGGGGATGCCATGTCATCAATCCGTGTGCTCCCCAACTCTCCACCCTTGGATAAACCGCCTCACAAACCGACTTGAATGGACTTCTGAGATCATGAGCATTGCATGGCGGCATGCAGGAAGGCGGTGGAGCATCCTGGAAGTCGGGGCCCATAAGGAGGGGGTCGGCCGACCCTTCCCTGACTGGGTGGGCCCACCTGTGGTCTTCCCCTAGTGTCCCCACATGTCATTGAGTGAGTCTCATGTGCAGGTTCACTTTTTTTCTTTCGTTGTGGACCATCAATCCGTGTCACTTCATCTTGCACCCTTGAACAAAAACACAAATGTGATTTGAGGGTGGAGATTGACTTAATTGTACTTCCCACCGATCATGCCACGTCATTGTGCCCGAGAGCTTCTCAAGGTGGGGTCGGCCGACCCCCTTTGGTGGGTCCCGGTGCTCATTTTCTACCATTTCAAATATTCCTACATCAAAATACTAAGAATACAAGTGGAAATAATTTATTGATAAAAATATGTCTATGTCATGTTACTCTTTCTCTTTTCCAGGACTGTTGAAGGTGTTTTGATGTAGAATTTTAGGGCATAATCACCGTCAACAAGATCCCGCAAGCTTAACCTTTTCTCATCATGAGCAAATAATTAAACTTAGTCTCGATGGATCAGGAGTTGCTAGAATGTTCACATTTCAAGAGTAACATGCATATAACAAAGTATTTCAATTAGCATGAAAAATTTAGCTCTTTAAAAACTCACCCATATTACCTTTGTCCTTCATGGGGCTTATGGCCTTTCCTTTGTCTTGACCGGTTGAGAGAAAGAATAGTTAGACTTGAGCACTATTTTTCTTATTCCTTGCAAGTTTCATACCGGAGGTTTTGCAAATATTTTTCAAAAGAAAACTTAATGTTCCTCATATGGTACTCTCGTGTCGCTCAAAATGGTGTATGATTCCTCACCAAGGCACATAATGAGGTTGCCTTCCATCCTACTTCTAAAAAGGCTTATGTGGAGCTCATGGTAGGAATAACAAGGAGATAGCATACTTACTTTGCATATGTTGCGGAGTCAAAGCTCGGATCCTTGAAGAGAAGTGTCATACCCCCCAGATCAAGATGTGAAATTGTGTGGTATATGGTAAACTAGGTTGCTCCTTTGTTTGATAAGATCTCTCTCTATTTTTCTATTGAGACAGGGCTAGGATGTGTGCTTATGCAAGAAGGAAGAGTCATAGCTTATGCCTCACGTCAGTTAAAGAAGCATGAAGTGAATTATCCAACCCATGATTTGGAGCTAGCAGCTGTTGTGCATGCTCTAAAAATCTGGAGGCATTACTTGTTGGGTAACTTCTGTAAAGTCTATACTGATCACAAAAGTCTGAAGTATATCTTCACTCAACTCGAGTTGAACATGAGACAACACCGATGGATGGAGTTTATTAAGGACTTCAATATGGAGATCTTGTATCATCCAGGCAAGGCAAACGTAGTCGCAGATACGTTGAGTCGAAAATCACATTGTCATGCTATTCAACCTTTGTTAGCAGATGATTTTAGCCTCATACATCCTGTTGTGCTGCGTAACATCCAAATTAGTTGCTCGCTTGAAAGTAAGATCATCGAAGGTTAGAAAACTGACAAGGGTATAGGTCATATCAAGGAGAAGATGTTGAAACAGCCGCTCAAGCATTTCTGAGTGGATGAGAAGGGAATCTTATGGTTTGATGATCGTCTGGTCATACCAAAAGATAGAGAACTCAGAAATCAAATCATGGATGAAGCCCACTTATCAAAGTTATCTATTCATCCTGGCGGTAGTAAAATATTTCATGATCTGAAGGTTCGCTATTGGTGGACAAAAATGAGAAAGGAGATTGCCGCTTATGTCGCACGGTGTGACATCTGTTGTCGCATAAAGGCTGTTCATTTGAAGCCAGCCGACATGCTTCAACCGTTGCCGATTCCTGAATGGAAATGGGAAGATATCAGTATGGATTTCATTACCAGACTTCCCACCACTCAGAAAGGGCATGACTCTATTTGGGTAATCATTGATCGACTTACCAAGAGTGCGTACTTTATTCCAGTTCGTACAGATTATCGACCGCCTCAATATGCTGATATTTATCTCGGGGAGATTATCCGTTTGCATGGAATTCCCAAGACAATTGTATCTGATCGAGGATCTCAGTTCACTGCTCATTTCTGGGAACACTTGCAGAAGGATTTGGGGACAAAGCTGAATCATAGTACAGCTTATCATCCTCAAACCTCAGGCCAGACAGAAAGAGTGAATCAAGTTCTTGAGGATCTTCTGCGAGCTTGTGTTTTATCATCCAAGGGTTCATGGGAGAAGTGGTTACCTTTGGCAGAATTCTCTTATAACAATAGTTACCAAGAGAGTATACAGATGGCTCCTTTTGAGGCACTGTATGGCCGAAAGTGTAGGACGCCTGTGAATTGGGTAGGACCTGGAGAAAGAAGATATTATGGTATTGACTTTGTTAAAGAAGCTGAAGAGCAGGTTCGAACAATTCAACAACACATAGCAGCTGCACAATCTCGTCAGAAAAGTTATGCTGACAAGAGAAGAAGACCTCTAACTTTTAATGTTGGTGATTATGTGTATCTGAAGGTCTCTCCTATGAAGAAAGTGCAACGTTTTGGTGTTAAGAGAAAACTAGCACCACGTTATGTCGGTCCATATCAGATAGTGGAAAGAAAAGGACTGTGGGCCTATAAGCTCAAACTACCTGAAGAGATGAGTGCAGTGTTCCCTGTTTTCCATGTATCCCAACTCAAGAAATGTCTACGTGTTCCAACCGAAGAGGCCATTAAAGTTAAAGACATTAAGCTGAGTTCAGATTCAACATATGAAGAGAAACCTATGAGACTCCTGGATGTCAAAGATAGAGTGACCAGAATCATGTGGTCAGGCAATATAAGGTTTCTTGGAGCAATCATGATGATAACAATGTCACTTGGGAAACAGAGGACTATTTAAAAGAAGTATATCCCGATTTTCATAAAGAATGGTTAGTCTACTCAAATCTCGGGACGAGATTTCTTTAAGGGGGGAAGGGCTGTAACATTCTGGTGTTAAGCATGCATAATCACTTGCATTCTTAAGCATAAGCATCATTATGCATGGCATTAATGAAAAGATTGATTGTCATTTCATGTATCATGCTTGGTTATTCAAACTATGCTTGCCTTTCACATGAATTGGATAGTGGTATGAGTGTTTGGTGTTTGATGACCCCTAAGGTAACCTAAACATGATTAGGACACCAAATGAACCTAGGTTTATGTTCATGGTTTTGGTTAATTAAGCTTTGTTGTCATGGTTGACCAAGGTGGACCATTAAAGTAGTTTTGTTTGACTGAATTGAAAGTGGTAGCTAGATTTCTTGCATGTGTGTGAACCCTAAATAAAGTTTGTAGAGAATTTCATAAGGAACAAAAGTTGTAATTACCACTTTTCATGAAAATGCTTGGAAGATGTTCAAAAATGTTGAAAAAGGGAAGAATTGGAGGCTGTTTTTCCATTTTAGGGAATTTTAAGGGGTATTTTCTTTGGATTTTTGTATTTCAAAATCTATGCATAATCTGGCCAAACTTTGTACAGATGAAATTTTCTACTCCTCAAAAGCTACATTTCATCTATTTGGAGTGTTTGCTAATTTGGCTTAGTTCAAGAGTTATTAAGCAGCAAATTTTGTTTTAAATTCATGAAAACTGTATTTCGGTGGCGGCTGTTTCCGGGCCGTCAGGGAAATCCCCGACTAGGAACGCACCGTGGCCGCCCGCGGCAGCATGCGTCAGCCACGTGGCATCCGAGGTCTATCGTCCGGAGGTGTTTTTGGCCGCCCGCGCTTCATCCTCCCTGCTCCCTCACTCTCCCCCTCATCCCCGCTCATTTTCCCTCTCTGCTCGCCGCCGCGTCACCCGAGCTCGCCTCGCCACCGTCCAGAAATCCGCCGCCGTCAGCCGTGCATTCGCCTGCTTAACCCCGCAATCGAGAGCGCCTGAGTCCGCTCCACCATCCTCCACCCTCGCCTCGGCCTGTTGCATCAAGGTATACCCGAATCGACTCATCTTCTCCCCGTCCGCCATGGCCACACCTCGACCTCACCGTGGTCCCGCCACTCTGGCCATCATCTCTTGCCATTTTAGTGCGCCTCAAACACGCCGTGATGAGTAGGTGCTAGTACGCTAGTCAATGGGGTCGATTAGGGTTCCGTAGGGCCGAATTTCGTCGGGCCGCCATGCGGAGTGCCACCGCTCCGCCGTGCTCATGCTCTGACTGCCTCAAGCCGCTTCCTTCCCTCTTTAATACCCTTGATCGATGCACACGGCCCTCCTCTCTCTTCCCCGCCGGTTGGTATCGCCGGAGCGCAGCCAGGATGGCCGGCCGAACCTCGCCGCCGTCGAGGGCCATCGGGTTAGAATGTAGGAAACCCTAAGGGCCTTGGTGCAAGGTTGCCAGACACAGAGTATTTCTGTTTAGGGCTTGGTTGATTTCTGAAAACCTTAGGGTCTCCTGTGCAAAGTGTTTTTCCTTTTTCTTTTCTAGAAATGATTCCAGATTTTGATTAAACCTTTGAAAATTCATAACTTGCTCATTTTTCATCCAAATGAGTTGGTTCAACTTTCAGTATTTTTCTTATGAGATGATCTATGCATGAAAAATATGAAATGTGGAATTTGTGATACTTTTCTGTATAGCTTTATTTATCTCTATTAATTGCTTTTAACTTAGAAAATGCATAAGTAATTCTCTGTTGCTCAGAAAAATATGAGACCAAGTTTACTAGTCTTCTTATGTCATGCTCTATTTGTGAAAAATGTTATAAGGTTATGTCATGTGGAAAGTTTGATCTGTCTAGTTATGGTGCCTATTTTCATGTGATGATAAATAATTCATAATAAATAATATATAAGGAATTTGTGCATGAAACTTTTTGAAGAATGTTTTTATGTCAATCTAGAGCTAATGATGTTCTGAGGTCTATTGTTTGACATACTTTTATGTACAAAATATTTTATGCCCCTGAAATTATGCTGCCTTGTCATTTTTGTGTAGGATAAAATACTTACTGTTTTGACTTGAAATTTTTATGGTAGTCTTTATTTGGTATGATTAAGCTTCTGTAATTTTTACAGAATTTTCTGAGTAGTCTAAAGTTATGTTGTAGTTATACCCTGATTTCTTTGAATTATAAATAATGCTTTAGAGTTATCATTTCATGTGTGTAAAAATGCTTTTTATGCTCTTTGTGATATGTGTGATCTACTATTGGTTTTGGTTCAGTAGAGTGTAGTGTGCGAAACTATGGTTTTTTATAATTCCTTATAGTGTGCGAGTAAATTGTAATGCGAGGCCTATTTGGAGAGTTGTCGGTAGAAGAGAATGCAGATGACATGTGCTTATCATACATGTTTTCAAATATCATATCATTCATCTTAGCTGAGCATTCATTCACCATCACCATCAGCATTATATTTATATGTATGCACGGTACTCATACGTACTATGCATCATACAGGATCGTCAGAGCTCAAAACGGTAGTTCCCGGAGCACAAGGAGAGGAAGGCCAGCAGGAAGCTTTGGTTCGGGAAGCAGCAGCAGAAGAGGATCCCGAGGTTGATCTTCCGGAGTGTCCCAACCACCAACCAAGCTCTTTCCTGAAAGGCAAGCCCCGGAGCATTCTCCCTGTGGTTTGCAAAATATCTAACTTGAGTCCTTTACTTGTTTGATGCATTAAGTTATAGGCGTTGTTTTATACCGTTGTTGTATTACTTATATTCCTTGCCACTGTTTATCCTTCAACCCTTTTAGGTTCAGGTACGAATATATGCTTAGCCCTGCTTAACTAGATCGGTAGAAGTCGGGTGATTCCCTATCATCCGCGAGTTATAGGTGGTGACTTGGAATGGTTGAATACATTGTTATCTTGGATAACCATGTGGAGATAATAAATTGAGACCGGGCGGGATTGGTGTTGAGACTGAACTGGAGGTTTGGTGTAGTTATCCCGTCTGTATCGAACTAGGACCCCGTCCGTTGTATGTCCTCAAGTCATATTGAATTTATGCCTCACATTTAGCTGGAAGGATAAGTCGTTCCGACCGCGAAGCCTAATTTTGATTTGGGCCGGGAGTCGACCTGCTGTACGCATCGTATTGGCGAAGATGGGGGACCACAGGTTACGCGGAGAGTAAGTCCGAGGTCAGGGTTGCCCTGAATAAGGCAGCCGGGTGGTTCCTGGATATGATGGTACCTGTTGATCCCGTGCTTTTCCTGAATTGAATGTCGGTGATCTGTAGCTCACCTTAGCGGGTGAGTGTGGTTTGTGTGAGGAATACCCGCCAGCTGGTTAGTAATCGATTATAATCGCCATCGTTCCTGGACAGTGAACACTTGACTTGAGCAGCGGCATCGTAGTAAGAACTTGAACAAAGAGATGAGATGGTTGAGCTCTCGAACTGGAAAGATACTCAACCGGAATTGGTTACTTGTTGAATAATTATTACCATGCTTGTTTAGTACAGGTGCTAATGTAGCATGATACGGATAATCAGATTAAAATACATTGCTAGAAGGTTCTTAATAATTATTTCTTTAACACAAGCTTTTCCGCAATTAAATGAATCAGCTATCCTATTTATACAGCTTTGCATACTCCTTGGAGTCACTTTATTTTAGTTTATGACGGGTAAGTCTAGCTGAGTACATCCTCGTACTCAGGGTTTTATTTCCCATGTTTTTGCAGATGGTGAGATGTTTTATGGCTATTGTCAGAACTGCTTCTATCCCACTTTGGGAGATGACTAGACCTTGGGCACGGTCACTCTTCTCGACTTAATGCTTTTGCTGGATGTTGACCAAGGGACTGGCACTGTATTTAATCTAAGTGCGTGTGTGTATTTGAACTAAATCGCTTTCGCTTTATTTTGAATTTGAACTTGGCTTGTAATAACTTTATTTGCTCTGATGATTTAAACTATGTACTTGTGAATGGGAACGCTAAACTATTACGATCTTGGTCGTGCCAGAAAAGTTTAAAATCCTTCAAGATTTCGGTATGACTACCGGATTTATTAGGTCTCAATCATGTAGTTTGCCGCACTAATGGCGAATTATGTGCTTGTGCTCTAATAAATTGGTCGGTTCTGTCAGGGGTGCAAAGCTTTGTGATTATAGAAGTGAAATCAAAAGAATCTCTCCTAGTCGGTGCAGAAATCCAATGTTCTACCATGGCTTTCATAGGTGCTATACGAATTTTATGAACCATGGCATAGAGTATCATACTATCAACCTCCCTAACAGTCCTTATGTCATCTCTAGGAAACAGAGTGAAACCCATCCACTTGTGCATGAAACGTAAAGTAGGATGACAAATATGGCTAGTGCGTGGTTGTGCTTTCCCAATAACATTTTCACCAGTTATATCATACCAAAATTCTCACCTATTCATGTTCCTTGTGGCTACTCAATATTAATTGAACAGTTAACAAACCCAAAGCATGCAGCAAATTGTTCCTGACTCATGGTAAACTCAATGTTTCGTAGGCAAAAATAAATGTCATTTTTAGTGGGCTTTACGGTGCACATGAATTCCATAGTGAGAATCCTACTACCAGGAAATCGAGTAAAATACCAGAAATTACCCCAACCAATTACACCAAAGACATCAAAGAACTCCTCATCCATACCTGTGCGGTGGAGGAGTTGAGGGTCAATTACCTTGGTGTGTTCAAATTCTGGTGACGAATTTTGTTGAGGATGATCATCTCTTCAGCAGTTAACCAAAGGCCGGTTTCTTCATCTTGCATCCTCAGAGGTTGGGAATCTTCATTAATTTCTTCTTCATCATGCTGCATGGGTTCCTCGTACACTTGCTCCTTGGTATGATGGGAGGATGGTTCTCCTTTTGTGCTCATGGACTGGTGTGAGTGCCTTGATGAGCTCCTGCTGAAAGCTGCTCGTGCTTTCCTTGCTGTAGCCTTAAATGTCTTCTTCATGCCTGCTAACAAGGAACACAAACACCAATTGGCCAAGAAGAGTTAGTGTTAAATAATTTTCCTTACCGGTGTTTACCTCTTCTTGCTTCCTTGAGTGCATGAGGATGTCGAGACTTTTCTAGAGTTGTTTGAAGTGGGCAAATTATTTCTGAGTGAGTGAGTGAGATGGGAGGAAGAAGCCAAGTGCTGGACCCATTATATGGGCATCGGCCGACCCCTACTCCCTCCTCAAAAATTCGGATTTGTGTCACTGGTGTGAGGGATTGGTGAGTGGAGCAAGGGGAGGTATTGGGCCCACCAGCATGGCGTCGGCCGACCCCCCTCTTACCTAGATTTTGAATTTTGTCATCACTACCACCCACCATTCCTGACACTCCACTCTCTTGCTCACTTTTCTTTTTGGATGCTTACTCAAGGAATCAATGCATGATGGATGTAGGAAACGACCAAAAGGAGAAGGCAAGATATGACTAAAGAAGTTGGCTCTTTGTTCTTGCCCATGCGAATGTGTGCAGAGCAAGATGGGGAGTGAGAAGGCTCAAGGGTGGCGTCGGCCGCCCCCCTCTCACCTCCAAATTGCTATGTGCCAAAAGCTTGAGTCAAGGTGGCCTTATGCATGCCTGATGAACACCATGATTTTCCTTTCCTTTGGATGCTTGCTCATGGAATCCTCCCATTGAGTGTGTGATGAAAAAAAAATAAAGAGCAAATGAGAGCAAGACATGACCATTGCTGGTGGTGCTTGCTCATGGGATGCTCGATGGGATGGATTCCTCAAACAATGTGATTTGCTTAAAAGTCTAAGCAAGAATCTTTCACATAATTAGCAAGAGTTGGTTTAATCAAGGTATGCATGGATTTTGTCATTAAAGATTTTTTTACTCCCTAGGTTCACTCATGGTTACTATGCATTCTTTTCTCATTTCATTTTATTTTTGCAAAAAATGAAGGATTCTAGATTCTAAAGTAAATTTTAGTTTCTACAAATTTTCAAATCATGCACATCCTTCCAAACATATCAATTATCTAATGCAAGCAGATCAGAGGAGGTGGGCCCACCAATGGCATCGGCCGACCCCCTCACATGCTTCCCCTGTGCTCGAATTAAAGGTGGCAGCACATGCATCTCGAAAGCATCATTTGGATTTCTTGAATATAGTAAAAAGTTGTCTTGCATGTGACATGAAGATGCCAAACATAGACTATGTACCAACACATGCAGGTGAAAGTTGTTGTCGTGGGTGGAGACATTGCATGGTACAGCTATTTTTAGCAAAGGACAAAGGGTGGCAGGTGATGGATACCATGGAAGGGTGTGGCAGAACTTCCTAAATTATATGGTCCACATGCACCTATCATTGTCTCAAAGACCTCTAATAGCCATGCAGGCGTCCCATACAACTTAGAAAGCCCTGTCGGGTGCCCTCAAAGGACCCCGATTAAACCACATTTAACAACTCATACCAGGATCAACAAAGGAGTAGCTGCAACATTACAACATTTATGATAAAACATATATCAGAGTGCGGAAGAGTAATGACATTAAGTTTAAAAAATA
Organism: Bothriochloa decipiens; assembly: GCA_023333625.1. Lineage (NCBI taxonomy): Eukaryota > Viridiplantae > Streptophyta > Magnoliopsida > Poales > Poaceae > Bothriochloa > Bothriochloa decipiens. The sequence continues at coordinate 26,943,313 of CM041634.1, forward strand.
TATGAAAAAGTTAACTTTTACAAACTTCACTTCAATTGCGAAAGCAGAGAAGAACTACACAAGACAACTTAGGTAGAGCGCCTAAGTCGAGAGGGGACAACCAGATCACGTCGAGCCAACCCACATGAACTTGATTTAAACACCAATTAGCACCTGCAACAGGGGTTCAACAAACAAGACTGACCCGACGAAAAAGAGGGGTGAAGACTCAAGAAATGCAGGCTAGAGGGACAAGGTAAGGATTGTAAGAGATAAGAGTTTTTGCAGAAAAGCTTAACAGAAAGTAAGCTTGTCTTGCTCTAGCTCAAGATTACCAACCAAAATTATTTTTATAACTTATCATCACTCAAGTTATTACTACGATGATGAACACCGATCGAGTCTTCTTCTTCGAGAAGCAATGGCGATTTGAATCCATTTTCATACCCTGCTGGGACCTAGATCACTAGGATACCGGAGACTTTAACTCTGATGCATACCAGATCATAGATATACCGAGATAACAACCGCAGCCATATATCACCACATAATACACGTGAGCACTTAGACCCAGTGTACCGATATACGTGGGAACTTAAACCCATAGCATAGCACACTATGACATATGTGGGGACACTAGCCCACTATATATCGCTCCATGACATATGTGGGGACTCTGGCCCACTGTATATCACTTCATGCATGTGAATTTTCTAGTTTCTCGATATCAACAGTTCACCATCGACACGGGACCTAGGGCATCAACAAACGAAAACACTACAGAGGAACTCCATTCCCAATGCAAGTTACCCGTCCGGACTTGATTTATTAACTACCATCATAATTCTAACAGATAAAGCCAAACTCATCTTTTTCATTCTTTCACCTTTTTAAAGCCTAACTAATTAAGCAGGGCTAAGCATTACTATGCATTCTCCAAAAACAGATAACAAGGAATATGGAAATAAGACAGGTAATGCAATTGGTGGGTTATCACTCAACTCCTATTACTTAATGTAATATTTCATAACTGAAGCGATAAAAATTTATAAAATCAAAGAAGGGTTTAAATGTATCCGGGGCTTGCCTTGGTTGCAGCGGTGGTTAGTTCTCGTTGGGATCACAGGTGTTACTCTTGACACCAGCTCTAGGGATGGATGACACCAACATCATAGATCCACGTTTTCATCTTGAATGGTACTTTTCGAAACATACCACTCAAAACTACACGTAGTAGAATGATGCATGCTTTAGCATGACGGAATGTATGACATGATGCACGGCAATATATTAGTGGAAGCATAACAAGATTAATTAACTAACTAATTATAAACCATTTTAAAAGCATTACACAAGATAAATATAAAACTCCACATATTCTGAAATCACATAGCCATATTAGGTGTTAATATGACATAGCAACATCATACAAAGGTAAATAAACCACATTTTCCATTTATACATTTTTATTATAATTATAAACTATTTAATAAGCAACAAACAAGACAAATCAAAAGATTAAGCATACTGCATCCAATGACTACAATATTTTTACCAAAGTACAAACATAACATCATAAACATGTCATAAAAATTTCAAGTCAAAAGGAGCTACACATCATGATATATGAATTTCTTTATTTTTAAGCATTAAATAAAGGCATAAAACATAACTATTTATTTTTCTACAAAACATGGTATGTTTCATATTTTTAATAAAAACTAGGCATCACAAGGAACACCAATAAAATTTGATTCACCAAAAACGGAGTTACCAAACTCCAGATATGATTTCTCAAAGATTTAGAAAATATTTACCAATAGGTCCTCGAAGCACTATTCATATGAGTCATGGCTGATGCAGTTAGGTCCCTGTCTTTAGTTGAATTGCTGCAGATGCCCTTGGCGTGAATGAAGAACAGAGGAGATGGCCGGGCATGGTGGTAACGGCGACGGGGTGCTCGTCAGCGAAAGCTGAGCGATGCAGGAGCATCGGGAGGTGATCGCGCTGTAGTATTGCCTCGGCTTGCCCAGCGGTAGCCCGTGGCAATGTGACCACACGAGCTGCGGTTTGGCGGTGGAGCGACATGGCGGCAGTGGCTTTCCGATGGCAGTTGGGGGTGGAAAGGAGATGCATGAGGGGCGGCACAACAAGGGAAAGGCGATGGTGGTGGCAGCATGGCACCAGGAGATGCAGAGCAGCGAGGACAACGGTAGCAACAAGCTTGGCCATGACGACCATGGGGCAGTGAAGCAGAGAAAGGGAAAAAAGGAGGCGGCGGCCAGCTTAAATAGAGCAGGGAGAGGGATGGCGAGGTGGTAGGCGACTTCGCGAAGTCGTCCACGTGGCCATGCTCGGGAATCATCGTGAAATCATGGCCAAATCGACCACGGCATCGACGCGGCAACGGAACAGAGGAGCAACTCGCGCGAGGTACTGTTCATCAGAAATTACAGAACTGCCACACGCTAAAAATTGCAATTTACTCCAAAATTTATATAGGAACTTGAGAATCTCCAAAAATATCATTTGCATAACTTTTCAAGAGCTATATTTTTCCTTTAACAAGCATTTTCAAATTCTGCTTAATTTGTGAAATATGAATTCAAATTCAAAAAGGGAACAAAACCCTAGAAACAATTATTTGAAATTACTTTTGATTTTTCAATAAAACTTGAAAATCTACAAAACTATGAAATTCTTAAATTTTAAAACCAAACATTTTTTATATATAAAGTTTTCCCAAATTATGAATAATTTTTGAGATATGAATTTAAATTAAAAAGGGGACAACTGTTAGAAAACTGTATTTTCAAATTTATTCAAAATTATTTTTAGAAACTTGAAAAACTTTGAATACCAATACTATAGCTCTTGTCAAGATATACAAACTATATTTTTAGAGTATCACAAAATTCCTTATAGATTTTAAAATATAGAAAAAGGGATAAAACAAGGTTTTGAAAATAGTTTTTGAATTAGCAATCACTTATCATTTCATGTATAAAACAAAGCACCACATAAAAGACAATCTTAAACATGAATGCAGTTATGTCATGATGCTCAATGATTTTGCTTGATAATGCACTTGATTATAATTTTAATTGCTTATTAACATCTGGGATGTTACAATCTTACCCCCTTAAAGAAATCTCATCCCGAGATTTCGAAGCAACAAAATCCCATGGGGTAAGCAATGGAAAAGGAAATGTGTCAAACAAATCAACTTGACAGAAGTTCATAAAACAACAAGGTGTGATTCAAGAGTTACAACCAAGATATGCAAGAGGTTGCAACTAATAGGGTATTTAGGTTTTCAAAGGAGTTTAAATAAGGATTCGTTCAAAGAGTAGGGTTACATTAATTGCGAAGCTATAATAGCTCATGCCCACAAACCTCGATACCTGTGCACGCCCAGTAGAAACTTGTGTGCCCGGGTCACACAAGAGACTCTAGGTTCCATCACGGCACCAGGGTTACGAAACACGTCACCACTATAGGGCACAATAGGAGTAACCCACATCTCAAAACATTGAGCCGGTAATCAAGATCAGAAGTTGGTCACCATCATAAGGTATTTAGGAACTCAAAAGACAACTTTGAATCCCTAGGAAATGTTCAAGGAGTAAGAACATAAATTGTGAGCGATAACGGTTCAGGAGCACCGACTACGATACCAGTGTGTGCCCTGGCAAAAATTCACGTGATCGCGAATCACAGGAGATCCCAGGTTGACACGGCACCATAGTCACGAGTCACGACACCACTATATAACACAATCAAAGTAACTCCTAAACAACATTTGTCGAATTTCAAGGTCAAAAGAGTAACATGTGCAAAGAATGAAAACACCCTAATTGTAAACTATAAGTTATCACGACCATAGACTTGGGTAACGGCGAACGCCCAGTTGTATTTCCTTATGGTCGTGAGCCATAGGAGACTCGAGGCTTCGACAATGTTTCCAAGTCAAGGACCATGACACCTTAGAGGACACAATTAAAGTGATATTCGAGAAAGACATTCGTCATCAAACGACGTCAAGGAGGTAGCATGTGTTGGAGTTGAAAAGAATTAAGGCGTGACACATACTTAACAAAAGAATCAAAGATTCGTACCAGGTTTGAGTTTTTAAGGTAATAGTGTATATCAAGGTATATTCCATAAATTCCTAAGGATCAGGAACTTATGAAATAAAAGATTATCAATAGGAAAACAAAACCTGGTGGAGGACTAGATTCATCGATAGAACAATTACAAAGAACAATAGTTGGTCCTAGAATATAAGGCGGAAATTTTTAATTATCATATTATCATGTTATGCATGATATGTGATATGCTCGTCCTATACGTCCTTTCAATGTCAGATGCACTTCGTCTTCATCATGTTAGTATATATAGGGTTTTATACTATACACTATCTTCACTGTGCAAGTTCGACTATTGAATCACTTTAGTAGAGCTTTGTCAATGAAATCGACTCTCTGCATGACCTTCCATAGAAGAGTTGAAGATCTTCTTGAAGCCTTTTAACTTGAATCATCGTAAAGTCTTCATAAAGTCTTCCAGCAAGAAAGAAAATAAAGGAAAGATTATTTTTAATTAGTTACTTTCAAAAACTTTTATATTATAAATTCATTTTGAAGTTTTTCAATGTAATGTTGTAGTTGATCCATTGTATGAGCTCTAATACCACATGTGGCAGAACTTTCTAAATTATATGGCCCACATGTACCTATCATTATCTCAAAGACCTCTAATAGCCATGTATGCGTCCCATACAACTTAGAAAGCCCTGTCGGGTGCCCTCAAAGGACCCCGATTAAACCACATTTAAAAACTCATACCAGGATCAACAAAGGAGTAGCTACAACATTACAACATTTATGATGAAACATATATCAGAGTGCGAAAGAGTAATAACATTAAGTTTACAAAATATATGAAAAAGTTAACTTTTACAAACTTAACATCAATTGCGGAAGCAGAGAAGAACTACACAAGATAACTTAGGTAGAGCGCCTAAGTCGGGAGGGGACAACCAGATCATGTCGAGCCCACCGACATGAACTTGATTTGAACACCAATTAGCACCTGCAACAGGGGTTCAACAAACAAGACTGACCCGACAAAAAAGAGGGGTGAAGACTCAGGAAATGCAGGCTAGAGGGACAAGGTAAGGCTTGCAAGAAATAAGAGTTTTTGCAGAAAAGCTTGACAGAAAGTAAGGTTGTCTTGCTCTAGCTCAAGATTACCAACCAAAATCATTTTTATAACTTATCATCATTCAAGTTATTACTACGATGATGAACACCGATCGAGTCTTCTTCTCTGAGAAGCAACGGCGATTCGAATCCATTTTCATACCCAGCTGGGACCTAGATCACTGGGATACCGGAGACTTTAACTCCGATGCATACTAGATCACAGATATACCAGGATAACAACCACAGCCATATATCACCACATGATACACGTGAGCACTTAGACCTAGTGTACCGATATACGTGGGAACTTAAACCCACAGCATACCACACTATGACATATGTGGGGACTCTGGCCCACTATATATCACTCCATGACATACGTGGGGACTCTGGCCCACTGTATATCACTTCATGCATGTGGATTTTCTAGTTTCTCGATATCACCAGTTCACCATCGACACGGGACCTAGGGCATCAACATACGGAAACACTACAGAGGGACTCCATTCCCAATGCAAGTTACCCATCCGGACTCGATTTATTAACTACCATCATAATTCCAACAGATAAAGCCAAACTCATCTTTTTCATTCTTTTACCTTTTTAAAGCCTAACTAATTAAGCAGGGCTAAGCATTACTATGCATTCTCCAAAAACAGGTAACAAGGAATATGGAAATAAGACAGGTAATGCAATTGGTGGGTTATCACTCAACTCCTATTACTTAATGTAATATTTCATAACTGAAGCGATAAAAAATTTATAAAATCAAAGAAGGGTTTAAATGCATCTGGGGCTTGCCTTGGTTGCAGCGGTGGTTAGTTCTCATCGGGATCATAGGTGTTACTCTTGACACCAGCTCTAGGGATGGATGACACCAACATCATGGATCCACGTTTCCATCTTGAATGGTACTTTCCGAAATGTACCACGATCCAACTCACTCTCGAAACTACACGTAGTAGAATGATGCATGCTTTAGCATGATGGAATGTATGACATGATGCACGACAATGCATTAGTGGAAGCATAACAAGATTAATTAACTAACTAATTATAAACCATTTTAAAAGCATTACACAAGATAAATATAAAACTCCAAATATTCTGAAATCACATAGCCATATTAGGTGTTAATATGACATAGCAACATCATAGAAAGGTAAAGAAACCACATTTTCCATTTATACATTTTTATTATAATTATAAACTATTTAATAAGCAACAAACAAGATAAATCAAAAGATTAAGCATACTGCATCCAATGACTACAATATTTTTACCAAGTACAAACGTAACATCATAAACATGTCATAAAAATTTCAAGTCAAAAGGAGCTACACATCATGATATATGAATTTCTTTCTTTTTAAGCATTAAATAAAGGCATAAAACATAACTATTTATTTTTCTACAAACCATGGTATGTTTTATATTTTTAATAAAAACTAGGCATCACAAGGATCACAATAAAATTTGGTTCACCAAAAACGGAGTTACCAAACTCCAGATATGATTTTTCAAAATTTAGAAAAATATTTACCAGTAGGTCCTAGGGTCACTATTCATTTGAGTCATGGCTGATGCAGTTAGGTCCCTGTCTTTAGTTGAATTGCTGCGCGATGCCCTTGGCATGAATGAAGAACAGAGGAGATGACTGGGCATGGTGGTAACGGCGACGGGGTGCTCGTCGGCGGAAGCTGAGCGGTGCAGGAGCATTGGGAGGTGATCGCGATGTAGTGTTGCCTTGGCTTGCCCTACGGTAGCCCGTGGCAACGTGACCACACGAGCTGCGGTTTGGCGGCGGAGCGACATGGCGGCAGTGGCTTTCCGGTGGCAGTTGGGGGCGGAAAGGAGATGCATGATGGGCGGCGCAACAACGAAAAGGCGATGGTGGTGGCAGCATGGCGCCAGGAGATGCGGAGCAGCGAGGACAGCGGTAGCAGCAAGCTTGGCCATGGCGACCATGGGGCAGTGAAGCAGAGAAAGGGAAAGAAGGAGGCGGCGGCCAGCTTAAATAGAGCAGGGAGAGGGATGGCGAGGTGGTAGGCGACTTCGCGAAGTCGTCCACGCGGCCATGCTCGAGAATCACCATGAAATCGCGGCCAAATCGACCACGGCAGCGACGCAGCAACAGAACAGAGGAGCAACTCGCGTGAGGTACTGTTCATCAGAAATTACAAAACTGCCACTCGCTAAAAATTGCAATTTACTCCAAAATTTATATAGGAACTTGAGAATCTCCAAAAATATCATTTGCATAACTTTTCATGAGCTATATTTTTCCTTTAACAAGCATTTTCAAATTCTACTTAGTTTTTGAAATATGAATTCAAATTCAAAAAGGGAACAAACCCTAGAAACAAATTTTGAAATTACTTTTGATTTTTCAATAAAACTTGAAAATCTTCAAATCTATAAAATTCTAACTTTGCAAACCAAACATTTTTAATAGATAAAGTTTTCCCAAATTGTGAATAAATTTTGAGATATGAATTTAAATTAAAAAGGGGACAAGTGTTGAAAAATTGTATTTTTAAATTTATTCAAAATTATGTTTAGAAACTTGAAAAACTTTGAATACCAATATTGTAGCTCTTGTCAAGATCTACAAACCATATTTTGAGAGTATCTCAAAATTCCTTATATATTTTAAAATATAGAAAAAGGGATAAAACAAGGTTTTGAAAATAGTTTTTGAATTAGCAATCACTTATCATTTCATGTATAAAACAAAGCACCACATGAAAGACAATCTTAAACATGAATGCATTTATGTCATGATGCTCAATGATTATGCTCGATAATGCACTTGATTATAATTTTAATAGCTTATTAACATCTGGGATGTTATAAAGGGTCGGCCGACCCCCTATGGGGCCCACCTGGTGCCATCTTGCTCATGTTGCTTATTTGATTATTTTTATTAATTTTAAACTTAACAAAAGTCAACAAAGAAGGTTGGAACTAAAAATGCTAAAACTAAAGCAAATAAATGGAGAAAAATAAACACTGTAAAGTAAATAATTTATTTGGGAGTTAGTGTACTTACCTTTATGGAAGAGCTACCCCTTTAAGTTCCTATAGCAGGTGCTTCAATTTGGACTACTACGGGAGTTTTCTTTGGAAGTGTCACTGGTAGAATCACGTTCCTCTTCCATATTTGCTTGCGTACTGATCGTGGCCTTGGATTGGGCTTCTTCTTGGTTATTGTTATGAGAGTGATAGTTGCCAATTCCTTTGCCATGATCATCGAGCACTGCGCTACCTTAGGTTTGAAGTGGAATTTCTCTTGGGTCCCGTTGATGGTGAATTGAATTTCTTTGGCTCCAACATCAATTGTGCATTGGCGGTGCTAAGGAATAGTCTCCCGAGGATGAGTGAAATCTTCTTGTCTACTTCCGTATCCAATACCATGAAATCCACGGGGACAAAGAAGTCGCGTATCTTGATAGGGATATTTTTGGCTACCCCCACTGGATGGCAAATTGACTGATCTACCAGCTGCAAATATATTGATGTAGGGGACAAAACAACATGGTTTAGTTGATCAAAAACTAACTTTGGCATGACACTGACGCTTGCTCCCAAGTCGCACAGTGCATGCTCAAAGTGTTGTGTCCCGATGGAGCAGTCGATGGTAGGACACCCAGGATCCTTCTTCTTTTCTGGCAGCTAATTTAGAATAGCCATGCTGCATTCTTTGGTTAGTTTAATTACCTCTGTTGTGGGCAGCGGGCGTTTGTTGTTGAGGATGTCTCTCAGGTACTTGTCATAGGTTGGAACCTGCATTGCATCAAGTAGTGGAATATTGACATATAATTGACGAATTACCTCAACAAATTTCCTGAATTGTTCATCGGTTGTTTGCTTTCTTGTTCTTGGAAAGGGCATCAATATGTTGGTGTCGTAGAACTCATGTGGTGCTGTCTTTCCATGGAACTTGGTGTTCTCTTCTTTCGATGGTGGTTCCTCTTCTTCCTCTTCTTCCTCGTCGTCTTCCTTGTCTTCTTTGTCTTTTCTTGCACTCTTCCTTGTCGTGTTAGGATATGGTGGATCACGAGTGGTGTTACCCCCTCTCGTGGTCAATGCATTTAAAGTATTGCAAGAATTTACAGAAGATGGAACAGAAGCGGCAACTTGAGCTATTTTAGTTTCTAAAATTTTATTAAAACTCAATTGCTCTTTAATAGAAGAAACAGGGAATCCATCTTAACAGTTAACAATTCAAGAGTCTTGTCATTAGCTAACAATCTTTTATTTATATCATCATTAATTTTAGCTTGATTTATGACAAGATCTTTAAGTGAAGGCCAATTAGGTTTGCTTATGTTACCTTGGCCCTTGAAATGCAAAGTCGTTCCTCCTTGCTGAGGTCGTCCATTGTTGATGGCGTAGGCGACTTCATGGCTTGCATCTTGCACCTTGCACCATTGATTTGTTTCACTTGCCCGTGCTGAGGCGTACGATTGGATGGCCTCTCGATCTTTCTTGAATTTGGCTCGTTCATCCAATTTCTTCATCAAGGGCTCCATCTTTTGAGAGATGGCATCTATCTCTTCAATGTTCTTCATGCCTCTCTTCTTGGGTTGAGGACGTTCATCACTCCATCCTTGATTTGTCACTATATTCTCGATGAGCTTCTTTGCTTGAGCGATATTGAGTGATGTAAATGCTCCTCTTGCAGCGGCATCAAGGTGACTACGGGCTACTGGAGTTAGCCCATGGTAAAAACCTTGAATCAGGAGCCATTCCTTAATTCCATGATGTGGACACTCTCGAATGTACTCTTGGAGACGTTCCCATGCTTCGGGAATAGTCTCATCTGCCTGTTGTTGGAAACTTGAAATCTTGGCTCTTAGAGAAGATGTCTTACCCATTGGGAAGAACTTCATGAGAAATGCATTGGCACACCTACTCCAGGTATTGACATTATCGGGCTGAGCATAAAACCATTGCTTTGCTTTCCCAAGCAGTGAGAACGGGAATAGGCGAAGACGGATGGTGTCAGTTGTGACTCCTCTGATGACAATTGTGCTACACACTTCCAAGAAATGTTGGAGATGTGCATTTTCATCCTCGTGTGGCTTCCCACTAAATGTACTGGCTTGCACCATGTTGATAAGTGATGGCTTGATCTCAAAATCCACCTCTGCTACCTCCAATCTTGATCCGGTGTTAACATGGACGACTGAGGGAGCTGAGAAGTTGGAGATTGATGATGTAGCCATTGACTGATTAAGCGTTGGTGCTGAGCCACCTTCCTTGAGTGAATCCAAGTATATGATTTCCTTTGAATTGGAATTCACTCACACTGCCTAGCTTCACAATAAAGAGAAACAAAGGCAAAGGGTAAACCCCATACAGCTAAGCTGTACTAAATTGATGATAGATTTTTCAGATTCATTCGTATTAAAATTTCTAGGCTATGCTTTCCCTGGCAATGGCGCTAGAAATGCTTGTTGGCAAATCTTAGCGCAACCACCAAAGGTAGTGATCACGCAAGAGATGCCTAGGGGGTAATTCTAATAACTATTGAATGATTCCGCAAGCGCACAAAATATACCGTTGTAGCACTTCACTCGGAAGTATTCCTAGGTATCGTAATTTATATTTATCCCAAGGGAAAGCAGCTAGAAATATTAATGGACTACTATCTCAAGTTAGTGACAACTAGTGTAGAGGGGTAAAATGAAATATAAAAGGAAGGTGATGATTCAAAATAACTATGAGATAATTAAAAGATAATTAGTATAGTCTAGCTAGGTGGGGGGACAACGAGTGAGTATAAGACTCCTGTGGTTCTAATTCTACTTCTGTACTCTAATCTAGTCAAATAGTTGAAACAAACTAGGATTGCTACCTCACTACGTGGTTGCTAGGGATAGACGAGAAAACAGGAGACAAAACCCCTACTAAAGCGACTATTCTCTTAGTATACGCCTTGCCTTTTAAGAACTAGACTGAACCTGGTGAGAAACCTTAATGCCGCCCAAGACCTGTCACCTCTCGGGAGTGCACTCACACTTTCTGTGCAGACCAGCGACAACCAAAGGTGAAACTTAGCCTAAGCACCTCGCTTACACTAATTCTCACTACTCTAGCGAATATACGACCCGCTAGAGCACCTTGCGGTGATGGTAAACAACCAAGAGTCGTTCCTAGGATCACAACACTAGTATGTAACTACTCTAAGACTAACTAGAGCACTACAACACTATTACAAGAATAATATTGCACAAAGTAATACTCAGAAAAGTAGAAACAGAATACTATATTAAATAATTGAAAGTATTACAAAAAGAGAAAGATACAAGAGCATACCAGACTCTCTAGAAGATGACTCCAGAGACCTTGAGCTTTGCTCGACTCAACTCTAACTCTCACACTAGACTAAAACTACAACTGTACTAATAATTAGTATCTCACTTGGAAGAATCTTCAATTCATTTGAATCATATCTTGAGAGAGTGAAGGCAGCCCATATTTATAGGTTGAGTAGGGGGATGCCATGTCATCAATCTGTGTGCTCCCCAACTCTCCACCCTTGGATAAACCGCCTCACAAACAGACTTGAATGGACGTCTGAGATCATGAGCATTGCATGGTGGCATGCAGGAAGGCGGTGGAGCATCCTGGAAGTCAGGGCCCACAAGGAGGGGGTCAGCGGACCCCTCCCTGACTGGGTGGGCCCACCTATGGTCTTCCCCTGGTGTCCCCACATGTCATTGAGTGAGTCTCATGTGTAGGTTCAATTTTGTTCTTTCGTTGTGGACCAATCAATCCGTGTCACTTCATCTTGCACCCTTGAATGAAAACACAAATGTGATCTGTGGGTGGAGATTGACTTAATTGGACTTCCTATGGATCATGCTACGTCACTGTGCTCGGGATCTTCCCAAGGTGGGGTCGGCTGACCCCCCTTTAGTGGGTCCCAGTGCTCATTATCTGCCATTTCAAATATTCCTGCATCCAAATACTAAGAATACAAGTTGAACCAATTTATTGATAAAAATATGTCTATGTCATGTTACTCTTCCTCTTTTCCAGGACTGTTGAAGGTGTTTTGATGTGGAATTTTAGGGCATAATCACCGTCAACAGAAAGCTGCTCCAAGGATCGGCACGACAAGGTGAAGCAATTCAAAGAGCCCATCTACGTTGAAGCTTTGGCTGCGGCATCTAAAAGCACCTAGGTGAATTCTGATGAACAATCCAAGTTTGATGAGGTTTCATCAACTACTCTTGCCAAATATATACCTCCTGGTATGAAGTTGTCTTATTGTTATTTTGATCAAGATGGCAAGATTGTCTTTAGGAAGCAACCTATATTGGTCTCTTCGGCGTCTAAAATCAATAAAACCAATTTAGGAAAAGCTAGCGCTATACCTCCTGGTATGGAATTGTCCTATTGTTATTTTGATCAACATGGCAAGATTATCATTAGGGAGCAACCTGTATTGGTCTCTTCGGCGTCTGAAACCGATAAGGCCAATTCGGGAAGAGATACACGTCAATGGCATGAAGGGCAATTGGTGCGACAGAGGATGACTAGGCCGACTTCATCAATCGGCCTGGCCGATTCTAGCTCTGTCCAGCTAGAGTCGGCTAAGCCGACTGCTACAATCGGCCAGGCCGGGTTAGTCCAATCGGCTAGGCCGACTTCACCAGTCGGCCAAGCCGATTCCAGCTCTGTCCTGCCAGAGCCGGCTAAGCCGACTGCCATAATCGGCCAGGCCGGGTCATCCTAATCGGCTAGGCCGACTTCCCAAGTCAGCCAGGAAATTCTCACACTGTTCTAGCCAAATCTGCTAAGCCGACTATCCAAGCCAGCCTAGCCGATTCCCAGACTTCCAGCAGCTCTGCTTCTTCCGATATTCAAGTTTTACGTACATTCATTCAGCACAAGACAGAAGTTGGAGTTTGGAAGGTCAAGGAGAAAAATGAGAAGCTGGTGGTCAAACAGCTTTGTACTTTTGATCAACATTTGGCAAAGTACAAAAAACAAAAGGCTAATACCGAGAATTGACCCGTGAAGAAAAAAGAGTCTACGCCACCAAAGCGTGAAGATAAGAACAACAAGAAGTTGGTTATGACTCCACCACCAAGTTCTCCTTTGCGAGTTATCTCATCGCCTTGCAATACAATTGGCTCGATAATCATCCCCATAATTAAAGACAATAAGCCAATTGTGACTGGGGGGCAAGATTCAGCAAAGAAGAAAGAGAAGATACCAAGAGATCCAAGATATATTCGACCCAAGTGGTGTCCACAAGGATTGGATAAAACTCAGAAGCGGAAGTTACAGCGTGCCCGAAACACAAGACTGAAGAGAGAAGCTCTTGGGATCATAGAAAATCGAGTTCCACCAGAAAATCCCCAAGAAACTCTATCGAAGATCATCAAAACGGCTGCTGCCTATGCTGAGCCGGCTAAGCCAACTTCACAGTCGGCTAAGCCGATTATCAATATAGAACCAGCTAAGCCGACTGTTGAGTCGGCTAAGCCGGCCCGTCCTGCTGTTTCTGGCCAACCCGGCCAGGAGTCGGCTAAGCCGACTATAGAGTCGACTATGCCGACTGTTACTCCTGCTTGTGCCTCTACAAGCTTTGAATTGGTTGTAGTGTTTCGTAATACAATCAAGTCGATTCTTGCAGGTTCTGATGCTCTTAAGGATCCTCTAGAAGACTTTTCCACTACTATGGCTGCTATGATGGGCATGCAGGTTCTAGAGGTGCCTTGTGAAAAGGGGTTGAATATGAACCTTCCCCGGAACATGGTGGTGTGCAGCTGATTGAAAATCGGCTCAACATTACCATATGAGCAAATTTGCCAATGGCCGATACATGTATCGCCCTTGGAACAAAAAATAGCCGATGTATACATCGCCCTTAGTTGCTAATCAGCTGACGTGATGGGTATCATTGCTGGTTGGTCATGTTTTCGACAGGTGTTTTCAGGTTCAATGCATCATTCACCTGAACACAGGAGGGCATATGTTGACACTCAAATTGGGCCCATGTTAATTAAATAGGCCCATGACAGTAGTTAGCCCAATCTAAGGAAAACTTGGATAAATTAATAGTACCACATTGGTTTTTCAATGGGATAAGACCCACCCTACCCTCCTATATAATAAGGGGTACATGGCCGATTAATCCCATCCTATCAATCGAAACACAAATACCAATTACCTTTCTTTTACCCTAATGCTCTCCTCAATCGCTCTACCTGTTGTCCGGTGCTTCTCTCCATGAGATTCATTGGCTTCCTAGGCGGCCTTGCTGGTCCTAGGAGATCCTCCACGTGCTTCTTCCCGACGGATCCTTTCGGAGGTGGTTCGGGAGGCCTTTTAGCCAAGATCGAGCTCTACATTGGCCCTATCGGTCTCTAGATCGGTTTGCCCGGTTACGTTACGCTCTTGTTGCGTTGTAGTTTGATCAAGAAACCTCTTTGGGTGTCCAAGGCCTGCTAGTGTGTTGGCACGGATTAGATTCGTCGTCAATAGAAACTAATATATTATTAGCAGCACATTGCTGTTAGGATTGTTACATTATTCAGGCCAATATTTTGTATGGCCTGTAGAACCATACATTGCTGCTCACAATGGTTACAATTACAAGTGGAATCTAAATGACTATTGAAAGTAGAGGCCACCTGTCTTGCTTGCTGGGCTAGAGAGTGAGCATTCATGTTGAAGCATCTATTAACATAGCAAATCTTACACCCTGGATTCCCTGTGTAGTTCAATATGAATTGTGTGAAGTGCTTGATTCTCTAATCCGGGGGATTAGAAGTGTCTTCACTGTTGAGAAAATGCACTAGTTGCTGGCAATTAGATAAGTATGTCATATTAGTGAGGTTGAGATTGTTCACTACAGCAACTGCAAGAGCAAGAGCAGCGGACTCAGCCATGAGCATAGAAGTGCATGCTTGAAGTTTCTCCTTGATGTGTATTTCCTGTGAATGGTCTTCATGCATGATAGTTATATAGATATCAAGACCTGCTGTTGTTGGTTGGGAGTTGGGGGTGTCAGGTTCAGTTGCTGCATCCACGTAGCAACAAGGTCCCTGGAGAGAGTTTGGATCTGTGGCTGCACATCTGTTCATGCCATGGATTTGTTGGATGCTATTCACCATGTTGGCATTGGCACTGGAGTTCTAGATGGCAGGCTCATCCTGGTTGGAAGTAGATGGGGTAATAAAATTGTTTGGGCTCATTCCCTGCAAAACAATATCAACATTATGGGTGTGGATGTGAGCCTCCGCTACATGATGGACTTGGGCAGCCTTCCATTTCCTGCGGTTGAAACGATAATCGTTCCTTGCTTTCCAGAGATACCACATGGTTAGCATAAATTTTGTAAGGTAGAATCAGAGGAATTATTGGAAATAATAGTGGGTAAGGTAGCTTGTATTGCGTCAAAAAAGGTAGCTTGTATGTCATCATCTTCTATAGGAAGTATTGTAGTATGTAGAGGAGGATCAAAAGTCGACCATACCTCTGTTGGGAGAGTACATTGGAAGAATATATGAAAGTCATTTTCAATTTGACCATAGGTGGCACAATGCTTGTCTATGTGGTGTGCATACCGAGGAGCTCTCTCACCTGTAGATAGTGCTCTCCTTATGAGTCACCATGCAAAGGTCTTGATTAGAGGAGGTAGTGCTTTGGTCTTTCAGACCCTACAAATTATTTGGTTTGCTTGAGGTTGAATACTTCTGGAGCCCTGCAAAGGTAGCTAGATCATATTATTCCTGGAAAGAGATCTATAAATTTTCTTTGTGGAGTAATTTCCTTTGGGTGCTATTGTCCATCGCAAGGCATCCTGATCTACTGAAGGCACCGGTATGGTAGAGGTGATAGCTTGCACCGCTTCATAATCAAAAACTTCATTGATTAGTTGCAAATCCCAGTCCTGAGTGTTGTGAACCCAGAGATCTGAGAAAATGGAAGGGAGTGGGATGACTGTCACCGGACTCTTCATGTGATCATAAATGGAGTTCCATATAGGGCACCAAGGTGCTGACCATATGGAATTGTTCCCTGCATGTAGCTAAAGGAGGACATTGATGTGGAGTTCCTGTTTGACCTGCATAATTGAAGACCAAAAAACTGATCTAGTGCTAGTGTTTTTAGCTGTTCAAAAGGAAGAGTAAGGATAATATTTAGATTTAAGAACAACAGTGAGCATGGGGTTTTTGTTAGTAGCTATTTTGCAAGCCGCATTCAGAATGAGACTCTTATTGACCATGACTGAATCTCTGATGCCCAGTCCTCCATTTTCTTTACTCTGGCAGATGTCATCCCACAATCTGTAAATGATAGAAGAGGTGGGGTTTTCATCTTGAATACCTGTCCACAAAAATCTTCTGATAATGGTGTTAATTTTATGAACAAAATCTTTGAAGAAAAGCACAGTGGACATGTAATAGATAGGTATAGAAGATAGCACCGATTAGATGTAAGTTAGTTTGCCTCCATGGTTGAGTTTGTTAGCTCTCACAGTAGTAAGTTTAGACTGAAATTTTGCAAAAATGAAGTTGTAGGCTCTATTTCTGTCACCGTGATTGAAAATAATTGGGTGACCTATATGTTTATCATGAGGTTTAAGATTAGGAACCGGAAAGATTTGCTTAATGGAAGTAATAATGGAGACACTTACATTTTTGCTGAATAGGATGACAAATTTTTGAAGATTAGGAGTCTGTCCAGATGCATCATAGAACCTCTGCAAGATAGATTTCATTGTTGCAGCTTCCTGCTGGGTAGCATGTACACATAGAATTAAATCATCTACGAATAGTCGAGAATGGATTGGGGTCAGCCAAGTCCTAATTTGATACCTGTAAGATTAGAATTCTGCATTTCCTGTTAAAGTGCAATGGAGAGTTCGTTGATAGTAACAACAAATAAGGAGAGAGGACCTCCTTGACAAATACCCTAAGTAGGTTTGATATGATTCGAAGACTCTCCATTGACTAACACATAAAAGGTCGGGGTAGAGATATGGCACCCTGTGTTGATGAAGTCGAAGTTGTAGGCAGGTAGCTCGTCGTGGAATCATGAGTAACTGCCTGGTTGCAGTGGCCTCAGATCCCCAACATGATTGGCTGCTTTTTGCGCTACGATCCAAATGCATGCACACTTTTCACATGCATTTGGCCCACTTGCATGCTGTAGCCGGCTCAAAGATTCTGCTCGTTTCCTCCGGGTTGCTTCTCAACGGCTCGGCTCTCTCTTCCTCTTTTTGCGATTGTGATGGCCTCTCTCTCTCTCCCCTGATCCCCTTCTTTGCGCCGCCGCCGCCATCATCTTCCTCCTCCTGCTCCGCCGCCGTCGATGCTACTGCAATCTTCATCATGCTGCTCCTTCCCCTCCCCCTCCCCCTCCCCCTCCCCCTCCTTATCCTCCTCTCCATCTTCCTCCTCTTCCACGGGCACCCAATTACTGGGACCGCAACGGATGTCCTATCTCCTCCCCCATCTCTCTATCTAGCGCCGCTGCTCCATCTATCTCTGAGCTCCTCTCCACCGCCGTTCATCTCCTTCGACGTTGTTGCGTGAGATCCTTACCCCTGCTCCTTCCTCTACAGCAGCTCCTCACGATTTGGTGGATTCAA
The DNA here is from genome assembly GCA_023333625.1 of Bothriochloa decipiens. NCBI lineage: Eukaryota > Viridiplantae > Streptophyta > Magnoliopsida > Poales > Poaceae > Bothriochloa > Bothriochloa decipiens. The sequence continues at coordinate 26,961,121 of CM041634.1, forward strand.
GGTACTTCCCTCGTTCTCTACATCATTGAGTATATTGCAGCGCTCACACATTTTTGGTTGGTTCACGGGCCACCGATCCCCTACCAAATTTTTCCTGGGGTGGTTCCTCTATTTTGCAAATGTCAATTTATTTAATTTTTCTTAGTTGAAATATATAAGTCGAAATATATAAGTCGGTAGTGAGTAATGGTTCATAGTTCATTTTTGTTATAAGAATAGGTGAACTAGTTTTGGATTGTTCAACATTTTATTCTCAAACAGTGCAACCTGATGTTTCACTAAATATATAGATGAAAGTTTTTTTTCAGAAAAAATACTTCGATTCTATTCCTCTTTATGTACCTTTTAAAAAAAATCATTTTGTCCCTATGATGTTTCCTTCTATTCTGACCATTTAGATGCTAATGACTAATTTAGTTTACTGCCCAATGGACAATGGAGTTCAAACCTTCACTGTCTTGTGGTTGTGGGCTGGAGGCTGAATTTGATCATTCTGTTTCAATTTTTTTTCAATTAGGTAAGTATGGGGCCATTGATGAAAAGTTCCCAATTTAGTGATGAATAAGTGATCTTGTTCTTGTGAGGGACAAGGTACTTCCTATTTTCTAGTATTGTTCTTCTTGCTACCATACAGACCCTAAAGTTTTTCTTGTGTTCATCTTTTTTACTTTGATGTCTTTTTATGCTATTGCAATTTCTGTCTATGGCCCTTAAGCTCCAAGAACAAGATCATATGAGCGTGGAGGAGTGGTTCTAAGGCCATTATTTGTCACAACTATTAGTGTGTGTTGGATCTAAGAAACTTCCATTGTCATTAACTTTGCTAAATAATAATGATCTGCATGTAGTACACATGCTCTTTATACTTGTAGGAGGCCCATTTCAATCATCAAACACCATTGTTGTGCATCATCTTATTTTTTTATTCTCTGTATTACATATTGTGGATTTGTTGTTCTACTAGCTTCTGCTTCAATAGTATTGCTGGGTAGCTTGCTACATTTAGATATATAATTATATATGTAATTTTAGATTATATATATAGTTATATATGTAATTGTCTATACGCTGTGTTGATCATTCGGTCCTATTGTAGATCTCACTAGTTTGGAAGGACTGTTACTTGATTCAGTCCTGTTACCAGGTAGCTGATTGATTGCTTTTCTGGATTCTTGGTCTAAACTACTATATTTACCTATTTCAGTGGCAGGGCTTGTTAAGTGATACATCAAATGCTGAATCAGGATCTAATTTTGATGATTTTGGTCCATCATTTGTTCATAATACTTCTGACTATGGTTGCTTGACTCCAGTTCATGAGGAGGTAAGTTTATCCATAGTTGGATCTGATTTTCCCTGTGCTATTAGTCTTATGAACTGTTGGAGTATATGAGGTTTAGGCACATGAGGCCCAATAATGGAAATTATTCACTCTAACATGGTATCAAGCTAGGGTTTAGCTTCCTCTCTCCCTCCCCTCCCACCCCTGCCTTCCAGCCGCTGCCAGGATGGCCGGCCGGCCTCCTCCTCCCCCTCCCCACTCCTTTCCCCCTCTCTCCCACGTGACGTGGGCCCGAGCCGCTGCCGGCGCCGGCCGGCCCCCTCCTCCCGGCGCCCTTTTTGCTGGCGGCGCGGCCGGCGGGGCGGCTGCGGGCGGCTTGCCACTGGCCGCCGCGGCCGGCCTAGGCGGTGCGGGCGGCCTGGCCGCGGC
>CM041634.1:26963231-27065685 GCA_023333625.1 Bothriochloa decipiens
CGCTACGCCCTCGACGACCACGTCCTCACCGACGCCTCGGTCGCGGTCCAGACCCCAGCGTGGTACCGTCTCGACAGTATCGTGCTCTCCTGGATCATCGGGACGATCTCCATCGACCTACACGACCTCGTCCGCAACTCCGTCGACGCTCGCCGGGCCTGGCTCGCCCTCGAGGGCCAGTTTCTGGGCAACGCCGAGGCACGGGCTCTGCGTCTCGACGCGAGCTTCCGTACCTTCGTCCAGGGCGACCTCTCCGTCAGCGAGTTCTGCTGCCGGATGAAGGGGATGGCCGACTCCCTCGGCGACCTTGGCTGGCCCGTGGAGGACCGCATCCAGGTTCTCAACGTCCTCCGCGGGCTCAGCGACCGCTACGCCCACCTCCGCACGTGGATCACCCGGTAGCGGCCCTTCCCCATCTTCCTGCAGGTCCGTGACGACCTTGTCATGGAGGAGCTCACTCAGGGCATTCAGCCCGGGTCTGCCTCTGCGCCGGGGTCCTCGACTGCCTTTGCGGCCACTCCTCCGCCGCGCCCGTCTGCTCCGCCGCAGTCGTCTCGTCTTGGTCCTCCTTCCCCCGGGCCGAGCGGGGGTGGGGGGGGGGCCGTGGTGGCCGCCGTCGTCGCGCCGGGGGGGGCGTGGTGCGGGTGCCGGCCGTGGGAGCAATTCCATGTGGGTACACCCTGGCCCTCCTTCAACAACCCGTGGGCAGGGCGCATCTCCATGTGGCCCTTCCAGGCTCCCGGTGGTGAGTTTCACCCGCCTACGGCCATGCTCGCTAGTGCTCCGGGGTTTCACTCCGCGGCTCCGTGGGCCCCACCTCTCGGCACTTCGCCCGGACCGTCGCTGACACCTCCCGGCGCCTCACCTGGGCCCGTCAGTTGGGACCCGGCAGCCTTGGCGTCCACGTTCAGCACCATGGCCCTGACTCCCCCTGCTGGCCCAACTTGGGTTGCTGACTCGGGTGCTACCTACCACACTACTTCCGACTCGGGTATACTCTCCTCTGTGCACCCTCCTTCTCCTTCCCATCCTTCGTCCATCATGGTCGCAAATGGGTCGTGTCTCCCTGTCACATCCGTGGGTGCCGCCGGCGTTTCTGGCTCTTTTCGTCTTCCTGACGTTCTTGTTGCACCTTCTATGGTTCACAACCTTCTTTCTATTCGTCATTTTATAGCTGACAATTCCTGTTCTGTTGAATTTGACTCTTCTGGTCTTACTGTGAAGGATTTGGCTTCTCGGCGTCCGCTCCTCCGATGTGACAGCTCGGGGCCCCTTTACACCCTTCGGTTCCCGGTCTCTTCTTCGCCGGCTCTTTTGTCAGCTGCTTTCGCCGCCACGCCTTCCTCCACTACTTGGCACCGCCGGCTCGGCCATCCTGGACGTGATGCTCTGATGCAGCTTAGTCGTAGCTCTGACATTCGTTGTACTCGAGCTCACGATGAGCACTTGTGTCATGGGTGCCAGCTGGGCTGCCATGTTCGCCTCCCTTTTTACACTTCTTCACATGCGGCTCATATTTTTGACCTTGTACATTGCGACCTATGGATGTCTCCTGTCATGAGTATTTCTGGGTATAAATACTATTTGGTGGTCGTTGATGATTTCTCTTATTATTCGTGGACTTTTCCCTTGCGTGCAAAATCCGAGGCATTCCCCACTATTTCTCACTTTTTCGCTTGGGTGTCCACTCAGTTCAGCCTTACCATCAAGGCCGTACAGTGTGACAATGGCCGTGAGTTTGATAACTCTACCTCCCGCACCTTCTTCCTCTCTCACGGTGTTCAGTTGCGCATGTCCTGTCCGTATACCTCCTCCCAAAATGGCAAGGCGGAGCGCATGATTCGGACCACGAATGACACCATGCGCACCCTTCTGCTCCAGGCGTCGCTTGCTGCTCGTTTCTGGGCAGAGAGTCTGCACACCTCCACCTATCTTCTTAACCGTCTTCCTTCCGCTGCCTGCCCAGCTCCCACACCGCATCATGCTCTCTTCGGTACCCCTCCTCGGTATGATCACCTTCGTGTCTTCGGGTGTGCGTGTTACCCTAACACCACTGTCACCACTCCCCATAAGCTGGCTCCCCGTTCCACTCTCTGTGTTTTCCTTGGGTACTCCCCAGATCACAAGGGTTACCGGTGTTTTGACCTCACTTCTCGTCGGGTCCTCATCTCTCTTGTGGTGTTTGATGAGTCTGTCTTCCTCTACTCCACCACCGCCACACCATCCTCCACCCCTGACCCTGACCTCGCTCTCTGTTTCCCACTGACATGGTGGTCCAGCCACCTTTGCCGTTTTCTCCTGCAGGTACTGCTCCTCCATCGCGCACTAGTGCTGCTCCTGACCCTGTGCCCTGCACGGGTCCAGTAGCATCACCCTCCGGTACGGCCCCGGCTCCTCCGCCTGACACGGGGTCGGGGACGTCGGTTCCTGCGGCCCCGGCGCGGTTTGCCCAGCCGGCGCTTGTCTACCAGCGCCGGGTGCCGGTGGACCCGGCCCCTGCTGCTCCTGGCCCTGTGCCCTACACGGATCCGATAGCGTCGCTCTCCGGTGCGGCCCCGGCTCCTCCACCTGCCACGGGGCCGGGGATGCCAGTTCCTGCACCCCCGGCGCGGTTCGCTCAGCAGGTGCTTGTCTACCAGCGCCGTGCACGGGCGATCCCGACGCCTCCGTCGCCACCAGGGGCGTCCTCTCCACCGGCGGCGTGGCCGCTGCCAGTGGCCTCTTCACCGCCGACGACGCCTACACCACCGCCGCCGCCTTCGGCAGCCCGTATCGTGCAGCCGGTGTACCACCCACCGCTCCTTCACCGCCACCCGCGGCATGTTCACCCTATGGTGACGCGGCACGCGGCGGGTACCCTGTGATCCCGGGCTCTTGTGGCGATGCCCGGCGACACGCAGGTCTCTCCTGTACCCTCTTCCGTTCGCGACGCCTTGTCGGACCCTCACTGGCACCGCCGATGGAAGAGGAGTACGCAGCTCTCCTCGCCAACCAGACGTGGGATCTGGTGCCCCGTCCGCCTGGCTCCAATGTTGTCACTGGCAAGTGGATCTGGACGCACAAGCGGCGGGCTGATGGTACCCTGGAGCGGTACAAGGCTCGCTAGGTTCTTCGGGGTTTCACTCAGCGCCCTGGAGTCGACTACGATGAGACTTTCAGCCCGGTGGTGAAGCTGGCCACCGTCCGCACGGTGCTCTCACTGGCCCTTGCTCGTTCCTGGCCAGTGCATCAGCTGGATGTCAAGAATGCGTTTCTGCACGGGACTCTCACTGAGACAGTGTACTGCAGCCAGCCAGCAGGGTTTGTTGACTCTTCACGTCCAGATATGGTCTGTCGGCTCAACAGGTCTCTCTACGGCCTCAAGCAGGCCCCTCGGGCGTGGCACTCCCGGTTTGCTGCCTCCCTGGTGACAATGGGGTTTGTGGAGGCCAAGTCAGATACGTCTCTGTTAATATATCACCGTGGAGTTGAGACTGCTTACCTGCTGCTCTACGTTGATGACATTGCCCTCACAGCCTCCAGTTCGTCACTACTCAGCCGCATCATCAGCTCTCTTCAGCAGGAGTTCCCTGTGAAGGATCTCGGTGTGCTCCACCATTTCCTCGGGGTGAGTGTTGAGCCTCGTCCTGCGGGCCTTCTTCTTCACCAGCGGCAGTACACTCTTGATATCCTGGAGCGGGCTGGGATGACTAACTGCAAGCCCTGCTCCACTCCAGTTGACACTCGGGGCAAGCTGTCAGAGGCCGAGGGCCCCTCAGTGGACGACCCCACGGCATACCGGAGTCTCACAGGTGCACTTTAGTACCTAACCTTCACCAGGCCAGACATCACCTATGCAGTGCAACAATTTGTCTTCACATGCATGATCCCCGAGAGCCCCACCTCACTGCTCTCAAGCGCCTCCTCCGCTACCTCCGCGGCACTGTCGACTACGGCTTGCTCCTTCACCGGTCTTCCTCCTCCGAGCTCGTCGTTTACACTGACGCTGACTGGGCCGGGTGCCCGGACACTCGGCGCTCCACCTCCGGCTACGCCGTCTTCCTGGGCGGCAACCTGGTGTCCTGGTCGTCCAAGCGCCAGCCGGTCGTCTCCCGCTCCAGTGCCGAGGCGGAGTACCGCGCTGTCGCTAACGGCGTGGCTGAGGCTTCCTGGCTCCGGCAGCTTCTCGTCGAGCTTCACAACCCTCTCTCCCGGAGCACGCTGGTCTATCACTGACAATGTCAGTGCGGTGTACCTCTCCACCAACCCTGTGCAGCACCAGCGGACCAAGCATGTGGAGATCGATCTCCACTTCGTCCAGGATCGGGTCGCCATTGGCGATGTTCGGGTTCTCCACGTCCCAACCACCTCCCAGTTCGCCGACATCTTCACCAAAGGTCTCCCGTCCTCGACCTTCGCCGAGTTCCGCTCCAGCCTCAACATCACCGGTGGCTAGTTGCGACTGTGGGGGGGCTCGTGTGTTGTTCTTGCTTCTCTTCATTCATGTCCAGTCTGTAAACTCCACTGCGCCGGTAGTTCAGACTGCGGGGGGGGGGGGGGTGTTGGAGTATATGAGGTTTAGGCCCATGAGGCCCATGTATGTCTATATAGCTACCCTCCCTAGGGTTAGCCCAATAATGGAAATTATTCACTCTAACATGAACTGCATTTGTCATGTTGTCCTGCTTGTGTCCATTCTACCTTGCAGTATACTGATTATTGTATTTATTTCTTCCAAAGGTAAAAGACACAAATTGTGAAACATACTTAAGTTGTGATCATCAAAGTCACCCAGAATCTTACCATGGGGTGCGACGAACTACTGAAACGGTGCAGAAACTAATGGCTCATTTCAAGCAATATTCCACCAACAGAGCTTCATGATTTAGGTATCTTCTTTTCCAACATTTTGGTTACATGATTTTTTGAACCTATAGTTGCTACTATTTAAAATGTTGTCAGCCATACTATTTGAAAATCTAGTAAATGATAGTGGAATTTCTACTGCGAGGATGGCTGTCATTGTCAATGACTTGGGGACAGAAGTGTGGTACCTACCAAGCGTGTTGTTTGGTATATGGTGTCCTTATATAGGACTGATTCTTTTACTGTGGTACCTATCAGGCGTGGATGTGCATCGATAACATATTGCAGTGATTCCTCAGCTTGTTTAACATGTTTAATTTTATACCTGATGCATATATTCTAATATTATTTAAGTACACATAGGGATACTAGGCTTTGGACTTACGAATTGTTGTGGACTTGATGTTTTGCTTAGTTTGGTTAAAAAAGTTATTCAACACAAGCAGCTTGCACACTATGAAGTTTTGAATATTTTTTCACTCTTCCATTTAGCAAGTATTGAAATTTATGAGCATCAAAACACTTATTTAATGAAAATCGATTGTGTTAGTAATATATTGTCAGAAGTAAATTTATGAGCAATATATATGTATATTCACTAGTTGTGGCGAGGACTACTCCAGTGATGAATCTGATGTTGTTCCTCAGAACCAGTCATTTTGAGCATCAAATAGCAGGGGATTACTCTTCGTGGGAAGATGATACATGTCCAAGGTTAGTGTTTTAAAAATATTTCATAGAGTACTTGGTTCGGCCAATGATTAGTTTACTTTTAAAAATGGTGCTTTATCTACCTTTCATTATAAACGTACTTTCATGGATTCTTGAGACAAACTGCAGACATAGAAATATTTACGTCTACTAAATCCTATGCTAGTTGTTTTGTCTTATGCTAATTGTTAAAATTATACTTCTACTAAATCCTGTAGGTTGCAATAATTATTAAACCATTCTGATTCTGTAAGAGGATGTTCTTCTTTATACATTTTTTTATAATGCAGGTTGTTAATATACATAGCATCAGAAACGAAGATATGCATTTTTTACTACTTGGTTTGGTGGTTCCACCTGCTGGAACAATTTATTTTCAAAAATTATTTGTAGAAGAAACTAGCCCATATTAATTACTAGTAAGAAACAAAAGAGTGCACAACTTGTATTAGTATGAGGCATTATGAGTTTCTCTTTACTTTAAGGCCTAATTTTTTTCCCAGAAAGGATACATTGATATATTAATCCTTATGATGTTCCAGTAGAAATTTGATGCACTTATGATCTTGATGTCCATTTTATGATCTGTGTCTAGCAGTACCTATGCTTATGAAATTGGAACTCACTATCTGTATTTTGTTTATTGCTATGTGCAAAAATTAAATGCCATCGTTTGTGCATGTAGTATAAGTGCTCCCTCTAGATAGGCTGGATTAGTCAGAGTCATTAGGAATAAGAAATTAAAGGAATCTAGTTCTATTAATTATCCTTTGGATCTGTAGACCTAATTTCTCAATTGTGCCACTCTTTTTCTTCAAATCTAAAATGGAGCTGCCGTTGCAACCATACTAGTTTTGTCAATTTTCAAATCACATGGGGGTGTGTCAGATTTTAGGTGTTTGATCTAAAGCTTTTATTTCATGCAGTAACGGTGGTAATATGAAAAATATCAAAGTAGTAGCTGTATGTGTGATCTACAGAAAACAAACTACTAGGCTTGCATGCAAGTGTTTCTTGAGTAAATTAATCACATCACACAACAGTTTAATGCATTCTACTCATTTTACTAGACTTCATTTTATAGACCTTCCACGGCTAAACATTTGCAAAACTACAAACTGCATTGTTGATTGGCTAAATATTGTATCTCATAACCGTTGGCCTTCTAATTAGCAATATTGTATACTCATATGCCTTGAACTACTAATGAGTACTTACCAATCAATGCTTATGTATTTGGGCTTGTCTTTGTTGGATACGAGACTCTTAAGATTGCCTTTTCTGATCAAATACTTTTGGACTAGAAAAATGATTATCAGTTGCAATTGCATGTGGTAACAAGGTTTGTTTAGGGTCTCGAGAATTTATTTTTAAATTGATTACATACTTAATTTTTTTATAGGTTATACTATTTTAACAAATATTAACAGAAAAGAAGTTTAATTACAAATAATTATTTCACCTTTGCTATGTTATGGCAGGAAAAACACTAGCTTCAGTAAAAAGAGTTGCTGCTTCCAGTGGACCTAAAGTAGATGCGTACTGCATGTACTGCTATTCTGTAGTGTAGCAGGATGTGCCTTGCTAAACTGGGCAACAGTGGTAGGGTTCCCGAAGTGGTGTGGCGGCGCATCTGCCGATTCTTTCCCCATCCAAAATCTGGTCCAATCTCTTAATTTCTCCACTCAAATCCACCCCCTATCGTTGATTGCTTCATCGATCTGCTGCTATTCTGTCCGATTTGTTCTTGTCCACGTCGTCCTCTTCAACGCCCCTTGTCCTGCTCGTCTTGCCGCCGCCGCCGCCGCCGCCTGCTGTTGCTGCGTTCCTCCCTCGTCGCCGCCGTCTGCAGCTGCTGCGTTCCATCCTCCTCCCGCTCACTCAACTGTTGCGGCTCTCGCGCCCCCGGCCCTTGCTTGCGCCACCACAACTCGCGCATCTGCCGAGCATGTCGCCGTCGTGGGTTGGCTTCTGCGGGAGACACCGCTGGCCGCCACCGCATTCGGCTGAAGCTTGCCTTGCGTCGTCACCTGCATCTCTTCGCCCTTCCCGCTGTGCTGATCCACATCATGCTTTACAATCTCGACGAAGGCCCACGCCGCAATCCTCTGCTCGCTCTTGCTGGCTTCCTGCTCTCTCTCCTTCCATGGACACCGATAGCACCGATGATCAGGCCCCTGCTCCCATGGAAGCAGTGCCTCCCGCCCTCGCTGACTCACCATCACTTCCCACCGATAGCACTGACGAGCAGGCCCCTGCTCCCATGGAAGCTGTGCCTCCCACCCCTGCTGATCCACCACCTTTTCCCCCTGATCCACCTCCATCCATAACTCTCCCTAATCCTCCCCGCACATCACCTCTGTTATCCACTTCCTCTACTTCTCCACGTCCTACTCTGGTTCACATCACTACTCCATCCAACCAAGTTTCTCCCACATCTGCACCCCCAAGCTCTACAGTGTCCCCAAATGACATCCCGAGAAGCCAGAGGCAAAGCTCTACAGTGTCCCCAAATGACATCCCGAGAAGCCAGAGGCAAGGTCAACAACAATCACCAGGCTCCAAAGCTGGCCACACAAACACAAGGGGGGCCATGGCGATTCTGTCGTGGAATTGTCAGGGATCGGGTGGTAGGCTTAATAGTTCCAAAATGACTCACCGTGCCCGCTTGATGACCTCCACCAAATCTCAGGTTTGTTTTATTTCGGAGACTCGCAACTCTACTATTACTCGTACTTCTCTTATTAATCGTTTTAATGCCTCTGATTCCTTTGTAGTTCCAGCACTAGGACAATCCGGAGGCCTTTGACTCATCTGGAAAGATGTTGTTAGTCTTAATATTATAGATCACTCGCCTAATTACATTTTTGCTATGTGTAATAATAATCTAGACAACAAGCAATTCGGTTTAGTTTGTCTTTATGGTGACCCTCGTCACCAGAACACTACCACCATTTGGAAGCAAGTTATTCATTTTGTTGAAAATATTAACAACTTCCCTATTTTACGTACCGGTGATATGAATGAAATTATGCACCCCAATGAAAAATCAGGTCTTGGTAGGCCTGATCTTAGGCGTATTGACCTCTTTTGTGATTATGTCAAATAGTGTGGCTTCATCGATCTTGGTTACAGCGGTCTGGCTTATACTTGGACGAACAAACGCCGCAATACAGTGCCTACCTTTGAGCGTTTGGATCGATCTCTGGCTAATGCTGAATGGTGCACTGCATATCCTAACACGATAGTATATCATTTGCTTATGCTACGTGGTGACCATGCTCCTATTCTTACTCTTTCAAATTCTACTCGACATCGCACTAATAAGCCCTTTCGTTTTGAGAATTGGTGATTATTTGAACAGGATTATGAGCATACAGCAAAGACAAGCTGGCTTCGATCAACTAATAGAACCTTTCATCAGAAAACCAAATTTCTTGCAGGTGATCTTAAAAAATGGAGAAGGAGGAAACCCAAACTATCTGATCAATTGCAGGTCATTGAGGATCAAATTCTTCAAGAGCAACTAAAACCACCGAATGAACAGGATTGCAATACTGAACAACAACTTAGCTAGCAACATGAGCATCTTCTGATCAAGAATGAGCAATTTCACCTTCAAAGAGCAGAGAAAGATTAGGCAAGATTGGGCGATAGGAATACTTCTTACTTTCATCAGGTGATTGTGAAAAGAACAAGAAAGAACAGGATCACCTATCTTCTTAACCCTAATGGTTCCGAATCAGTCACCCAGGACCAACTAGCAGCCACCCTAAATAACTATTTCATAATATTATTTCTAGCACTACTAACGCCAATCTTAACGAACATGCTACTTCTAGCCTTTCTTTGCTTGCAGGTCACTCAACAGGTCCTTCTAGCCACGAAGCCCACCACCTGGAATCACAAGCAAATAATGACTCGGCTCCGCACAGGTCGACCATCACCATCACCAGACCAACATTACAAGAGCTTCATAGTATCGTCAAGAAAATGAGAAGTAACGCATCACCTGGACCAGACGGCCTAAATGCAGCTTTCTACAAATCAGCCTGACCATGGGTATCTCAGTATGTTCATAAATTGGTAACAGATTTTTATAACTCAGCCTTCATGATTCATGAAATTAATCAAACCTTCCTAGTTCTTATTCCTAAAAAAAGTCAACCGACCATTCGTCAGGATTTCAGGTCTATCGGTCTTTGCAATGTTGCTTACGAAATAATTACTAAATCTCTAGCTGAAAGGCTTGAACCTCATCTTCGTGATTATAGATCATGCTCAGGCTGCTTTTATTAAGAGTAGACATATTTCCTCTAATATTATTATCACTCAAGAAATTGTTCATTCGTTTCAGTTAAAAACTTGGAAGCAACAGGGTTTTCTTCTAAAAATTAATCTGGCCAACGCATTCGACAGAATCAACTGGAACTTCATAATAGCTGCTTTTTCTTGTCTTGGCCTCCATTCTCATTTCATCAATCTCATTTATGCCTGCATCTCTACCTACTTTCTCTGTTTTGGTCAATGAAGAGCCGTCCAATCATATCAAACCTACTCGGGGTATTCGACAAGGATGTCCTCTCTCCTTATTTATTTGTTATTGCTATCAATGAACTCTCTATTGCTCTCCAGTAGGAAATGCAACATTCTAATCTTGCAGGCATCAGATTAGGGCCTGGTTGCCCCCTAATCCATTCACTTCTTTTTGCAGATGATCTAATTCTATGTGGGTAGGTTACTCCACAGGAAGCAGCAGCGATGAAATCCATCCTACAGAGGTTCTGTGATGCATCTGGCCAGACTCCTAACCTTCAAAAATCAGCCATTCTTTTTAGCAAAAATGTAAGTGCCTGTACTGCTAACTCCATTAGGCAAGTCTTCCCTGTCCCAGACCTTCAACCCCATGATAAACATAGAGGACACCCTATCATTTTCAATGCCGGTGTCATGACCCCGGGGGCCTAACACCAACAAGTAACTACGTGCTGCGTGCTCCCTAATCTGGATGGTAGTGCAATAAGAACACACGATTTATCCTGGTTTGGGCAAAAAGGCCTTACGTCCAACGAGGGTGGGGGATTGTATTATCTTGCACCGAAGTGCTTGTACAGGGGAGATATAAGCGAGCGTATACGAGGTGGTGGAGAGCAAGACCTAAGTCTAGAGCTGCTAGTCCTATGCCTTGCAACGAGCATGGTGGAGCTAAGTGAGCCTGAGCGAGTTGACCTACCTCTCAGCTATCCCTGTGCCCCTTTTTAGTCCAAGGAGGGGCATGGGTGTACAAGAAACCCTAGCGGCGCTGTGAGGGCTATCCTAAGCCATGACGTCGAGGAGCCATCATGTCGTTGACACTGTAGAGGCGTGCGCTGAAGCGAAGTGTCACACCCTGATTTCGAAGAAATGAAACCAAGGCAAAAGCTCATGTGCGCCTGGATCAAATTACACATGAACGACAAATTACATGGTCCAATAAGCACAGTGTTCAAATAAAATATAGTATAACATTTACATCATACCATTATTACATAACTGTCATCAGAGTAAAGCGGAACATAAATAACATCGTCCAAAATGGAAAGCAACTAAATGACGTAGACGTAGCGACTCCATCTCGCCACAGGAAGGTCGACGGCAGCATCACGACGCCTAGTATCCCGGATAGTTCTCAGGAAAGTCACCATTCGAGTCATCACTTGAGCATCCTTTTGTTGGCGAATGAGCAAGGGTGAGTTCCACGTAGAAACTCAGCAAGTACAGGCGGAAAGTAATGACATGCAAGGCTAAAACAAGGTACAGCTGAAAGGTAGACTGCGGTAGCATTTTAAAGTTAAACAATTAAGATTAAACAAGTTGCAACCTACTCTCTAATCATCTTGGTTGAAACACCCAACCCTTTATTAAGGTTCAAGTAGCATTAAAGTGTCATTTAACATCATAGATATATACTTATATCATTAAACATCATTAAACATGAGATAGCCATCTCAAGGGAACACAAGATAGCCATCCCGATAAAGCCCGAGGTAGCAACCCCACAACATCACCACGATTTAACAGCTTAAACCACTTGGCTAAATCATGCAAGGATATGGGCCGCTCGTGACCGTGAGCATGGACGATATACTGATTTTAACTCTGCGTAGAGGTGTACACTTTCACTCCAGGTTGTGATTACCCTTTTTGCCCGAGGCAGCCATCCTCTTAGCCCATTACTAAGATAGGCCGGCAGAGGTCACAACGAGGCTTTTCACAGGGTCATGGGCAGTGACAACTCGCCAGCAATGAGTCCAAGCGTATGGGCGACTTCACCGTGAGGCCGCCCCCATCACGGATCCCTAGCCTCTCCCATACTACAACTTGTAAACACCCTAGCGACCATAACTATAGCCACCCATCAGTAAGCTGTCCAACCTGCCCATGATGGTCCTGCTAATAGACCAAGCCAGTGCCCATTAGCCTGGAGATGTATGGAAGTCCCAGGTTGCCGCTCCACGGAAGGACCTCAAGGGGGGAGGAGATACGGATACCCTCGTCAACACGAGTCCCACTAGCATCCGTTTCCCCCGTCAATCACTGCCAACCAACGATGCGGAAAAGCATCAACATCTCCAGAGGCTGAAGCCGAGAGCCTGTGGCTCCAACAGGTTAAGAAGCAAGTTTTATCTTCATTAAAAGGTGAAAGGTAAGATAGAACACTAGCAACCTAAAAAGCTATCAACTAAAACCCCCATAGGTGATATATGGATAGAGTAGCCAGTCATTCCTATGGTTTGCCGATTTAAGACACATGCAATGTATTTAATTAAAAGTGAATAGGCGCAATGTGATCAAAGGTGCCTGCACTTGCTTTGGTTCATGTCCTGCTGCACGTAGTCCTCCGGGTCCTGTTGATCCTCGTTCACCCACGTGTCGTTCTCTATATGCCATAATCATCACATACGAGCAATACATGCATGCAAAAGTACTTTAATTAGAATAGTACACCAAAACATGATAATAGTAGCAAACAATATCATAGAACTGTTCTACTCGTCGTGATGATTCCAAAAAGTACAAGATCACTAAAATCGGAGTTAAAACGTGAAAGTTATGGCCTAAACAAGACTAGGGTCTAAACTGCAAAAAATAGGACTAAGATCTAAATACTTTTGAACTAAAACGGACTAGATCATGATTACAGGAAACTATAGGGGCTTTTTTGCAAAAGTGCTAGCGGCGGCGACATTGATCGCGCTGACAGCCACGCGGTGGCACTGCACTGGCCGGGTCCTGTGGACCGGCCGTGGACCAACCCCATGGACCAAGTCCACGGGTCCACGGTGGACCGGCAGCGGTCGGAACGAACACCGGCGACCTCGGCCATGGTCGCCGGCGGTGACCTCGCGGTGGCGGCGCTGCAGTGCACGCGGGGCCAAAGCAAGGGCACGAGCACGATGCGCGTGCGCTAGCGCGCGCGAAGAGCGGCACGACCATGGCGGGGTGAGGCCGTAGTGGTGGGCGCGATCCTTCGGCGGCGCACCGCGACGCGCAGAGAGGGCGAGGGCGACCGCGGAGGGCAACACCGTGACCCTCGTGGTCATGCGAAGCTCGGGCGCGGGCTCACCTTGGCGGCGGACGGCCGTGAAGGCGAACATGACGGCGGAGGCGAGCTCGGCGGGTATGGCGGCTAGGGTTCCGCGTTTCGGTGAAACCGGGTGGCGGCGGGCTAGGGTTGGCGAAGGGCCGCGCTTGGGCTTTACAAGCGTGGGCGGTGATCCTCGGCTCGCGTGCGGGCGTGGGTGCGCGGGCGGAGTCGGGGTCCGGCTCGGTGTTTGTCTCCGGGTAGGAGATGACACTGTAGCTCTGGGCCCCATCCTTGTGGGCCCCACCTGTCAGCGGCAGTGGGCGGGCGACACGGCGCTGCGAGCTGCTGACATCAGCGGCCGGGGTGCTTACGTAAGCGGGCGCGGCCTGCTGTTCTTGCTGGGCCGGCCCAAAGCACGCGTGGGCTAAGCGGGCCACGGCGCTGAGGCAACCTGGGCCGCTGGCGGCTTGCTGTGCTGGGTTGCCTGCTAGCCTACTGCGCGGGCTGGCGGGCCTATGGGTGGCCAGTGCTGGCCACTGCCGGCCGGCTGCTGCTGCTGCTTTAGCTATGGCTGGCCAGTGCTGGTCATGGCCGGCTTGGGCTGGCCATACTTGGCTAGTAGGGGCTGGGAGTGGCCAGGGCCGACTAGGGGCCTAGGCTAGTTAGACTAGGTTAGTTAGTCTAGGAGTTAGAGGGGACAAGTTAGAGTATGTTAGGAACTATAAAACAAAGCAAAGATTGAACAACAAGCTTAAACAAGTCAACCATAAAACTGTGCAGCAGCATGAATGCAACAATGCATGGTTTCTAACGTGCTACATATTTTAAAAGTAATTCATAAAACATTTATAATTGGCCTATGAATGTAAAGCATCTATATAGAAATAAAATCAAATTCATTTAACCTTTTCAAGTTAAAAATCAGGGTGTTATACGAAGTCGAGCCCTGTAGCAGCGTGCGTGATGATGAGATTCGTCTTCCTGAGATGTCACGGCAAAGTCGGTGAGTGACCGGTCCTGATGATGACGCTGGCGTGCCTCAGCAGCCTGGTGAAAGACATGACCTCCTGTTAAGGGCGTACGATTTGCAGCAGACGACGTATGGGAAGTGGTTGAATCTCTGACCAGGGCTGCCTTGAGCCTGCATTGAGGGGTACCTAGGGGGCGTCAAGGCTGTGTGGATAAGAACGGACCTCGGGAACCTCGGTACGGATGTTGACATTTGCTTTCGAGGGGGTGCTCGACGGGCACAATGCTTGGTACGGAGGAACAGTGGCTTGTACGAATCAGCGTTTCCCTGGGGATGGGCAGTAAAAGGTGGACGCGACCACTGTACTTGCCCATCATCACCGTCGCTGTAGCCATGGGGGTTAGCAGGGGCAGGTGAGGCGCATTAAATGCCCCGACTCCCATACAGAAGTAGGTGGATTGGGAGAGTGTATCAGTCGATGGGGGGTCGTTCGCCCGCTCGGACTTTCGTCATTCGAGGGGGTGCTCGGTCGGGCCTCGTTTCTCGAGGGGTCCCATCGGGCTAGCGTTGTCCTGGGCCATCGAGACCCGTTCATGGGCCGGCCCAGGGTGACTTAGCACCTGGACTGTATCCTTGAGCATCCGGGCCCGAGTTTGCTAGGGACCGTGGTTGGGGATCATGCCGAGGGGATTTCGTTGATGGTGCTGGGATCAACCTGTTAGATCGAGGGTTAAGGATACCCCCTTATCCAGGTACCCGACAGTAGCCCCCGAGCCTCTGCGCGAGTGCTGGCACTCACACAGAGGTTCAGGAATCGTAACGCTTATCGTCTTCTGAAGGGTGCGCGCGAGCCGTACCCTTCGGGGGTAGCCTCCGAGGCCTCGGGGAGTAGGTAAGACTCCTTCGAGGGCTTTACGCGGTTCTTGTCAAGGGATGTTCGTTTGATCGAGGGTACTAGGTGTGATTGAAAAGTTAATTTAACATGAACTGGAGTCGTAGCTCCTGATCGAGGGGTATTTTGAACCTTTGAGCCCCCGAGCGTGTTCGACCCTCTTTCGTCGAGGGGTGCCAAGCGTAGTTGAGCCCTCGGGCCTCACACAGCTAGGGCTTTGCTAGCTTTTGGTGATACACCCCATGAGTCCTTTCTATCGGACGTGGGAGGAGGAGCGCCGTACTACCCTCGACGGGCGAGTTCCGACGTCCTAAGTGAGCTGTTACCGGGAAATCCATGTGAGAACTCGTGCCCTATTCGATAGGGGTCGACTAGTGGCCGCGGAGGCGTTCTCATGAAAGCCAAAGAAACTGACGCGTGGATGCCGTCCCCATTCGCTAGGGGCTGGTGGCTCGATGCCTCCCTTCGAGGGGATCCCACGAGCATCTCTTTGCTTTGGCCCTGGATGTATCTAAGGGGGTCTCGAGAGTTCGTTCTCGAGCGGGGCCTCGCGTTGGCTCCCCCTTAGTCACCCCTGACTCGAGAGCTCGAGGGCGGCTGTCGAACCCTGACCGAGGGCCAGCCTTCGCTCCCTCGAGGCTTAATGTGGGGCCGGGACCTGTTTTCCTTCTCATAGATGGCATCACCTGAGGATAACTCCGTCCTTCCGTCCATTGGGTGCGCCTTTTTAGGTGAGAGCCGAAGCAACGCAGTCGTGGTGGACCCGGGCAACGGCTAGAAGCCAAGCGGGCGACGCGTGTGCCTGTCCCGGGAATCGAGGGAGCGGTTAGGTGAGCGCAATTAATGTGGATGGTTCGCTTACCCCCTTCGGCTGAATCCGCCCATTGCTCTCCACCTTGACTATAAATCGGGGGAGGTGGGGTGCCATCTGTTCCCTACTTTGCCTTCCTGCCTTCTCGCCGCCGCCACCAAGAGAGAGAAATTGCTTTGTAGTGCAAGAAGGAGAAGGGAGGAAGAGAGAGAGATTGGAATGTTCCCTCTCACCCTTCCGTCGAGCAGATTCGCGCCATTGCCATGGTGCCACAGCTCCTTTCCCCGGAAGAATGGCGCCCGTCGGATGTGACGAGGCGGGAGTTGGAGAAACTGGTGGACGAGGGGCTTCTCCGTCCTATCATTTCGCCTGCCCACCCGGAGTGGTTGGTGCCACTGAGGGGGGACCGGGAGCTGAACCCGCCGGCTGGGTACGTGGTGAGCTTCGTCAAGTTCCACCGGATGGGGCTCGGATCTCCTCTGAGCCGATTTATGCGGGCGCTGACCCACCACTACGGGGTCGAACTCTAGCATTTCTCCCCAACGCCATCTCCAACGCGGAGATCTTCACCACCGTCTACGAGGGGTACATGGGGATGGAGCCACACTAGGAGTTGTGGCTTCATCTCTTCAAGGGAGAACACTTCACCAAGCCAGAGTCGCCCGGGGTGAGGAGCTTCGTCCGCACCGGGAGCTGCAACCTGGCATTGAAGCAGAAGGAGTTGTATATCCCAACGGGGTTAATCTCCAGCCACGGTGGATGGCACACCGGATGGTTCTACATCCGGAATGACGAGGATCTGTTGCCGCGCTATGCCAGGCGCGTCATCACGGAGTGCCCGTACCATTGGTCACATGGCGTGGCGAGGGATCTCCAGGCACCGCTGAACCCCCTCCTCGTCGTGCTAAGGACTCTGAGCGATCGGGGGTTGAACGCCGAGATCGTTGTCTCAGCGTTTCGTAGTCGGAGGGTGCTCCCTCTGATGGCGTGCCCGTTGCGCCTAGATTAGATGGGGTCTAGGGCGTCGTCCGAGCAGCTCGAGGCGTGTCGGATGTCGGCCGAGGAGCTGCCCCTCAACGAAGTCGCGAGGCTGGTGAGGGGGTGGTCGCTGGCACCTTCACCCCAGAGGAAGTGAATGGCATCCCGAAACTACCGAACGCCGGTCACATTCAGCTGGTAAGAACGCCGTCCTGTTATGCTCGAATTTCCTTCTTTAGTTGAATCTCACATTTGCCGTCGTGAATTTGTGTCCAGGGGGCCATAGATTTCAGGGTGTCAACGCCCCCGACCAAGGCGGACGACCCTGCCCAGTGTTGGCAAATCTTAACGCAATCACCAAAGGTAGGTGACAACGCAAGAGATGCCTAGTGGTAAATTCTAAGTCTGTTGGATAATTCCGCAAGCGCACAGAATATACCGTTGTAGCACTTCACCCGGGAGTATTCCAAGGTATCAAAATTTATATTTTCCCAAGGGAAAACTGTAGCTAGGAATATTTAATAAAAGGGTGTGAGATCCTTGAGTCTACTATAATCTAGTACCAACTAATGTAACTAGGGGGATAAACAAATAAATGGAAGGATAGGTACTTGATCACACAACAATCCTAATCTAAAGGTAACCGATAGAGAGCTAGCTAGGTGGGAGGACAATGAGTGAGTAAATGACTCCTATGTGTCTTGCTTTTACTTCTGTGCACTTAATCCTAACAGATAGATGACTTAAATTAGACTGGTGCCTCACTACATGTGTGGTGGGGATAGGCGAGAAAGTTGGAGACCACCCCTACTTAAGCAGCTATTCTCTTATCGGCACCTGCACTTTAATAACTAGTCCGAACGTGGTGAGAACCTAATGCCGCCCAAGACTTGTCACCTCTCGGGAGTGCGCTCACTCTTTCCGTGCTTACAAGTGGCAATCAAAGTTAAGACTAAGCCTAAGCACCTTGCTTACACTTACTCTTTACACCTCTAACTAACGATCAAATTGGCCAGAGTTCCTATGCAAGATAGGACAATGATACCCACACAAGAGTGGTTTATAGGAAACCAACCCAACTAAGGCAACTATGCTACTAAAATAAGCACACAATAAGACTATAAAGACTATAGACTTGCACGAAGTAAATACTAAGTAAAGTAAAGCAAGACTAAATATATTAATAAAAGTAAAAGTCTTACAAAAGAGGAAAGGTACAAGAGCTATACCAGACTCTCCAGAAGATGACTCCGGAGACCCCGAGCTTCGCTCGACTCGACTCTAACTCCCACACTAGACTAACTACTACTACCTAGCTTGAGCTTGGAATGTGACTTTTGTGTTGTGGTGATGCTTTTCAAGGGTGATGGCAGCCTCCTTATAAAGGGGAAAGAGAGGGGGTGCCATGTCATCAATCCATTGCTCCTTGATTTGCCATCCTTGGATGAATCGACCTTGAAACAACCTCAAATGGACGTTGCTGATCAAGTGAGCTGCATGGTGGCATGTTGGAAGTCGGTGGAGTCAACCGACCTAGTGGGGCCCATAGGGGGTCGGCCGACCCCCTCACAGGGAGGTGGGCCTGGCTGGACCTTCTAGATGGTGTCCCGACCTGTCATCCAGATTGGCTTGGTCTTTTGGTAAAATGTTGTCACGTTGCTTCCTTACATGTGGGCCCATGAATCCTTGTGTAATGAGCTTGAACCGTTGGATGTGAACACTTGCTGATCTGAGGGCTCATCTTCACTCCAGGGAGCATGACATGGATAACACTCGAAGGAGTGGCTCATGTGGGGGTCGGCCGATCCCCTCATTGGGTCCCACCAAAGTGTATTTTGCTGTTTCCTGAAATCATAAGCTAAGAGTACAAGTGGAAGTAGTTATTGATAAAATATGATCATGTTATGCTATTCTTCCTTGTAACCGAGGCATGTTGATGGTGTTTTTGAGTTGGTATTTCATGGTACAACCACCGTCAACAAGATCCCCCAAGCTTAACCTTTGCTCGTCCCGAGCAAACAATCAAACTTAGCCTCGGTGGATCAGGTATTGTTAGTATGCCGACATTTCAATAGTACCATGTGCACAACAAAGTTCTTCTCCTTGAATGGAAAAATTAGCTATGAGAACTCACCCATATTACCTTAGTCCTCTATGGGGCTTATGGCTTTTCCTTTGCCTTGGGCGGTTGAAAGACAGAACAGTTTGACTTGAGCACTAACTTTCTTATTCATAGCAAGTTTCATACCAGAGGTTTTTGTTGACATTTCTTAACGTTGCTACTAGGTTTGTTTGTTCCTAACAACGATGCCAGAAATGCCTGTTGATATTTCTTATGTTCATGTAGAAGATTCCGCAAGCACACATAATATCATTATAGCACTTCACCTAGGAGTATTCCAGGGTATCGTATTTATCCACAGGGAAGCAATGGTTAAAGATAGTGATAGTGAACCATCATTCATCTGCTAACTTGTATACCAACTAGACTAAAGTGGGTCAAGCGATATTCAAGATAGGATGATACCCAAGAGGTTTTACTCATTGATAAGTAAATGATTGAGTAGTAAGAGGGACAGCACGAGAGTCTTATGTTACTTCCAACAAGCATAACTCTAGCCATGGATCATTGTGATATCATTGTGATATATATTAAGTAAAGATAGATCAGGGTCTTGTATACTGTAAGCGTACTCCCTCGGAACTCACCACAGCAAATGGCTCTGACAGTAAGCACCTCGAGCTCTACATCAAACTAAACCTATCGTGGCGGACTACACAAGCAAATAGGGTTGTCACCACCTATTGCTACCACCTCCGGAGATTTAGGAGCATCCACATGCAAGCTATAGCCTAAGCACCTTGCTCATTCTATAGACTCACTACTTCTAACCTCATGACTGATTAGAGCACCTTAACTGGGCGGTGGAACAAGCACACAAGAATGATAAATAAATACTTAAGATTATCACTAGAGCATAGTTAAAGGACAAGACTATTACTTAAAGTAAAGACTTAGGAAAGTACTTGCAGAGAAAGTAATTCTTTATTGAAATAAGCAAAGTATTACAAGAGAGGTACAAAGCTATATTAGACTCTTGAAGACTTCTCCAGACTCCGAGGAGAGCTCCCGCTAAGACTACTACTAGAGTTACATATTGAAAGGAAGAGAGAGCTCCTTGGTGTGTGTTACAAATGAAGGATTGGGGACCTATTTATAGTGCTCTGGGGGTCGGTAGTTGTGACCCCGGGGGTGGGCACCCTGGGTCCAAGGTGGGCGCCTTGGACATACCGTCCGTTTGCACCGCCTTTCAATCCAACGGCGATGGCTACTCCCCCAAGTCGGTTGCATGCGAGATAAGTCGGTTTGGACTCAGTTACAACCGATTTAACCTCCTTGAGTGTATGACAATGGGCCCATGAATCCAAGTGACATCCATCGAGCACCCTTGGATCAAACCGACTTGGTTTCGACGGTTGGGAGATGTGGGAAGATGTTGTCGCGGATCGGTGACGTGGCTGGGTCGGTTTGGTGGCACGGTCACGGTGGGCGCCCTGGCCAGGGTGGGCGCCCTGAGTCCAGGGTGGGCGCCTTGGCCTTGGCTGGGTTGCTGGCCCTGCCACGTTTCATTGCCTCCATTTGGTCCATTTGCACTTATTTTTGGTACTTTTCCTGCATACAAATATAAACTCCAAGTACAAGTGAAACTAGGTGAATTATAAACATAAATCACTACTTGTATTATTGGTTGTCCTCATTTTGATGCAATAATGACGGTCAAAATTGATAGTTAAGGACCGTCAACAGTTTTGCAATATTTTTCAAAAGAAAACTTAATGTTCCTCATATGGTACTCTCATGTCGCTCAAATGGTGTATGATTCGTCACCAAGGTACAATGTAAGATTGCCTTTCCTTAGTTCATCCTACTTCTAAAAAGGCTTCTGTGGAGCTCAAGGTAGGGATAACAAGGAAGTAGCATACTTACTTGCATATGTTGCGGAGTCAAAGCTCAGATCCTTGAAGAGAAATGTCGTACCCCTAGATCAAGATGTGCAAGTGTGTGGTATATATGGTGGACTATGTTGCTCCTCTATTTGATAATATCTCTCTATTTCTTTCTATTGGGCTAGCATTTTTTTGCATGGACTTTCATGTGTCCATCTATACCTCAATACTTATTTTGCCTAGCCCTCATATTGTGTCTCATCTATCAAATAATACTTAGAGAGATTTTCTAACACTTAGAGCATGGAGCAACCTATTTGGTGGAAATGGAATGCATGTTTGTGCATACTTCCAGTGTAGAAGTAGCATGAATATATGTGGCATGTGTGTGATCTTGATCTTAGAGGCATGAAAAGTCTCTTAACAAGGGTCAACAAGACTTGACAACACTCAACACAAAGCAAATAGCCTATGTGAAAGGTTTTGAACATGTATAGCATGTATGGCTGAGGTAGGAATTTCATCACCATTAAGGAACAATTAAGGTTTTGATCATTTTAAGAATAAATTCTCTGGTAATCAATCATGCTTAGAACAATATTATAGCAGCTCTTGTCTCACTATCTCATATCTCCCAACAACTTAGACTTAGTTTTTGCACTTGGAACCCATAAAGTTTTCAGGTTCATGATGGGTTAAGAGAGCTAAGTAATCCATACTTAAAGAAGTACTAAGTTGTAAACTAGGCATTAGAGAAACATTGACAAAGTAACTACTCATCATTTCCATAAGGAGAAAGACATACATGGAGCATAGACACTACTAAAAGTAAATATTTTTGGTATTTTTAAACTTTTCAATTTTTTATATGAAATAAGATAAACAACTAAAATACAAATGCTAAGATAGAATACTTACCTTAGTGGGGGAGAGGATCTCCCCCAAGATTGGCTTTTACTCATTGAGGTGGCGGATAATATTGGAACCATCCGGTCCAATGCTGTGTGTTCTCCTCTTGCATCGCCTGCAGGTATTGGGCATTCTGTTGCGTCAATTGTAATGTTGCCTCTTGTTCAATGTGCATTGTGTCCATGTTGTTAATGAGGTCATACATGTTTGTCCCTTGGGGGCGCCTCTCCCTTCGCCTTGGGCGAGGAGTGCCCTATGGACGTGGAGGCCTCCCCATGGACCCTGAAATGTCCATGGAGCTTGCCTCGTCACCTTCTTCAACTTCTTCTGCAGGGCGTGAGGGGCCTGCCTGGTCCATCTGTGCAGCTCGTGACATGCCTCTAGTCATCCTGTCTGTCTCTGCAACATTTTGGCTTCTTGCCTCTCGATCTAGATTGATGGTTAGTGTACGAAGCCTATACAGGCAATGCCTCTCACTGGGGAGAGGGACTTCGACTGTATGGCTAGGATAAACATTCTAAGTCCACCTCTTGGACCTCTCTTGAGCACATTAGCAGCACTAAACATATTCTCATCAAAGATATCCCTAACAGAGGTAATGTACTCAAAGGTATGTGACTCTGTTACACCCCAAGTGCCGGCTATGCGAGTAATGAATGATGTGTAGTAGACAGAGTTTCCACTTTCAATGCAATTAAGCCAAAAGTTGACTAACATTTTAACAGGGGAACCTTAATTTTGTTTACCATGGCATAAAGCAATTTAAGTTCATCATCACTTATGGCATTACCCCCTAGTGTCAGGAAAAAGAGTGATGATCATCCAATAATGAAGAAAGCATAGAGTTGGGTTGTGGACCTTGGTAATAGTAGGGCGTGAACAATCATTGGAACCAAAAATTGCTTTCCAAAATTCAGTTTTGTCAAACCCATCAAAGGCAATGTCTAAATCAAGTTTGCAATCTGGGGCAAATCCCAAAGAGGTGTTTCAAAGGCTCCAAGATAAATTATACTCTTACCCGAACATGCGAAAGACTACCCCATCATTTGTTAACTTTAAGGTGCACAGAAATTCTTGGGTAAGCACTTTTATACCATATTCATGAGGTTCCCAAAATCCTTCCCAACCAATTGCACTAAAGACATCATTGAATTCTTTACTCATGCATGTGCAGTCCAATAGGACCGGGTCGATGATGCTCGTGTGATGGAAGTTGCTTTCTTGCAGGATGTTGAACTTCAGCAGCTCTTCTGGGCTCAGCATGAGGCTGCTCTCAGGTTCAAGCACTCTTGCTAGAGGATCATAGAATACCATCGGGTGGTAGCTCTCTTCCTCCTCTCTTCTCCCATGATATCCTTCATGAGTGCGGTGAGAGCCTTGGGAGGAACTCTCACCCCCTTAGACTTCTTGAGCCGGGAGAGCAGTGCTTTCTTCATCTAGCTGCACAAATAAGACAACCAAGATTTTCCTACTACTACACTACTATGCAAGAGCTAAATATTTTTGGGTTTTTGTTTATGGAAGATTACTACTAAATTTGAGAAATAACTTGCAACAAAGGAGAGAAGAAGAGAGATTGTGAGCATGAAATGATTCTGATGGTTTTGGGTGTGGAGTTGAGCTCATAATGCAGGGGTATTTATAGGGGAGAAGGGCAAGTGGTGAACCCCACATGTAGGGGTCGGCCAACCCCCCATAGCACCAAAAATTTCAAATTTTGAATTCAGGCAGGGAATCTAGGAACATTGTGTAGACACTTTTCAGATTGTCCCCAAAGACCCCTCATTGGGCAACTCAAAACTTTAAACATGGTGTCATCAAGTGTGTGGTAAAGTTATGTCTAGGTGTGGACCAAAAGTAAATTGCTTTTCAGAGATTCCCCTGCCTAGTGCTTTGTGAAAGATAAAAGGTGAATGGCTAAAGTGGAGACATGTTCAAAGTGATTCCCATGGACCATGGGGACACTAAAGCATGTCTATGTGACCACTTTGCTGGCTTTGGGCTGGTAGTATGGTCCCTAAAGTAACCAACAAGAAAAAGAGCATCTCATGTCTACTGTGATAAAGCAAAGGACCTTTACTTTTAAGACTTTGGCTAAAGTGACATGCGTAGGATTTCTTAGTTGAACAAATGGGAGACAACACACTGCCTGGGGCTATAGTGTGGGGGTCGGCCGACCCCCACTTGGGCACCCCAGGGGTATCCAAGTGCTGGTCCTTAGTCTGGTCACTGAGCAAGGCTAAAAAGTGTGGTAGTGGGCCCACTGGTGGGGTCGGCCGACCCCACCTTGGGTACTCCACCAGCTCAGAATTTTGTTGCAGGTTATTCTCAATATTTTATTCACTATAACTTATTTATTTTGTCAAAATAAAATATATATAAAATTAAATCTAAAAATGCAATGCAAAAAATGCAAGAATTAAAATATAGAAAATAAATATGGATAAATACTGATTTACCTTACCAGCAAGGGCTCCATGTGTTAGGTCTGTAGAGCAGGACCTCTCCATCTTGTTTATTCTTGGGGTGCTTTGGATGGTCCCGGAGATGGGGACCGTGGTTGCACCTCTTTCTCCTGCCATATTTGCTTACCTTTGCCTTGAGGTTTAGCGGGTTCTTCTTTCTTCACTTCGGCCTTCTTGGTCGACTCGCTTTTCTTGTTGTTCCTTCGGTGCAGGTAGTAGCGAGGCTTGTTCTTTGGTTCTTCATTCTTAAACTGCATGTTAGTTTGATAACCATTGAATGGACATTTTACCTTCTTCCCTGGGAATTGGAAATGAATCTGGCCGGATCCCACGTGGATGATCGTATTAACTGTGTTGAGGAATGGTCTTCCTAGGATGACGGGGACTTCATTGTTGGACCCCATGTCCAATATGATGAAGTCGGCAGGGACGTACTCGTCTTGAACCTTGACAAGTATGTCTCTTGCCAGCCCCTCAGGGAACCATATCATCTGATCTGCCATCTACAAACGAATAAATGTGGGCTGCAAAGGCCCCCCTAACAGATTATCATATGTTACCTTGGCCATGATGTTGACACCTGATCCGAGGTCGTAGAAGACGTTGTGGAAGATCTGTGGTCTGATCTCGTAGGTGATGGTCGGTAGGCCTGGATCTTCCTTCTTGGCGATGAAGGGTGGATCAAGAAGATAGCCCTAGTTGGAGCATAGTGGAGGCTTACGAACCTCTTTGTTACCAATTTAACACTCTCAATTGGGTCTTCAGGTTTCCCTGGGATCTTACCTTGCTCGAAGGATGGGACAACTGCTGCTAACTGTGTTTCTAACATTTTATTAAAGCTCAATTGATTTTTCATGGCAGTTGTGAAGCTATCCATTTTCTCACTTAAATTTTTAAGAATCTTATCATTAGCCATCATTCTCTTAATAATACTATCATTGATTTTAGTTTGGCCTAAGACAAGATCTCTTAAAGAAGGTTGGTTACCATAAGAATTATTGAAATTATTGCTGTAATCGTTACCTTGGTTTCCTTGGTAGAAGAGGCGCGAGTTCCATCCTTGTTGTTGCTGTTGGGGCCGGTACCCACTGTTGTTATTGTTGTTGTTGTTGATGAAGCTCACTTCCTTCTTCGTTTTAGGACAATTGTTTCCCGACTGATCTTCTCCTCCGCATACCTCGCACGATGGATCAGCTTGACAGCTCGTGCGGTAGCGTGGGATTGAATGGCCTCTTGTTCCTTCTTGGAACCTTCTTCTATCTTCTTCATCAAGAGGTCCATTTTTTCTGAGAGCATGTCCACCTCATTAAAGGCGTGGACACCTCTCTTCTTTGGCTGAAGGCGTTCCTCATTCCATCCTTGGTTGGTGACCATCTTCTCTATGAGGTCCTTGGCATCCTTGACATTGTGTTGCAGGAATGCTCCTGCAGCTGCTGCATCAAGGTGACTCCTGGCCAAACCGGTCAGGCCATGGTAGAACCCTTGAATAATGAGCCATTCCTCTATCCCATGATGAGGACAGGTGCGAATGTACTCCTTGAGATGCTCCCATGCTTCAGGAATCGTCTCATCTACTTGCTGTTGGAAGCTCAAAATCTTTCCGCGAAAGGCGCTAGTTTTGCCCATCAGGAAGAACTTGTTCAGGAACGCGTTAGCACACTTCTCCAAGGTGGTGACTTCACTTTTGTTGGCGTAGAACCATTGGTTCGCCTTTCCCAATAATGAGGATGGGAACAGGCAAAGACGGATGGCGTCCACAAAAACATTCTTGATGGTGAAGGTGCCACACACCTCGAGGAAGTGTTGGAGATGAGCATTGGTGTCCTTGTGTGGCTTCCCACAGAACGGATTTGCTTGTACCATATTGATAAGCACAGGCTTGAGCTCAAAAGTCGCATCCTCCAAGTTTAGCTGCGGACTGGTGGCGACAAAGTCAGCCGACGGTGCAGAGTACTCAGAGATGCTCTTTTGGGCGGCCATAGCTTCCTTAATAATGGGTGCTGGGATTCCTTCCTCTGGCGGATTCTGGTCCGAGATGAACCTCTGAGGTGGAACTTGACGGCGTCTAGTTCTCCTCAAAAATTGCTCAGGATCTTCAACAAAGTTTGATGGCAATTGGAAACCGTTCATGCACCTACTAGCTTCACGATAATGAAAAACAAGACAGGTGAAGGGTAAAGCCCTAACACTAATTGATAACTAAATTAATAGTAGACTCCGGATTCACTTTTATTAAAGTTCCTAGGCTGACGCTTTCCCCGACAACGCGCCAGAAATGATTGTTGGCAAATCTTAACGCAATCACCAAAGGTAGGTGACAACGCAAGATATGTCTAGTGGTAAATTCTAAGTCTATTGGATAATTCCGCAAGCGCACAGAATATACCGTTGTTGCACTTCACCCGGAGTATTCCAAGGTATCGTAATTTATATTTTTCCAAGGGAAAGCTGTAGCTAGAAATATTTAAAAAAGGGTGTGAGATCCTTGTGTCTACTATAATCTAGTACCAACTAATGTAACAAGGGGGTAAACAAATAAATGGAAGGATATGTACTTGATCACACAACAATCCTAATCTGAAGGTAACTGATAGAGAGCTAGCTAGGTGGGAGGACAACGAGTGAGTAAAGGACTCCTATGTGTCTTGCTTTTACTTCTGTGCACTTAATCCTAATAGATAGATGACTTAAATTAGACTGGTGCCTCACTACATGTGTGGTGGGGAAAGGCGAGACAGTAGGAGACAAAACCCCTACTTAAGCGGCTATTCTCTTATGGGCGCCCTGCACTTTAATAACTAATCTGAACGTGGTGAGAACCTAATGACACCCAAGACCTGTCACCTCTCAGGAGTGCACTCACTCTTTCCGTGCTTACCAGCGACAATCAAAGGTAAGACTAAGCCTAAGCACCTTGCTTACACTTACTCTTTACACCTCTAACTAATGATAATTAGCCAGAGTTCCTATGTAAGATAGGACAATGATACCCACACAAGAGTGGTTCATAGGAAACCAACCCAACTAAGGCAACTATGCTACTAAAACAAGCACACAACAAGACTATAAAGACTATAGACTTGCACTAAGTAAATACTAAGTAAAGTAAAGCAAGACTAAATATATTAATAAAAGTAAAAGTCTTACAAAAGAGGAAAGGTACATGAGCTATACTAGACTCTCTAGAAGACGACTCCGGAGACCCCGAGCTTCGTTCGACTCGACTCTAACTCCACACTAGGCTAACTACTACTACCTAGCTTGAGCTTGGAATGTGACTTTTGTGTTGTGGTGATGCTTTTCAAGGGTGATGGCAGCCTCCTTATATAGGGGAAGGAGAGGGGGTGCCATGTCATCAATCCATGTGCTCCTTGATTTCCCACCCTTGGATGAATCGACCTTGAAACTGCCTCAAATGGACGTTGCTAATCAAGTGAGCTGCATGGTGGCATGCTGGAAGTCGGTGGAGTCAATCGACCTTGTGGGGCCCACAGGGGGGACGGCCGACCCCCTGACTGGGAGGTGGGCCCGGCTAGACCTTCTAGATGGTGTCCCCACCTGTCATCTAGATTGGCTCGGTCTTTTGGTAAAATGTTGTCACATTGCTTCCTTACATGTGGGCCCATGAATCCTTGTGCAATGAGCTTGAACCGTTAGATGTGAACACTTGCTGATCGGAGGGCTCATCTTCACTCCAGGGAGCATGACATGGATCACACTCGAAGGAGTGGCTCATGTGGGGGTTGGCCGACCCCTCATTGGGTCCCACCAAAGTGTATTTTTCTATTTCCTGAAATCACAAGCTAAGAGTACAAGTGAAACTAGTTATTGATAAAATTTGCTCATGTTATGCTATTCTTCCTTGGAACCGAGGCATGTTGATGGTGTTTTTGAGTTGGTATTTCATGGTATAACCACCATCAACACCCGGCAGGTGAGACGCTTCTCTGACCAGTAGTTAGAGAAGAAGAATGATAAGGAAAATAAGAAGACAACGGAGAGAAATCTCAAGCGTCAGGCGCTCGAACGACGCTGGGCTAAACATAAGCGCGACAAGCTTCCTATCGAGGAGTTCCCCCCGGAAGAAGATGAGGAGGGTGATGACGACGACGATGATGATGATGAAGAAGGGATGGCGGCGCGTCTCTCGCCCCATCTGCCTGCTTCTCCATGTGCTGACATGTGTTCTATGCAGGAGAACGTCCTGGAGCAGCCTGCCGCCTAGTCGTCGAGGGCGGCCTCGGGGCGGTCGCGGGAGAGAGGTCCAGTCGACCCCTTTACTTGTAGTGGGTCATCATCCCGCTGCGCGCATCATCCCGCCACGTGCGCGGCGGGACTCCACCAGCCTCGTCTCGAGGCCAGTCTGGTACACTGCCTCCCCGGACCAGGTCCTCAACGCAAGGCGAGTGGACCCGGGACCATGATGTCCTGGGAGGATGGGCGACGTCATCCTCAACGCCCGGGGTGCGAACCCGGGGCTAGGCAGCCTCGGCAGAGTAGGGAGGCCCGAGGACATCGACTGAGGCCTCAGGCGGCTCCGGATCCGGGAGGGGTACGGCCCAGAGGGGAGCCTCGAAGCCTCCTAACGGCTCAAGGGGGCCCAGAAGGGCGCCCGTCATCCCAGTGGGGTAAGTCTCGCTATCCCAAGTCTCTTTCTTGTCCTTGTCATTAGCGAAATTGCTAGATGTCCCTGCTTTTTTCTGTGTTTCCCAGGCTCAAGCACCCGGTGGAGGTGGCGGATCCTTCACCGGCTAAGCGGCTCAGGGTGGACGCAGCCATGAGGATGGCGGCTGCAACAGCAGGTGCGACCTCGAGACCCCTGTCATCGTTGGAGGCGGCCTAGTTATCGCAAGCCCAAGCGGCAATAGTCCGAGGCAAGCTGACGAGCTCTATTCTCGTTGTAGGCTCGAGCGGCTCGGGAGCCACGGTGGGTGATGAATCCGCACGGGGCCAAACGCAGGAGGTTTAGAGCACCACCCTGATCTTGACATCCGCGGTCCCTACTCCTGGCCAAGTCGAGGCCCCTGCTACTTCGCTCAAGGGGGAGCCCTTGGCAGCCGTGTGCTGGGGTCAGAAGACGTCCCGATCGTCCTTGAGGACGAGGAAGCCATGGTTCCCCCTCCTTCCACGGAGCAATGGGAGTCATGGCCTAAGGGACTGCACGAGGTAGAGGTGCAGCGCAAGCAGGAGCAGAACCTGCAGAAGCAGGAGGAGGAGCTGCGAAAGCAGTAGGAGGGGGAGCGGTTGGCCCTGAGCCAGCCCTAGCAGCAGCAGTAGGAGGTGGAGCGGTTGACCTCGAGCCAGCCCGAACAACAGCAAAGGGAGGGGGCAGAACAACTAGCGTGGAGCCAGCTGGAGTAGCAGCGCCAGCAACAACAGCAGCAACAATAGCAACAATAGCAGCAACAGCACCAGCAGGGGGACACGACTCCCGCGATCCCGTCACAACAACGATCAGACGAGCAGCAGGAGGCGCCGGCCGCCTCGAACCCACCGTGTCGGCAGCAGGAGGAGGCGGCATCTTTGAGAGCATCTCTTTCATGGCGGCAGGAGGAGGATGTGGCCCTGCAGGATGCAGGAGCGAGGGACGTCCAGCGGCCTGTGTCACCGGCCCTGCAGCACCCAGAGGCACTCGCGGGGGAGGACGCCTCGACACTGGAGAGGGTCGTCCAGCCAACTGTGCGCCCCATCCCAGAGGGGACCTTGACACCCAAGGTGGTGTCTTTTAGGCTGATGCCTCGGCCCTCGCCGCCTGGGCCATCCGCCGCCCGGGGTCCTTATATGGTCCCGACATGTATGCCCCTGGTTACTTCTTGAGGGGGAAGCAACCAGTGGGAGAGGCTGTGTCCTCGGGGGCTGGATTAGAGGTCGAGGTGCCCTTCCCCATGCTTATCGATCATGTGGCTGGCCACGACGGTTCACAAGAGCTGGTGGACACCATCGCAGCACGTGTACAGGATAGGGTTGACGCCGACCTCCCCTATTGGGGCCAAGACGTCCTCTAGTTCTGTGACCCGACGGACCCTAACGTGGCCTTGTAGGAGATGAACGACCTGAAAGAGGTCGAGTGTTGGGAGCACGTGGAGGAGTTCTGGGCCTGGATGCAGCACGCCATGAAGGTGGTTGTCGATGTCGCCAGCGAGGACCTTTCGAGGGCCTTTGCAGTACGTGATTCTCCTTTTTTGAGTTTCTGATTCAGATTGTTTTTCGCATGAGATTTATTTTCGTGTGTCGTATGCTCAAGACTTGAGGGGACGCTCCCAAGACATGTCCCGGTTCATTCATATGTCCAAGGGTGGATGAGGGAGAGTCCCGCTGTTGCAAGACCAGCTCGAGACGGCCAAGGCCTAGGAGGAGGCGACCAAAGCCAGGGAAGAGGTCGAGGCGGCCCATGGGGAGGCGTCCCAGGCCAAGGAGGAGGCCACTCAAGCCAAGGATGATGCCAGTCGGGCCCGCGCAGACGCGCAGAAGACCATCGAGGCCCTCTCCTCCTCGGAGGGATGTGTCAAGTCGCTCGAGGGGGAGCCTCGAGAAACCACGGAGCGCATCAAAGGGCTCGAGATGGACATCGCCTAGGTTTCCCAGGCTCACGACGTCCTCAATGTCTCAACCGGGGAGGAGAAGCGTCGCACTGACGCCCTTGCTGTCGATGTCGCCACGCTGAAGGGGACCGTTCTACAGAAGGAGGATGCCATTGCCCTGGCCGGCAGGACGATTGAGGACCTACGGTTTAGAAGACAGAGGCGGTTCGCGCCTTCAAGGCAGCCCAAGGAGCGCGACAAGGTAGTAGACGCGCATGCTTCCCTTAACACCCACTGCACTGGTAGGTCTTCTTTTCTAGTTCTGAGTTTCTTGTCTCTGCATCCTCGCTTGTCATGATTGACTCCTGCTCTTGCTTCCAGACCTCAAGGCTGATATACTCGCTGTCTGGACATCTTCCAAGGCGCTGCAGGAGGGCCTTTTGGCTGAGGCGGCATTGACCAACAGGCTCCGCACCGTGATCAGCGGTCTCTGTGACTCGTGGGAGCTCAAGCCCACGGAGGAGGCTGGGGAAGAGGTACGCGGGACCGCTGTCATCGACTGGCTATACTACCTCGGGGCCACCATGAGGGATCGCGTCTGAGATCCACTTCACACCGGCGTGAAGTGGGCGATGGCGGTCGGCTATTCCGGCTTCACGTATGATATGGGCGTCATCTCCCATGGCTTCATCTCCGACCCCATCAAAATAGACGTCAAGAATGAGGAAGTGCATCGGGCCTTTATCGAGATGGCCGAGGAGCCAAGGGAGTGGTTGGCGAAGCTGTTCGAGCCCGAGGTCCTTCCTTTCGATGGTGAAGAAGGCATCAGCGACGAGGGTGATGGCGATGAGGGCCTGTGAGCCAAAACTGGGCAAGAAGGCCCATGTAAATAAATTAGTTTTTGAGACATCGTGGCCTTGAAGGCCTTAAAACACATGCATTATGCCGGATGCCTTTTGGATGTTTTTATCTCGAGCTTCTTATCTCCTTTTTTGCTTGATTCTTACTTTTACTAAGTTTTTGATGCAAGCTCGAGTCCCTCGAGGGGGAGCGAGTGGAGGTGCCGTAGCGCAGGGGCGTAGGCGAGCTCCCAGCTCGATAACCCTCAACCCTTAGGGATTTTGAGGCGTTTTCGACTAAGTAAAAGTAAAACGTCGAAGCACAAGAGAGGAAGAAGGACGTCGAGTTTTGAAAAAACGTGCGAGTTTTTCGAGGACTTTGGGGGGTTCCCCCTTGTAGCCCTCGAGGGAGGCTCGACTCTGAGGAAGCAGAGTCGAGGCTATCTTACATGAACAAATAAGAAAATATGCTAAATCAAAGTTGTTTTTTGTTTATTCATTCATGATGCCATAGCTATACAAAATGCGAGGAATGTACAAGGCCTCGAGGCCCTAGGGTTAAAAGCGACATAGCTGTTCGATGTTCCATGCGTTGGTGAAGGTCTCGCCCTTGTCGTTCGACAGCTTGTAGGTCCCTGGCTTCAACACCTCGGTAATGATGTAGGGACCCTCCCATGGTGAAGTTAGCTTGTGGCGACCCTTGTTGCTCTGTCGTCGTCGGAGGATGAGGTCGCCGACTTGGAGGTCCCTTTTACACACATGCTTGTCGTGGTAGTGCCGCAACTTCTGCTGGTACCGTGCTGAGTTGAGGAGGGCCATGTCTTGAGCCTCCTTGAGCTGGTCGACAGCATTCACAAGGGCCTCCTTGTTCATCTGCTCGTTGTAGGCCTTGAGTCAAGGGGACCCGTATTCGAGGTCAGTGGGGAGGACGGCCTTGGACCCATAGACCATGAAGAATGCGATGAATCTCATGGCCCGACTTGGTATCGTCCTTAGGCTCCATAGGACCGAGGGCAGCTCGGCGGCCCACTTCTTCTCGTACTTGTTGAAGCGGTTGAAGATCCTTGGCTTGAGACCCTGCAAAATCATGCTGTTGGTGCACTCGACCTGGCCGTTAGTTCAAGGGTGGGCAACTGCGAACCAATTCACACGGATGTGGTGGTGGTCGCAGAAGTCCAAGAACTTCTTATCGGTGAACTACGTGCCCTTGTTAGTGATGATGTCGGTGAAGAATGAACCGCCTACTCGGATCGAATGTTGGTGATGGGTTGAGCCTCCATCCACTTGGTAAACTTATCGACGATGACCAGCAAGTGCGTGAAGCCCTCGGTTGTCTTCTTTAGGCATCCAATGAGATCGAGCCCCACACGATGAACGGCCAGGTGATGGGGATCATCTAGAGAGTGTGGGCAGGGAGGTTCATTTGCTTGACGTAGAATTGGCACCCCTCGCATGAGCGAACAAGGTTGATGGCATCGAGACTGCGGTCGGCCAGTAGAAGCCCTGCCGAAAAGCATTTCTGACGAGGGTCCTTGGTGCAGCGTGGTGGCCCAAGCCCCCGAGTGTAAATCCTTGAGTAGCTTCCTGCCCTCCTCGATGGTGATGCAGCACTAGAGAATGCCCATGGGACTGCGTCGATAGAGCTCTTTGTCATCGCCAAAGAGAACATAGGTTTTGACCCGTCGAGCGATCCATCGAGCCTCAGTCCGATCCACTGGGAGCTCCCCTCGAACAAGATAGTCAAGGAAGGGTGTGCACTAATCAGGTTCAAGACTTGGAGGTGGGATCGACCTCTCGATCTCCATGACCTCGGCCCCGGTCGAGGGGGCCTTGGTCAAGGAGGAAGGCTCGATAGCTTCCAGAGTGGCTTCAGCCCCCGAGCCCTAGTCAACGGAGGGCTTGGACAGGTCCCTCAAGAAGACGTCAGGCGGGACGGTGCCTCGAGTGTTGTCGGCGGCTTTGTTGTACCTTCGTGAAATGTGGTTGAGCTCGAGGCCATCGAACTTGTCCTCCAGCCTGCGAACTTCCTTGTAGTAAGCCTCCATCTTGGGGTCATGGCAGCTTAAGGCCTTCATGACCTGGTTGATTATGATTTGTGAATCACCGCGAACGTCGAGGCGTCGGACCCCGAGCTCGATGGCAATATGCAGGCTGTTGACGAGGGCTTTGTACTCAGCGATGTTATTCGAGGCGAGGAAGTGGAGCCGGATGATGTAGCGCATATGGACGCCTTGTGGCAAAATGAAGAGTAGGCCTGCGCCCACTCCTGTCTTCATCAGCGAGCCATCGAAATACATCGTGCACATCTCTGCCTGAATCTGCGTCGGAGGGAGCTGGGTATTGGTCCATTCGGTGACGAAATCTGCGAATACCTGAGACTTGATGGCCTTGCACAACATGTAGGTGAGAGTCTCGCCCATGAGCTGGACCGACCACTTGGCGATTCTCCCCGTGACTTCCTGGTTCTGAACTACCTCTCTAAGGGGGAAAGATGAAACCACAGTCATCGGATGGCCGATGAAGTAGTGTTGGAGCTTGCGTCGCGTGATGATGATGGCGTAGAGCAGCTTCTAGATCTGTGGGTAGCGAATCTTGGTCTCTGAGAGCACCTTGTGCTAGGAATATGCCCTAGAGCTAATCATGAGATGATGATATTCTGATTGTATCCATGATTAATAAAATGTTCATTGAATATCCATTATAGACAACTTGTATTGATTGGCAATTATGTGAATTGTTTGTGGAACTCAATTACTTGAATGGTTATTCTAAAGTTGTCCCTGGTCGGCGTTCTTGTGAGAACACACTTGAATATTAGACCAGCACATGTATTAGTTGATGGCTATGTTTCACAAATCATGGACATGGAGATGTCAAACTAATAATGTGGGCACATGTGAGACATGTAAGCTGGACTGACCCGACATGAGAAAGTCTCTATTCACGTCATATACGTTATGTCCTTAGACCTAAGATTGTGGTATGTACTCAAGATGTGAAACGGCCTACTTAGGGACTGTCAAACGCTACTCCGTAACTAGGTAGTTATAAAGTTAGTCTTCGGGTGGTCGGGAAGCATGCTATAGACATAGACAATCAAGATGGAATTTGCCCCTCTCTACTCGAGAGAGATATCACTGGATCACTCAAGTGATTGGATCAACAAATGCATGGTCGTGCTTGGGTTAAGTGTTAACTCACGAGTTGAACCATATATCGAGTGGCAAAGGGAATAACTTGTATATGGTCGTAGTGGTTCATCTGATATGATCTTTGCATGCACGTAGGAGTTGTCACGCCTTGCTAGAGGCCGCTGTCAACTATTGGGCGAGTAGGAGTACTCGGCCCATGTCAATGTGTGCGTGAAACCATAGGGTCGCACGCTTAAGGGGCTGGAAGCCTAATTCAGGTCGGACCCGAATTAGACAAGGCTTAGGGTTACTAATGGGCCTCCAACTCATGAGCTCATTGGGGACGCCTATATAAGCAAGGGGTAGGGCGCGCGGTTAGGGTTGGATGCCTTTGACAGCCGCCGTCGCCCTCCCTATGCTCGCGCCTTCTGTTCCTCGTGGACCTAGCAGTCCGAAGGCGCATCGCTTCTTCCCTGTACGTGTGGGATACCTCGGAGGTGCTGCATCTGGAGCACTGGGACAAACCGCACGAGGGGATTGATGTGACGGACGACCACGCAACTGCACTGCCTGCTACGATGCGTACGACTACATCAAGTCGTCTTTCACTGCATCCGCGCGTCTAGTGGTAATCCCATGACCTGTAACTAGCAGTAGATCATGGTTTATGAGGCAGAAGAGTTTTGTTTTCTGGCTAGCGTAGCACCCTCATAACCTTTCAATGGTATCGGAGCTATAGCTACTCGTTATAGGTTCGGTTGATGCCATATAGATGATATGCAGAGAAAGTAGATGTGATCTGCTAGTCTTGGTTACACAGTTTGATTAGATCAATTGTGAAATGAGGTGGTAGATGGAAACTCAATCTGTTTTCGTGCTCTTGATGCGTGGGCATAGATCAATGAGATTGATCTAGTGAAAATAGAGGGACTCCGAATGGGACAGTCGTTGCTACCTGTCGTAGCGCATAGAATCGTTCTACGCCTAACTTGTTTTTGTAGGGTCTGTTGTGGATTGGTATGGCCCATGTGTATGTATGTAATTCATTCATGGCCTGCGTGTCATGTAAGCAACACGGCTGGAGCCATATGTGTTGACATTTAATGTATTGGCCTGCGCGCCGTCTTGTGATCTTGCGACTATCTAATTAGTATAGTCTGTGATAAGATAGTTCTTGGAGGACTTATCAAAAGAAGGATGGCACACATGGATCGTGGAGATGGAGATCACCATGATGGGCAAGATGATGGAGATGGAGATCACCATTCATTAAAGGGCCATACCATGTCACTATGTGTGAATGTGATTCTCATTATTTGTTCTACTTTCACATGCTATTATGTTTTGTCTACGTGAGTGCGGTAGTGAAATAGAACGATCCCTCAGCAATGTTTAAGTTAAATTCTTCCCCAAACCTTGCACTGTCATAAGTCTTGTACAATCGGTGGTGGGTCTATGAAATTAGAGTGCCACTGGTTTTCCTCGACTAGGCAGGTTCGTATTGGATACTTACTGCAAGAAGGTTTGGTTACTTGAACAAGGTCATCCTAACGGTTAGGGATCTTGAAGCATGCAAAGGTTGAGTGCTTGGCATAGGGATGTTAGCCCAACAACAAGAGTCATATGAGATATGATTAGCAAGGTGTTGCTTACCGATCTACCATACCGACTAGCGGTGATGCTAAAGCTCACTGGTCGGGATGTTAGTTGTGGGTCTTGAATCACTAAGTATCAATTGAGGGATATTGATTTTAGTGGGAGTATATTCTATTTGATATAATTTACTCCTTCATGGATCATTGTCTTAGTATTTTGCATTACTTTTGTTGTAGATGGCCGTTCGCAATCAACCATTTTCTTTGCGTACAATTCTTGAGAAAGATAAGTTGAATGGAACAAATTACGCGGATTGGATCCGCAACCTAAGAATTGTTCTCAGGGCTGAGAAAAAGGAAGATATTCTAGACACCCCATTACCAGATGAGCCTGGTGAAAATGCACCTGCTGTTGAAAGAGCCGCTTACAAGAAAGCATACGGTGCTGATCTTGAAGTGAGTTGCCTTATGCTTGCTTGTATGGAACTTGATCTGCAGATGCATTTCGATAACAATCACTCAGTGAATGATATGATCGTGGCGCTTGAGGAGATGTTCTGCACACAGGCCAGAACTGAAAGGTTCAATGTCTCTAAGGCGCTTGTGGAAACCAAGCTTGCAAAGGGCGCAGCAGTAGGACCACACGTAATCAAGATGGTTGGTTACACTCAAAGGTTGGAGAAGCTAGGCTTCCCAATCGGCTAAGAGTTGGCCACTGATTTTATTCTCTTGTCTCTTCCGCCCAGCTATGGAAACTACATCTCGAACTACCATATGCATGGAGCGGAGAGAGGCTTGAGTGCACTGTGTGGTATGCTGAAAACAGCAGAAGCTGACATCAAGAAAGGTGCTAGCAGTAGCCAAGTGTTGGCGGTCCAGAACAGACCTCGGTTTAAGAGGTGGGGCAAGAAGAAGGGCAAGGCTAGAGATGAAATCTTTAAGCCAAACCCATCTACCGCTAAGGCTAGACCATCTGCAAATTTAGACTGCTTTTATTGCAAGGGGAAAGGTCACTGGAAAAGGAATTGCAAGGAGTACTTGGTGTCCTTGGAGAAGGATGGCGGCGGTAAAGGTATTACTGCTACTTGTACCCTTATCGTTCATGTTACGGACATTTTTCTCGCTAATTCATATATCTATTCCTGGGTATTTGATACCGGATCAGTTGCTCATATTTGCAATACGATGTAGGGAATGATAAGAAGTAGAAGCATGGAAAAGGGAGAGGTTGACTTCCGTGTGGGCAACAATGCAAGAGTTGCTGCGTTGAGTGTCGAGATGATGCAACTTCACCTGCCATCAGGATTTATCATGGAATTGAATAATTGTTATTTTGTTCCTAGCTTAAGTCGAAACATTATATCACCTTCATGTTTGATGAAGGATGGTTATTCTTTTGTGAGTAAAGACAATGGTTGTGTGATCTCCAAGAATGACATGTTTGTAGCTTTTGTATCCATTGTGAATGGATTATTTATTTTAAATCTTGATGATGCACCTGTCTGTAATGTTACTGCTAAACGGCCTCGGCTTAATGAGTGAAGTCCTACCTATATGTGGCATTGTCGCTTGGGTCATATAAGTGAGAATCACATGAAGAGGCTCCATGATGATGGTCTTCTAACTTTGTTTGATTTTGAATCATACGAGACATGTGAGGCTTGCCTGCTAGGCAAGATGACCAAGGCGCCATTCAAAGGATTTCCAGAGAGGGCATCTGACTTGTTGGAACTTGTACATACTAATGTATGTGGACCAATGAGCACGACAGCTAGAGGAGGATTTCTATACTTCATAACTTTTACTGATGACTTTAGTAGATATGGATATGTCTACCTAATGAAGCATGTCTGAAACATTTGAAAAGTTCAAAGAATTTCAGAATGAAGTAGAGAATCAAAATGGTAAGAACATCAAGGCCTTGCGATCTGATCGTGGAGGCGAATATCTAAGTCACAAGTTTAGCACTCATCTTAAGAGTTGTGGAATTGTTCCATAGCTTACGCCACCCGGAACGCCTCAGAGAAACTGCGTGTCTGAGCGATGTAATCAGACCTTGTTGGACATGGTTCGGTCTATGATGAGCCAGTCAGACCTACCTTTATCTTTTGGGGATACACTCTAGAAACAGTCGCTTTCACATTGAATAGGGTACCATCTAAGTCCGTAGTTAAGACACCATATGAGATGTGGACTGGTAAGAGTCCCAGTTTGTCTTTTCTGAAAATTTGGGGTTGTGAAGTTTATGTCAAACGATTTATATCAGATAAACTAACACCCAAATCGGACAAGTGCATTTTCGTGGGATATCCAAAGAAAACTTTAGGGTATTATGTCTATTACCGGACAGAGGGAAAAGTGTTTGTTACTCGAAATGGTGTTTTCTTAGAGAAAGAGTTTCTCAAAACAGAAAAGAATGGACAAAAAGTGTATCTTGAAGGAGTTCAAGATGAGCCAGTAGGGACTGACTCTACGAGTGATGCTATTGTAGCAGAGCAAGTTGAGACACCTGTTGGCAGTGGAGACACCGCCACAACCATGAAGATCAGCAAGACTTCATGCATTGCGTGGGGATTTGTTATTGTTAGACGATGACGAACCCGCGGATTATGCGGAAGCTATGATGGATCTAGATTTTGAGAAATGGCAAAGTGCCATGAGATCTAAGATAGATTCCATGGAGACAAACAAGTTTGGAACTTGGTTGACCCACCTGAAGGGGTTAGACCCATTGAGTGCAAATGGATCTTCAAGAAGAAGAAGGATATGGATGGAAATGTTCATGTCTATAAAGCTCGGCTTGTCGCAAAGGGTTTTCGGCAAGTTCAAGGGGTTGACTATGATGAGACATTCTCGTCGGTAGCAATGCTTAAATCTATCCAGATCATTCTAGCAATTGCTGCATATTTTGATTATGAGATATGGCAGATGGATGTTAAAACAGCCTTTCTAAATGGGTATTTAGAAGAGGACATGTATATGATATAGCCCGAAGGTTTTGTTGATCCTGATAATGCTGAAAAGATATCCAAGCTTAAGAAATCTATTTATGGGTTAAAGCAAGCATCTCGGAGTTGGAATCTTTGTTTTGATGAGGTCATCAAAGGGTTTGGCTTCTGTCAGAATGAAGAAGAACCTTGTGTTTACAAGAAGGAAAGTGGGAGCGCTGTTGTGTTTCTGATCTTGTATGTGGATGACATACTATTGATTGGGAATGATATTCCTATGTTGCAATCTATAAAGACTTCACTGAATAATAGTTTTTCTATGAAGGATTTAGGAGAAGCAACATACATCTTGGGCATTAAGATCTATAGAGATAGGTCAAGAAGGCTGATAGGATTAAGCCAGGGTACTTACATTGACAAGATGTTGAAGAGGTTCAACATGGAACAGTCCAAGAAAGGGTTCTTGCTTGTGTCACATGGCGTGCGCTACAGTGATAAGCAGTGTCCTTCCACTGATGCTGAGCGCAACCGCATGAGTAAGGTTCCATACGCTTCGGCAGTTGGTTCCATCATGTACGCCATGATATGTACTCGTCCAGATGTAGCCTATGCTCTAAGTGTTGCGAGCAGGTATCAAGCCAATCCTGGTGAGAGTCACTGGACGTTGGTTAAAAAAATTCTTAAGTACTTACAAAGGACTAAGGATGTGTTCCTAATCTATGGAGGTGAGGAGGAGCTCGTTGTAAATGGTTACACCAATGCTAGCTTCCAAACCGACGGGGATGATTCACTATCTCAATCAGGTTTTGTGTTCACAATAAATGGTGGTGCAGTTAGCTGGAAAAGTTCCAAGCAGGAGACGATGTCTAATTCTACAACAGAAGCCGAGTATATTGCAGCTTCTGACGCTGCAAAGGAAGGTGTCTGGTTGAGGAGGTTCCTCATTGATCTTGGTGTGTTTTCGAATGCGTTGGGCCCATTGAATTTACATTGTGATAACAATGGGGCAATTGCACAGGCTAAGCAGCCTAGGGATCAATAGAAGAGCAAACATGTACTCCGGAAGTTTCATCTCATTTGAGAGTTTGTGAAACGAGAAGAGATCAAACTATGCAAAATACATACGGATTTGAATATAGCAGATCCTTTGACAAAGGCTCTTCCACAACCTAAGCATGAGGCGCACATGAGGTCTATGGGGATTAGACATCTAAGAGATTAACTCTAGTGCAAGTGGGAGACTGTTGGGAATATGCCCTAGAGCTAATAATGAGTTGATGATATTCCGATTGTATC
Source organism: Bothriochloa decipiens (assembly GCA_023333625.1). Lineage (NCBI taxonomy): Eukaryota > Viridiplantae > Streptophyta > Magnoliopsida > Poales > Poaceae > Bothriochloa > Bothriochloa decipiens. The sequence goes on from CM041634.1 coordinate 27,003,658, forward strand.
CATGATTAATAAAGTGTTCATTGAATATCCATTATATGATCTTTGCGTGCACGTAGGAGTTGTCACGCCTTGCTAGAGGCTGCTGTCAACTATTAGGCGAGTAGGAGTACTCGGCCCATGTCAATGTGTGCGTGAACCCATAGGGTCGCACGCTTAAGGGGCTGGAAGCCTAATTCAGGTTGGACCCGAATTAGACAAGGCTTAAGGTTACTAATGGGCCTCCAGCTCATGAGCTCATTGGGGACGCCTATATAAGTAAGGGGTAGGGCGCGCAGTTAGGGTTGGACGCCTTTGATAGTCGCCGTTGCCCTCCCTACGCTCGCACCTTCTATTCCTCATGGACCTAGCAGTCCAGAGGCGCATCGCTTCTTCCCTATACGTGTGGGATACCTCAGAGGCGCTACATCTGGAGCACTGGGACGAACCGTGTGAGGGGATTGACGTGATGGATGACCATGCAACTGCACTGCTTGCTGCGACGCGTACGACTACATCAAGTCGTCTTTCGCTGCATCCGCGCGTCTAGTGGTATCCCGTGACCTATAACTAGTAGTAGATCCTGGTTTATGAGGCAGAACCACTCAGGATGATGAACCTCCTTGATGAATTCGACCGCCAAAAGCTTGTTGACCTCCTCCCCAATGATCTTGCACTTCTCCTCATCGAAGCGACGCAAGCATGCTTCATCGGCTTGGAGCCGGCCCGAATCTCAGAGGTGTGCTAGGCGACTTCCCTCGTTATGCCCGGCATATTCAGACTCCATGCAAACCTGTCAGTGTTCACGCGGAGAAAGTCGACGAGCACTGCTTTCTATTTATCGCTGTGGGTGGCACTAATCGTCAATGCTTTCCCATCGGAGCTGCTCGGGTCGAGGGGGATCTTCTTCGTGTCCTCTGCCGGCTCGAAGTTGCCAGTGTGGCGCTTGGAGTCAGGGGCCTCGGCGGCCAACCTGTCAAGGTTGGTTGCGATCGCTGTGGACTCCTCAATGGCCTCCCTGTTCTCGACGCATTTGGCGTCGTAGTCGTAAGCGTGCTCATGGGAGGGGCCGACGGTGATCATGCCTTTGGGTCCCGGCATCTTGAGCTTGAGGTAGGTGTAGTTGGGGATGGCCATGAACTTGGCATAGCTCGGCGTGATATGTGCCGTGGAAGTTGACCACGTCGAAGGTGAGGGTCTCCTTTTAGAAGTTCGAGGAGCTGCCAAGCAGACGGGGAGGTCGATGCGGCCGACGGGGTAGGCCTTCTTCCCCGGCATGACTCTGTGGAAGGCCCTGGTGCTGGGGTTGAGCTTCTCCCTTGGGACTCCCAGAAGGTCGAGGGTCTTGGTGTAGATGATGTTGAGGCTGCTTCCTCCGTCCATGAGCACCTTGGTGAGGCGGGTGTTGACGATGATGGGATCGACGACGAGCGGGTACACTCCTGGCCTCAGGATGTAATCTGGATGGTTGTCACGATTGAACATGATGGCCGTACAGGGCCAGTCGAGGTAGTGTGGGGTCGCAACCCGTGCCGAGAAGACTTCTTGATGCTCCCTCTTGCATTGGCGTGAGGTGAGCTAAGTCGAGGGCCCCCCGTAGATCATGTAGCAGTCGTGGACCTCGGGGAAGCCATCCTCCTTGTCACCGCCCTGATCCTTGGGCTCATCCTTCTTGTCGCCCTTCCCAAGACCTAGGCTATCGAAGTACTTCTTGAGCATCTTGTAGTCCTCGAGGTTGTGGTTTGCCCCTCCCTTGTGATAAGGGCAGGGCTCCTTCAGCATCTTGTTGAAGATACCCCCTTCGAGGGGGCCTCGAGGCTTCTTGCGCTCGGCGACGGTGACAAGGTCATCGATGGGGGCCTCGCACTTGCCTTGTCAGTCCTTCTTCTTCTTGTTGTTATTGTTTTTCTTGGCGCCCTTGGTGGAGCTCTTGGGTTTGGCCACTTGTGCCTTCCCCTTATCTTTGCCATCACCAAAAAAGGCGCCGACCGCCTCCTCGCCCGCTGCATAGTTAGCGACGATGTCCATCAGCTCGTCAGTGGTCTTGGGGATTACGGCCCAGCTCTCGGACCAGCTGCTTGCAAGTCGTGCCCGAGATGAATGCAAGGATGACATCCTAATCGGAGATATGGGGGAGCCCGGTGCGTTGGTTGGAGAAACATTGGGCGAGGTCACGGAGGGACTCCCAGGCTTCTATTTGCAGTTGTGGAGGTCCTAGGAGTTCCCGGGGCACACGTAGGTTCCCTTGAAGTTCTCCTCGAACACCTGACCATGTCGACCCAGTCGTGGATCTGATCGTGGGGAGCTCCTCGTGCCACCTTCGAGTGGTGTCGAACAGGAACAGAGGGAGCTGGTAGATGATGGCGTTGTCATCGCGTGCTCTACCCAACTGACATGCCAGCCAGAAATCGGCCAACCATAGCTCGGGCTTGGTCTCGCCGTTGTACTTAGTGAGGCTCGAAGGAGGGCGGAATGGCGATGTCAACGACATGCTTCGAATCATCCTGCTGAAGACTCAAGGGCCTGGCGGCTCGAGAGATCGATGCCGGTCCTCATCGCTGTCATAGCACCCGCCCCTGTGCGCGCTATAGCATCGTGCCTTGGTGTCACCGCTGTTGCGTCTGCAGTTTTCATTGATGTCATGGTGCGTGTCTCGAGGCTCGTGATTGTCGAGGAGGCACTCTCGAACAGGTACCGCCTTCTTCTACTGGGGAGCAGCCTCCTAGTGGACAGAGCCCTTCCTCTCATGTCGGGAGGGGTCGACAGGTCATTCCGAGGCCACCCCTCGATGCCTCGAGGCTGAGCTCTCGGCCTGTTGTGTAGTGGCCACCTTGAGGAGGCCCTGAACTTCTTCCCTGATGCATCAAGCATCAGGGTTCGAGGGGGTTGGCATGTTGCGGAGGAGTATGGTCGCCGCAATGACATTCTGGCTGGCGCGGTTGAAGATGGGATGCTCGACCAGGCCTCCTCTGACGATCTGCCGGTGGACTTCTTGAGCCCTAGCTCGGGCCCTTTCGCCGAGCGAATGTCCATGCTCCTGCCCGAGGGTCCACTCGAGCTAGCATAGATGCTCCCGATCCTTGTCGAGCTTAGCCCGCAACTCGTGGACTTGCACGAGCTGGGCGTCTTGGGCGTCCTGGGGCAACCGCGCGTCGTTAGGCGCGGCTGGCGGTGGCTCCTCCCAGCCCTGTGCAAAGAGGGCTCCTCCTACCACAGCTGCGACTGCGGCCGTGTGCAAAGAGGGCTCCTCCTACCATAGCTGCGACTGCGGCCGTGGCCATAGGGTCGACGGTGTCATCACTCGACGCAACTTCATTGTCGATACGGAAGCACTCGCACGTAGGGTCATAGTTGTCGGAGTCGGAGTCAGGGCTGCTAGAGTAGAAGACAGGGAACTGGCCACGTCGCTCCTCCTCTAGCTGGCGCCACATCGTGCTGACGGCGTACCGCCTCAGGCCAGGTGCTCGCACGAAGCTGGAGTCCTCTGAGGCCGGCGTAACCATTGCCAAGACCATGGTGGCACGCTGGAGTGGCCCCTAAAAAGCCACGCACGCTGTTGGTGCTTCTTAGCGTAAGCAAAAAAGTCCGTAAGCGTGCAGAAGTACCGTTGTAGCCTTCACCCAAAAGTATTTAGGGTATATTATTTCCATAGGGAATGAAAGTGTAAGAGATCTCTAAACTAGTTCTCCCAGAAAGATAAGATGAAGAGTAGCTTGGTTAGAGAGGTTCTTCTAAGGTCAAACGAATATAAGCGATGGTAACTTTCCCACTACTTGCTTGCTTCAGGCCCACTGACGCACTTGGTCTGCCAAGCAATACCAGTATCAGCGCTACTCCATGGCCAAACATGGGGAATGCTGGTACGAGTGGACAGGGCTGTCATCACCTGCCACCTACCCCTCTGCCCGTGGGCGCGTGCAACACACGAAGGTAGACTTTGACCTAGACACCACATTTGTGAAGGCGACTACTACTCTAGCGGTGATCAGGAACATCTGTCTCTATTAGGAGTCCTCTTACTAGAGCATCCGTCCAAAGGATGAACGATGATCCCACAAACAAGTAGCTTTATGAAAGTACATGCTTAATGAATTAAACCAAAGTTAAACATGAACTTCTTACTTCAAGTAGCAAGACGATCGTAGAGGTACAATTTGGAGCGAGAGCCGACAAGCCTGGCACTTCGTCCACCCGGAGGTAGAACTGCTTCAACTCCGCTCTTACTCCATCTCTTTCCCTCTCTCACTCCCTATAATAATTTAGCTAGAAGCTAATGGAATGGAGCTTGCTCTTCCTCTCTACATTGTGACCTCTTTGTGTTGGTGAATGAATGATGTGTGAAGAGAGGAGGCCTCCTTTTATAGCTTGAGAGGAGGGGGCTCTATGCAAAAGGTTCTTCCTCACATGGAAGGATCCAAACCGACCTCCAAAGGGCGGTTTACACTTTCCATTTGCGCTGATCGTAGTGGGACCTTCTGGAGGGAACCGTCATGCGCACCGCCTGAGAAAACTGGGCCCCGAAGGGGCCACCAGGGGACCGGCCAACCCTGGGCACCCCTAGTGGGGCCAAATGGCAACCGCCTTCGCGTGGCTGGTTCACCTCTAGGCCTGGACATCCCCTGTGGTTACGATTAGGCCCAGGTATGCGCCGAAGGTGGGCTCCTTTGCTATCTTTGGTTGCGTATTTCCTGAATTCGCATTTCGCCTTTACGCTTTCCAATTGGTGTTGTGCACTTCCACTTGTTTCACCATAAATCCTGTAAAAACATAAACACTAGGGGTACAAGTGGAACTCTATTAATAGCATATGTCTATATGTTATGATATGATAGTTTCTCTCCTTTTACTTATAAGTTGGTGGTTAAAAATGATCCATAAGGACCGCCAACATGCGCGCTCATACCTGCGGTCATGGCGGAGGAGTACGACCTGGCAGCATTGTCCAGGCCGAACGGGAATGGCCATTGTGCCACGAACAACACGTGGGGCAGCAAGTTAGGCGGTGCTGGAGCCGCGCCCACCGGGGAGGCTGTGCCTGGTCCCCTCGGCAAGCGCAATGTGAAGGTGAAGTCGGGGTCGGCGTCGAGTCCCCCCAGCCCCTCCTCCGCCCCCAGGTGTAAGTCTGCCAGGTTCCCAACCAGGGACCTTGCATCCTCCGTCGGGTGAGTAGAGGCCGAAGTGGAAGTCGACTCGCCCGCTGAGCGGTGATGATGGTTGCGCCGGCCACGCCCCTCCTAGGCGTGAAAGCGTGATGACAGGACCGACGAGGGGCCCGTTGCGGGGACCCGGGGTTTTCTTCGTTCGGATCACCGACCGAGAGCAGGACCATGTCAAGGCCATGGCCAAGAGACATGAACTCTAGACTCCTGAACCAGATCACCGTGGCGAACGAAAGTGAAGGTGTGGTGTCTGCCATCAGGAAAATGGCGTGAAACGCTTGGTGACACGCAGATCCCCTACCTGGTGCGCCAACTATCGGTGTCATGACCCCGAGGGCCTAACACCAACAAGTAACTACATGCTATGTGCTCCCTAATCCGGATGGTGGTGCAAGAACACACGATTTATCCTGGTTCGGGCAAAGAAGGCCCTACGTGCAGCGGGAGGGAGATTGTATTATCTTGCACCGAAGTGCTTGTACACGGGAGATACAAGCAAGCATATGCGAGGTGGCGGAGAGCAAGGCCTAAGTCTAGAGCTGCTAGTCCTATGCCTTGCAATGAGCGTGGTGGAGCTAAGTGAGCTTGAGCGAGTTCACCTGCCTCTCAGCTATCCCTGCACCCCCTTTTATAGTCCAAGGAGGGGTATGTGTATACAAGAAACCCTAGCGGCACTGTGAGGGCTATTGTAAGCCATGATGTTGAGGAGCGATCATGTCGTTGACACTGTAGAGGCATGCGCGGAAGTGAAGTCGAGCCCTGTAGCAGCGTGCGTGATGATGAGATTCGTCTTCCTGAGATGTCACGGCGAAATCGGTGAGTTACCGGTCCTGATGATGATGCTGGCGTGCCTCAGCGGCTTGGTGAAAGACGTGACCTCCTATTAAGGGCGTACGGTTTGTAGCAGACGGCGTATAGGGAGTGGCTAAATCACTAACTAGGGCCGCCGAGAGCCTGCATCGAGGGGTACCCAGGGGGCCTCGAGGCCGTGTGGATAAGCATGGACCCTGGGAATCTCGGTACGGATGTTGACATTTGCGTTTCGAGGGGGTGCCCGATAGGGCACAGTGCTTGGTACGGAGGAACAGTGGCTTGTACAAATCAGCGTTTCCCCGGGGATGGGAGGTAAAAGGTGGACGTGGCCTTTGTACTTGCCCATCATCACCATCGCTGTAGCCATGGGGGTTGGCAGGGGCAGGTGAAGGGCATTAAATGCCCTGACTCCCATACAGAAGTAGGTGGATTAGGAGAGTGTAGCAGTCGACGGGGGGTCATTCGCTCGCACGGACTTCCGTCATTCGAGGGGGTGCTCGGTCAGGCCTCGTTGCTCAAGGGGTCCCATCAAGCTAGCGTCTTCCTGGGCCGTCGAGACCCGTTCATGGGCCGGCCTAGGGTGACTTAGCACCTGGGCTGTATCCTTGAGCATCCGGGCCCGATTCTGCTAGGGACCATAGTTGGGGATCATGGCGAGGGGTTTTTGTTGATGGTGTTGTGATCAACCTGTTAGATCGAGGGTTAAGGGTACCCCCTTATCCAGGTACCCAACATTCAATCATGGTGACAGGAATAGGGCCTACAACTTCATTTAGCCAAATTTCAATCTAAACTCACTACTGTTGGAGCTAACAAACTCAACCATGCAGGCAGACTGACTTACGTCCAATCGGTGCTTTCTTTGATTCCTATTTACTACATGTCTACTATGTTTTTCTCTAAAGAATTTGTTCACAAAATTAATCTATTATCAAAAGACGAGAACCCCACTTCTCCCATTATATACAGGTCTTGGGATGACATTAGCCAGAACACAGAAAATGGAGGTCTGGGAGTCAGAGATTTGGAAATGGTCAACAAAAGCCTCATCCTCAATGCTGCTTGCAACTAGCTACTAACAAAAACCCAATGCTCACCGCAGTTCTCAAATCCAAATATTACCCTCATTCTTCTTTTTGGACAGCTACAAATACTAGCACTCGATCCATATTTTGGTCTTCTATTATGAAGGTAAAATAGGAACTTCACAACAATGTCTTCCTTCAATTGCATGCAGGGAATAGTTCCATTTGGTCTGCACCTTGGTGCCCTATCTGGAACTCCATTTACGATCATATGAAGAGTCTAGTGATAGTGAACCCCCTCCCTTCCATTGTTTCTGATCTCTGGACTGAAAACACTCAGAACTGGGATCTGCAACTTATTAATAAAATATTTGATTATGAAGCAGTGCAAGCAATCACTTCTACCATCCCAGTGCCTTCATCAAGTCAGGATGCCCTATGATGGATTGCAGCACCTAAAGGGAATTACACCTCTAAGGAAATCTACAAAACTCTCTAAAAATAATGTGATTCAGCTTCCTCTGTAGGGCTCAAGAAGCATTCAACTGCAGGCTAACCAAATCCTATGCAGGGTCTAGAAAACTAAAGCACTACCTCCGCTAATCAAGAAGAGCACTATCTACAGGTGAGAGGGCTTCTCGGTGTGCCCACCACATAGACAAACATTGTGCCACCTGTGGGCAAATAGAAAATGACTTTCACATCTTATTCCAATGCGCTCTCCCAACAGAGGTATGGGCAACCTTTAACCCTCCTTTACATACTGCAACGCTACCTCTAGAAGAGGATGGCATACAAACTACCCAATCTAATGTTATTTCCAATACTTCCTCTGATTCTGCTCTACAAACTTTTATGCTAACCATGTGGTATCTTTGGAAAGCCAAGAATGATTACCGTTTCAATCGTAGGGAATGGAAAGCTACCCAAGTTCACCATGCAGTGGAGGCTCACATTCACACCCATAATACTACTCTTGCTTTGCAGGGAACAAGCTCTAACACCATTACCATTGCATCCAGCTCAAATCAAACAGGTGCAAGTGCAAGGCCTATTCACATGGCCACATCCGTGGATTCAACACCAGTGACCACTCCAGAAATTCTATGCTTTGTGGACACCTCAACATCACCTGATCATCCAAATTAAGCTACTAGGAATGCTGGGATTGGTATTCTCTTCATCAATTCATAGGTACAACCAGCCCAAACCATTAAGATCAAGGCGATCGTCAATGAAGTTTCATTAGTAATCATGGGAGAAGCAGCAGCCCTTGCCCTTGCGGCTACAATAGCAAACCGCCTACACTTTGACACTATCAACTTTCTCTCAGATTGCAACTAGCTAGTCTATTTCCTACAGTCACAGGATCACAGCAACCCCTAGACTGGAGAATGAAAGTGTTCACGTAGATTTTTGAAAACTATAGCAGCACTCACCATGCCACGGTGTCCAAGATAGATAGGACCTTGAATACAATGGCTGATATTCTAGCCAAAGAGGCATTGTACGCCCTAGCAGCAGGAACAAATGAATTTCAATATGTATGTCTTTGTAATGCTCTTGATCATCAGTGCCCTGTCAAGGATGCACTGACCCCTGTAACCCCAGACATTGTAAGGGTTATTGCAGCATCTTGCTATTAATATAATGTTGTTTCTTGTAAAAAAATGTTTGCTAAAGTGGATGTACTACATTTACTATTGTGGATGTACCGCTAGATGTACTACATGTACTATCTTTGATGTACTGCACGTACTATATACTGTAGCAGGATGTGTCTTTCTAGCATTGTAGAATCTTTACCTATCGAAATGCGGGTCCAAGATCAGGTACCCGATTGAGCCACGTCATCCGTTAGCCCTCAACCGTCCAATTGAGCAAGCGAGCGATGTTATCCGTTCGATTGCGGGTCGGTCCGGGCATTGACCCGTCACCCGCAAAGCCGTCGGTCCTGGCCTCGCGATTCAAATGCCGCCTCCTGCGGCTTCCTCTCCCGCGCGCACCTCGTACACGCGCCGCCGCAACGGGCAGGGCCACCAGCCGGCGCATCGGCACGAGCGAGGCCCGCAGGTCGCCGTCCCATCCCTGGCGCGGCGGCACAGCCGCGTGGCCAGGACGAGCACAGCCCGCATCGCCTGTCACGCGCGACTGTGCCCCCACCCCCTCCCCCCGCTGGTGACGCGCGCCGGCTGCGGCGCGAAGGCGCAGTCGGAGCAGGCCAGCAGCAGGGTCACGCGGCGGCGCTGGCGCATCTACGCGGCCGAGGATGTGGCGCGGCCATGGATGGCGGCGGCGCGGTGCGAGCACAGCCGAGATGGAAGAGTCTGATGCGGTCCCAGCGGCATAGCAGGTGAAAGTGGAAGGAATCGCAGGTGGCGGCCCATGGTGTTTTCTTTACCATCGCGTTGGACATGTCTCCGCGGGCATCGCCAACGTCCATTGCGGCATTGCCGAGCGGGCACCCTCGCCTTCGCAGGCGCGGCTCTAGGCGACCGTCGCGGCTATGAGGAGGAGAGGACCGGCGGCCTCCAAAGCTGCGAGAAGGAGACCAGCTGCCGCGTGCCGGATCGAGCTAAAAGCACCGCGGCCGAGGACGTAGTCGCGGATGGGCCCACGAGCTTGCGGCGTGTCTGATCGGTGCCCGGACCCGAACCAACGAAACGGACGTTCTACTCAGCGCTCGCGATGAAGGGAGGAGGCAGCGGAGAGGAGCTTGGGCTATGTGGCAGGATGAGAAGCGTTCCAGAGATGACGATCTCTAGCGAAGAGTCTATGTGGATGGTGCGCATCTGCTGCTCGACGAAATGCCCTCAAGCTAAGGTGTGCACTGAGCATAGCTAGCATCTTTCGGGAGTTATATGCTTGTGTGTTCTCTTTTGATCTGTGCATATCCAATTTCCTCTATCAGAAAATGCATTCCTTTACCAGAACGTGCAGGTAAGGCAGTCGATTAAATGCCTTGAAGCACAAACTGTGGTATTCTATCCTCCAGTTATTTAAATGTTCCGTAAATTTCATTGTTGCATGTTCTGAGTGTATTGATCTTCTACAATAATATTGATTTCAAAAAAAAGTATCAATCAGTCACATCAGAGCCGTGGGATAATTCATGTTTCCTGCTGCCTATATTATAGCTTGGGCTAGGTTTTGCTGCTCTTATTGGTATCCATCTAAAATGTGTCACATTACAGTTGGTAATATTTTGGGCCTCAAACCATCTGCAGATAAGTAGGAATTGTTGCTCATAACTCATAATTACTCAAAGACAAATACATTACAGTAAGCTTAAATAATGTCACCACACATTTCAGTTTTCAATATATTCTGCCCCATGTAACTGATGCAAAAATTCTTTGTCAGTTCATTATCAGCTGCTACTTGTTGATCTGCACATTCAATATAATTCGTATACATGTTGTATGAATGTTACCTGATCTGATTGATACTAAATGATTTACTTAATATTAATTCTAGAAGGATGCTATTAGAGCATATATTATACTATATGTGCTGGCAGAAGATCATTTCAAATATTTACAGTTGTTTGGTCTCGATCCGTGAAATTGTATTCTTCAGATCCAACAACTTTCCATGTCCAAAGCAAAAAATAACAAGCCTCAAGAGAACAAGAAAGCACGATGTACTTAACCATGATGATCAATGATGGACTATGGAGCAGACGCAGAAACCAGTTAAATTCTCTTGCAGTTTTCATGTCGATGAATTCGGTGAGTGATAACGGTGACCCGTGCTGAGGCAAACTTACATGCCCTTATCCCGCAATCTGTGATCTTCAACAAAAGAACATGACTTTGCTCGGAAGCAGTTGGAATGCAGCTGTCATATTCAGCTTCAAATAAAACAAAATTTCTCTTCCTTAATTTGAATGTTCAGACCTAAATCTCCGATGATATGTAGTACAATAACTTTATTATTGTACTGATGATTTAAGTTACAAATCACTGTCACACCTAGAAATCCTGAAGTGGTCCTCAACGGAGGGCGCGGCTGCCGCGCCAGGCTTTCTAGTGGTTGACTATTTGCAAATATTGTTACAGCACATGTCAAAATTTGATGCCTCTTAGCCGTCCATTCTACTCCCTCCATCTTATAAATAATCGCATACTTTGACTTCTACATTTCATGTTTGACCATTGGTCTTATTTAAAAAATTTTAATAAATATTATTTATTTTGTTATAACTATTTTATCATTAGACATACTTTTATAAAAACTTATTTATTTTATTATTTATATAAAAAAATTAAATAAGACGAATGGTCAAATATAAAATGTAGAAGTCAAAATATGCGATTATTTATGAGACGGAGGGAGTACTCTTTCACTAGCTATTCTTCTTTGCCCCCACCCCACCATATTTGCCATATGTTTTTTGTTGTCATATATTTATACTTTATTTATATACAATATTTTGATTAAATATCTCCTGCTGTTTTAGAAATGATGTTTAGCATAAGGTAATTATACTATTCTTATTTAATTATCTTGCCATTAATATTGTAAAGCTGATGTATTTGTACACCCATTTTTTTAAGAAAAATATTACATTAGTACCATCTATAAGATCCTACGTTTTGCCTCTGCTGCCTGGTGCTTGTGGCTACTGTTAAGAGTAGTACTGGTGGTAGCCGCACTGCTGAAAAAATATTAAACATTATTATACCTGTTGTGATGGTGATGTTGTCACATCTCGTCCAACAGCGATAAAGCCCCAGCCACTACATTTTAAGCTTTTTTATGCATCTATCGCACCACTTCTTTCTAGGACTGAAAGAGGGACTGAGGGAGTACATGGAGCAGCAAATTTTTGCTGGTAAGACAGGCTGTGGCACGCCGACTGTCCTCTTTTAACCCTTCCTTTTAACATGGTACTTGAGTGACAGTTCACGTTTATTAAACAACTTTCCACTTTTACTTTTACCCCTATAGACGTACTATATGAAGGTTATAGAACACTTAAAATATAATTTTATAAGGGTATTTTGCCCATTTTATTAAAAAAATTATATCGTCTTCCAAAAAAATAAGTGTTGATTTTTGTGTCGGTCAAAGTTTAGTTTGACTTGGTTCAATGCTTTGCTTAAATAAATAAATTAGGTAAAAATTTGGGACACAAGAAGTCAAACATTTTAACTTTCACCAAATATAAATAAGAAGATATCAATAAATATTATACATAATTAGTATTATTAGATAGATCATTGAATCTATTTTCGTAACGAAGATAAAATTATTGCTAATATTTTCATAAATTCAACCAAACTTCAAATTGTATGACCGATCTGAAAAATATAGCGATACTTATATGACAAATAGTATAAAAATATATGATATGATTAATATAAAGATAATTTTTATGATTTTGTAAACCTTAGTATTTTTATGTTGATTTGAACAAACTTAAGTTTTCTTAAAAGGAGGGGATATACATTTATTTGGTACTCTAAGTGCACTCCCTCAGTTAAAAAATAAGCGTATAAAATATAACTTTAAGGGTGATAAGGGTATTTTGCCCTTTTCATTAAAAAAGTTAGACCATCCTAGTAAACGGACACGGTCAAAATTCCAAAAATAAGGTACGAGTTTTGTGCCGGTCAAACTTTTGTTATGTTTGACTCGGTTATGTAATGTCTTTGCTTACATAAGTAAATTATTTAAATTAGTATAGTACATAATTTGGGACACAAGGAGTCAAATACTTTTAACTTTCACCAAATATAAATAAGAAAATATTAATATTATAGTGTATAATTAGTATTATTAGATAGATCACTGAATCTAATTTCATAACAAAATTAATTGGAGATACAAATGTTGCTAATGTTTTTATAAGCTCAACTGAACTTTATAAAGTATGACTGGTCCCAAAACCTTAGCAGTACTTATTTTGGGACTGGTAGTATTTTAGAACATCTACATCTGTACTATTCATGACCTCATTGTATTCCCTTTGTTTCAAAATAAGTATACATCACACATTTCAAGAAGTCAAGCAAATCTCTAAGTTTAATTAGATTTATAGAAAATAATATTAACATTTGTACCTCTAAATAGGATTAGTACAACATTGAATGATATAATTAATCCAATGATATTTTTCAATATTATAAATTGTATTTTTGTGAAGATTTGAACAAACTTAAATTCATTTGACTACCGTAGGCATAGGATATGCATCTATTTTTGTTACTATGGTACATGAGTGTAGTATTTCAAAACGTCACAGTACTATCCATAAGCTCATTATATTCTTCTGTTCTAAAATAAGTACACATCACGCACCTCGAGAATACAAACAAATCTCATATTTAACTAGATTTATAGAAATTAATATTAACGTTTGTACCTCTAAAACATATAGTATAAAAAACATACGGTATGAATAATCTAAAGATATTTTTTTGATTTTATAAATCTTAGTATTTTTTGTAGATTTGAACTAACTTAATCTTGCTTGACTCATATAAGTATGAGATATACATTTATTTTGGTACTGTGGATGCACTCTCTCCGTTCTCAAATAAGTGTCATTCTCAATTTCCAAGGAGCTAAAGATTTTTAACTTTGATTAAATATAAATAAGAAATATACTGTAGCATGCTGCGGCTTACTAGCATGGTAGAATGGTTGACATGGACTATTATTATAACAGTACATTTTAAAATGTTAGCTTTGATGTGCTGGTGTTCTTTGTACTCTTTTCTCCCTCTCCACACTCACCATACTTATTTGCCACTAGTTATCTTAGGTTCATTATTTGTTCACACTAGCTTATAATGTTTTCATTAGAGATAGGCATCATGTTCCTAAGTTTATTTGCATGATTATCAAAATTAACTACTTGCATGAGTGAATGTTTAGTTTCCTTCAAATTTACTAAAAATGCATATTATTGCATTATTTCTTATTTTACTAAAATATGGCGCGGGCTTGTGAGACTGTACCGCTCCGCGTCGCCCCCACACGGGCGGCTTGGGCGACCAACCCTAGCCGCCACTGTTGTGCCCTCTCCCTCCTCTTCCAGCCACGCCGCCGCCGGAACGGGCCACCGGCAAGGCCGCGCGGCCGGCCGGGATGGCGGCGGCGGGGCCCTCTCTCGTTCGGCGGAGTGGTGGCGCAGGAAGTCACAGCCGAGTGGGGCGATTTGTTCGAACCGCGTGGGGCTCGGTGAGGTCGCCGATCTTCGACCGTGGTGGCGCTGGCCAGACCCGGACTGGCACAGGGTGGTGCGGCAGAGACGGGCTTCTCCGTCCTTGGTGTGCCGTTGTTGTGGCGGTGGAGGGTCGGATTTGGGCCCTACGGGTCTGGATCTGATGTCCTCGGTCCGGGATGGTGCTGTCCCTCTGCTAATAGTACCCTGTTTCGTGTGGTGGCTCGTCAGCAGTTGCCGGCGTGCCATTCGTCTTGCGGTGGTGGTGGCGGGTCGGATTTGGGCTCCCTGGCCTGGATCTGATTCATGGCCAGCGCCGGGGCTGCCCGCCTTTTGAGTGAAGCTGATGGTGACCTTCCGATGAAGGCGGCCTTCCACATTGGCCCGGTGTAGAGTCGATGGTAGTGGCTGTGGTTTGGGTGAAAACCTTGCCTGGCGAGTTACGTCGGGCCGACGGCGGTGGAACTCCACGCACCTTGTAGAGGGCGCCGCTGAAGCCGTTGATCAGTACGTCCTCTACGACGCCCACGGGTGTTCAATAACTGGGTGAAAACCTAGCCTGGTGTCTCCAAGCCGACGACGAGGCACAGGCGTGTTGTCGAAGTTCTTGTTCGCCAATGTCGGGCAGTTCTCCCATGTGGTCTCTTTGTTCGGTGTTCAGCTCAAGACGGAGGTGGCATAGGAAGATGTAATAACTCGGATGTTGGTTGGTAGGCTTGCTTCTGCACCAAGTCTTTGTGCTGTTGCCATGGTTGGAAGAATCATCCAGTCTTCAATGGTGGTCGGTGTTCAATGTTTTCAGTACCTTTTTTTAAGGTCTGACAAACATGTTTTGGCGGCTTTGTCTTGACGTTGGTGATCATATTCTAGAGGAGTTGACATCACAGAGCAAGCCTGTTTGCCGCGTAGGACTACTCAAGCCCCTTATTGGGGATGTAATTTTTCTGTCAGTTTCCTTTTTTCCTGTTGTAATAATTTGGCCTGATTCTACCCACGGGTAGATGAAGCCGGATAATTTCTATCCTTTATCTAAAAAAATAAACTAAATTTGTGATCAAGGCGGGGGGATTGTGTGTTGGAGGGTTGGGAATTGGGTGGCGGTGGTGGCGTAGGGGTAGGGGATGAGGGGAGGGAGGAAATGGCTGTGTGGGATCAGGGAGAGGAGTTGGGGGGTAGCGGGTGGTGGCGCAGGGGGTGGGGAGGTGGGAGGGAGGAAATGGCTATGTGGCGGGGAGGGAAGCAAATTAGGGGGATAGGAGGGGGAGGAATTTGGGGTGAGGGGAGGGGGAAATGGCTGTGTGGGGGCGGGGGGAGGAATTGGGGGTTGGGGTGGTGGCGTAGGGGGAGGGGAGGGAGGAAATGGCTGTGTCGGGGAAGAGGAATTGGGGGAGGGGGAATTTATTCGTTTGGCATGCGACCGTTATATCTTTTCCTAGATGTAGAGAGTATCTAGCACATTTGCTTTGTTTTCTCTTTTTTATACAAAATTGTACCCGTCGTTACTAGGTACAATTTTCACTACATGATCTGTGGTCTAAAATTAGTGTTATAGATGATTATAGATGACTTGGTGTAACAATCGTAAAGCGACCTAGAGGTAGGCCCCGCAAAATAGTGGCGGGCTAGGTGAATAATGAGGGGCAGTAAGCCCAACTGTTATAGAAATCAAGCCTCTGCATGGAGGAAAAGGCTCTTGGGCCTAGCCCATTAGCACCTTGTAACATCCGGCCTATATATATGGTGGACCAATCAATGAAAGAAGGCAACAAAGGTTAGGGTTAATCCGTTTTCCGGGTCCCCGCTCCTACCCACCACCGCTGCCCACGCACTCCGCGTGCCGTGCCGCCAGCTCGCCGCCGCCGCGCACGACCTCCCTGCCGCCATGCCCTACACCGCGAAGGCCACCGCGCCTCCCGCCACCTCTACCACAGAGCGCCACGCCGGCTGCACGATCATCGCTGTCACCAGCCCCCTTCAGATAGATCACTGCCACGATTGCTGATCCGGCTGCCTCACGTCAAAATTCCGACCGTTCTGACAATCGGGATTTAGACTTGTTATAGCTGGTATCGGATTCCTTGGTTTCGATGGACGCCTGCGAGGATCTCTGCACCATGATCAATTTCTAGGGAGAAAACTCAGAAAATAATTAGTGGAATAGAATCCGCACGATATAAGGTATGTTCATCCGAACAAGAGATCTCCTTCTTCACCCGCAAATGATATACACAATGAGCACCAGATCCCCCACCCTATCCGCATCAATTACCCCAAAAGCAGGACACCTCATCCGTAAAAAAGTCACATAACCAGCACTGGTTACAATTCCCTCATTATGATCGACATGATGACCCATCCTCTTGGCTGTATAAATGTTAGAAATTTTTTGCAGTGCAACACCTCAAACCAGACGACCAGCTGAACCTCATCGCATTCCATCTACATGATGATGCATTGATATGGCTCAGAAGGTGGGAGACTACCATTCCAAATGCAACTTGGGAACAGTTCTCTAGTGCAATCACCACCAGATTCGGACCTCGCCTACACCACAACCACTTGGGGGATCTGACCAATACCAAACAAACAGGGCAGGTACATACATATACCAACCAATTCTTACAAATACTAAACAGGGTGACAGGTCTGTCAGCACACCACCAAACAATGCTCTACACAGCAGGTCTAGCCTCTGTACTTCAATTGGACATTTAGCGACACCAACCAAAGGACCTCGAGACAGCAATTGCACTAGCCCACAAGTACTATGTGGCACCTCCAGAAACAGATCCTCCAGAACTGACAAAAATCGAGATAACTGTTAATGCAATGTCAGGCATCAACACCAGCCAGACTATGCAGGTTCAATTGACCATCAATGGACAACACTACTTGGCACTTTTGGACTCCGGTTCTACCCACAACTTCATCGATTTCACAATAGCAGCATCCCTGAACCTCCAACATCAACCACCACCTAAGCTAATCAAGGTTACAGTGGCAAATGGGGCACAGATATCCAACATTGGCCAATCAACAACATCTAGATCCAGATTGGCAACGAGGACTTCATAATCGAATGCTACAGGATCAAACTAGGCAGCTACAACTTTGTCTTGGGGGTAAAGTGGCTTAGCTCACTCGGACCAATCACATGGGACTTCAACAACCTCGTAATGAAATTCTTGAGACAGGGTCGGGTTATGTGGTCAAGCCTTACGAAACCAGTGCACCAACCTCACATACACCAGTTTTAGGAGACAGACTCCTTGGAAAACGTCTTATCTAAATTCCATAAACTATTTTAGGAACCATCTGGACTTCTGCCGAAACATCGATATGACCACAGGATCCATTTGAATGATTCAACCAAACCAACTATGGTACGTACATATCGGTATCCACAACTACAAAAAGATGAACTTGAGAAATAGTGCGATGAGATGCTAGAACAAGGCATAATCAGATATAGCACATCACCCTTCTCATCACCAGTACTGCTCGTCAAGAAGCACGATGGTTCTTGGTGCTTTTACATGGACTATCGAGCCCTAAATGACAATACACTCAAAGACAAGTTTCCCATTCTAGTTATTGATGAACTACTAGATGAACTTAAGGGATCCATATATTTTACCAAATTAGATTTAAGATCGGGATATCATCAGTTCACATGAACCCTAAGGACATTGAGAAAACAACATTCACACTAGTAGAGATATGACCTACCATGATGAAAATTCTTATGATGATTTTGTTATGGTCACCGAAGAGTGGTTTCCATGATGTTTTTGTTGCTTTGGTCATGGAACTACGTGATGATTTCCCAAAAATTGCATTTTCGTGACGTATATAGTCACGGAAAGCCTGATGAAATCATCATAGAGGCGTTCGTGGCACTATTCATCGCTGGATTATGACTATTTCACATATATCCTCGAGTTGTGACCAAACACACTTCGTCACTGAAACCCGTGCCGCTCCATTTGGCTATGGGAGCCGGCACCGTTTGCCTACGGGAGGGCATTTTTGCTCATACTTCCATCCGCCGTTAGTTGTGGGACCCGCCCATCACTCAGCTGGACACTTCTCCATCCGACGTCGCCGTTACTCATCCGTTTCAAATGGGCGCCGTTCTACCACACTTCACCGACCGACCTATGGGACCTGCCTGCTAGGGGAACCTTGAGGCCACCACCCTTTGATGATTGACATGTGGGACCCGTCTGAGACCATTTTCCATTCGACATGTGGGATCAGCGTGTCAGTTAGATGGGACCAAGTCAGCCCACCACCTTTTGATGACTAACATGCGGGACCCGTTTGAGACCGCTCTCCATCCGACGTGTGGGATCAGCGTGTCAGTTAGATGGGACCCGTCTGAGACAGTTGCCCACCACCCTTTGGTGACTGACCTGTGGGACCCATCTAAGACCGTTGCCCACCACCCTTCGATGACTGACATGTGGGACCCGTCTGATACCATTCTCCATCCGACGTATGGGAACCGTGAGTCAGTTAGATGGGACCCAGGCCACCACCCTTTGTCAACTCACATGTGGGACCCATCTAGGACCGTTTTCCATACGACATGTGGGATCAGTGTGTCATTTAGATGGGACCCAGCCCACCACCCTTCGGGGACTGACATGTGGGACCCGTCTGGGATGTTTTCCATCCGACATGTGGGATCAACGTGTCAGTTAGATGGGACCCAGCCCACCACCCTTCGGGGACTCACATGTGGGACCCGTCTGGGAGCGTTCTCCTCATCCGACGTGTGGGATCAGCATGTTAGTTAGATGGGACCCACCACGGTTGGACTCATCTCCGTTCAGGTGGGGTCAACCTTCGCCAACTAACATGTGGGACCCATCTAGGACCGTTCTCCATCTGATGTGTGAGATCAGCGTGTCAGTTAGATGGGACCCATCATGGGGGACCCATCTTTGTTCATGAGGGGTCAACCTTCGTCGACTGACATGTGCGACCGTTCCCATCGGACATGTGGGACCAGAGATAGATGGGACTCGCAACCTAGTACCCTTCTGTTCATGTGGGTCCACCCTTCTCTAACAGACATGTGGGACCACCCTTCTTCGGCCGATGTTGAATTCCCCAAAAACATTGAGTTCTCTAGGATTCAAACTGGGACCTGGCACTAAAGACATGAAGGTCTTTGCCTCTATGCTAAGATGCTGTGTGTGTTCTCGTCCCCTTGGAGCCTATATATATTATAATGTAAGTACATTTTATGTTCTCTTATATCTTATACTAGTATCTATATATATGAATATATATTATATCCCCTGAAAGTGGATAAGTATCTGCCCGTTGGACTTGCGATGAAGTCGGAGGCGGCAGTGGAGGATCCCCGGTGTGCTGTGGTGGCTCCGGCGTCCATTTGACGGCATGCGGCGGGGCTTTCCTGGTGGTGCACGATGGCATTGGCGTCCGTGTCACTTGTGTGCCGCGGCAGAGCCATCAGATCCGATTCACATGTCTCCTTTCTCCCCTTTTTACTATTTGTTTCTTCATTTCTATTTTGCCTCAACATGGATCTACAATAGGACTTGGGGATTTCGCTTAAATATATCACCTTTGATGCATACTGCCATATCCCTTAATTTTAGATAGATGCGGGATGGGGAATGGTTTTGGTAGTCCCTGCAGAACATGGCTATTGGATTTGTTAGGAGGCATCAAATTGGTACTAATAATTGGACATTGCAGCATACAGTCATCCTTAACAACATTTTTAGAAGCATTAATATCTGATGGGTTATGACCCACAAGTAGATTGTAGTTCACCCAGAATGGAATTTGGTTTTCTTAGCTAGGTATAAAAGAAAACGAATCATCGCATATGACATGGACCGCAGAAAAGGTCATGTCATCCCTAATAGACTCTTTCAGTATGGTAAATATTGGATTGCACCGGAAGAAGAATGCATCCGACTAGCCTATCTTCCATATGTTCCCTTGTTATTCGATTCACTATAGCCATAAGTTGCCGATCTGGTAGAGGAGTCCATCACTTTAAACCTACGTGCCATCATATGAGGGAAGCCACTTGTAAAAAAGGTGGGGCCATGCTTGTTTATTGTAAGGACCTTTTTTATTATTAGTTTCATTTGTATGAACTTGATGTATCGATGATCGTGTGCTCCCTTGTGTTTTATGTCATAATTTTTAATACTCTATCATACTCTGTCATACGCGTTCAAACATAAAGGGGTCGGACTTTCTTGGGTCCAACAACATTTCCATTAAAAAACTTGCTATAATAATACCCTTGCACTTGATCTGTGCTTGAACTTTATATTAACTTAAACTCTATCATGCCACTACAACAGACTGACAAAAGCATAATCGTCAGCGAGAACTCGACAGACTAATTGCTAGGGCTTTCAAAACTAAAGCATTCACACTTTGTCCAACGAGATCAAATATGGAGCGGACGGACTTTCTAACATTCGTGGTAAAACTAAAGAGTGACGTATCATCCGTGAAGCTATAGAGTGAGGCGAGAGGCGAGACTTGCTGAGATGGACTCCTAGCAGCATACGGTTTACAACAAACTGATAATAAGAACAAAACTTAAAAGAGAACTCTAAACACTAAAGAATGAGACACCGTTGACAGAAATGTATATTGAAATCAATGTACCTGCCCTGAGGTGAATTGGTCATACATCCCCATGCTGCAAGGTAGAACACGGTCGGACATTCACACGCTCATTTTATTTTGTAATTTGCATTTTAGTATTACATATATTTTTGTGAAAAGGAAAAGACAAAATCTAATATTATCAGTACAAGTCCTACATGTTACAGCCTAACAACTACACGATGCTCGGTCCAACTACACGATGAGGCCTTATGACCTAGAACGGACCAAAAATTTTAGAACTTATTATATGACCATAATAATAATACAATCAAAACTGACATACCCATTACGCTTTGTCCTATGTGATTAGTTATGTAACTGTCAGAAGTTCTGGCATTTGCAGACATAAACTGCCTGGAGCCAAGACTTGTGGGACTTGCAAGATCATGAGATGGGACAGTCCGACCATTTCTCTTTCGTGTATCATGGGGAAGCCTGGCCATACCTCTTTTGTGTACCATGGTATAGTCCTTATATGGGCCTTGTGATAATTGGGTCATCCCCGCTCCTAAGGGACAAGTCGTGTGGAACGTGGTGACCTATATATTGAATACATATCCCCTGAAAATGGGAAAATATCTGTCCATTGGACTTGCGCTGGCTGGGCGGTGGAGCTAGGCGGCGGCGGAAGATCTCGGGTGTGCTGTGCTAGCTCCTGTGTCCATTTGGAGGCAGGCGGCGGGGATTTCCTGTTGGGGAGCGGTAGCATTGCCGTCTGCGTCGCTTGTGTGCCGTGACAGCGGTAGCGGCGTCAGATCCGATCCGCAGGTCTCCTTTCTCTCCTTTTTACTGTTTGTTTCTTCATTTGGGTTTTGCCTCATCATGGTTCTACTAAAGGACTTCAGGATTTCTCTTAGACACATTTTTTGCATACCGCCATATCCCTTAAATTTAGATATATGCAGGATGGTAATGGTTCTAGTAGTCCCTGTAGCTCATGGCTACCGGACTGAATTTGTAATGGTATTGTAAGTGTGGTGGTTAGACTTAATTTAACCGAAATGAGCTCGTACCATGGAAATTGTTAATGATTGTTAATGTTGCATTTTGGTGTGAGCCGTGGACTTCACTGATGGATCTTTGTTGCATTATTTTCTACTTCAGTGATCTCAATACGTGCTATGTTGTGTTGTGTAGCTGTAAGCTAAATTTGTAATGGTATTGTAAGTGTTATGATTAGACTTGATTTAGCCAAAATTGTATTGGACTAATTGTTACAGCCACTGTAACTACTATTCTTGTTTGAGTTGTCTATGTCTATGTGCTGCTACTCTAAATTTGGATGAGCTCATAACATGGAAATTGTTGTATGCTGTTAAAGTTGCATTTTGGTATAAGTTGTGGACTTCACTGATGGATCTTTGTTGAATTATTTTCTTCTTCATTTAGTTATCTTATTACTTAGGAATCTGTGGCCTCTTGCAACTGACAAATGGAGCAGGCCCCCAACAAGAGGAGGGACTTATTTGCCAGCCTCCTGGATGATCTCGTTATCGACATCCTCCGTCGTATCCCTGGCCCCACGTTGTTCCACTACAAATTGGTCTGTCAATACTAGAAACACCTCGTCAACAACTCAGACATCAATGACAAGCTTGCCTGCCAGACTGTGATCGGTTTCTTCTTTGATAGGAAGAAGAACACTCAGCACTTCACTAGCTTCACCGGTGAACTTCCCTGCTTCAACTTCTTGCGCACAGATTGTGTAGATGTCTTAGATTGCTGCAACGGCCTCGTCCTATGCCTGTGGGCTTTTGCTATGGGATATCGCTGGGTAGTCTACAATCCAATCACATAGAATTATAAGGAACTACTAGATAGCCCTCATAATCGTGCCCTATCTTTGGATGGTTTTGTTCCATTAGCTCGATTGGCTCAATTGTGTTTTGATCCGTCAGTCTCCTCGCATTTCCATGTCATTGAATATTTGGAAGGTGCAGAAGCTTTGGAGATCTACTCATCTGAAACAAATACATGGCTCAGTATAGAATGGGGATGATGGAAGGTATTTATGTACGACATGGTGAAACATGAGGTGTATTTCTTAATAGTTTTCTACACAATATGGCGTCCATTACGACTATGGGACCACCTGTGATAATTGATGTGGATATAGAGGGAAACACATGGAAGGAAATTGCTCCGCCTACTGGTAATGGTGATCTTATCGTGCATCAATATCAGGGTCACTTGTGTGTATGTCTCGTTGATGGTCCTCGCAAACAACGCAAGTTTTCAATGTGGATCCTTGAAGACTATGGTACTAATAATTAGACATTGCAGCATACAGTCATCCTTAATAACATTTTTAGAAGCATTAATATACGATGGGTTATGATCCACACGTTGATTGCAGTTCACCTCAAATGGAATTTGGTTTTCTTAGCTGGGTGTAAAGGAGAATGAATCATCGCATATGACATGGACCACAGAAAAGTTCATGTCATCCCTACCAGACTCTTTGAGTATCATAGATGTCGGGTTACACAGGAAGTATGGTTTCGACCAGCCTACTATCTTCCATATGTTCCCTTGTTATTCGATTCACTACAGCCATAAGTTGCAGATCTAACAGAGGAGTCCATCACTTTAAACCTACGTGCCATCATATGAGGGAAGTCACTTGTAAGAAAGGTGGGGTCATGCTTGTTTATTGTAATGACTTTTGTAATTATTAGTTTCATTTGTATGAACAAGGGTATTCTATTGTGCTCGGCAATCAACTGAACAACATGACGAATGCAGTGGCCAGCACCCTAAAACTAGAACTCATTCACAAAGCCATCTTCCTCCTTGTTTCAAGGGTCCTCTGCATAACCTGTTGGATTTTCAATTGAAGTCCTCATACACTATCTAAAAGCTAATGTTGACTGGTTGGATTTTGTAGGTGACAATGTTTCGAGAACATCTTTTGGCTAAACAGGAATATTCTGCTATTCTCCCTGAACAACTGAGCGGCATGAAAAGCCAGACATTACTGGTTCGACAAGAGTTTGAGGAGCTCAAGAGAAAGCTACTGGAGGAGTTCAGTGTGCTCCGTGAGAATGTCATGCGTGCTGACAGAAAGAACCAGGAGCAGCTCAATGAGTTCCGTGAGTATGCCATGTGTATCATGCTTAACTCAGGGCTTGGCTGAATGAACATTTGTGGTTTCATGTTTTGGAGTCTCAGTGCTTGTGAACAATTTCCCTCAGAATCCATGTTCATGCAGTTTTCCCAACAAATGTCATATGATATTTTCAATGTTCAGTAAAGACAATTGTTATGTTGTACAATTTTATCTTGCTGTCCTTTCCATCAATAAAACATTCTGTTATAATACCCATGCATGTGATCTGTTGTTGAACTTTATATTAGGTGGGTTAAACTCTTGCGTCAGTAGGAAAATTCAACAACTAAGACTCATTCGTGACGCTATAGATCGAGGCAACAAACATGTAAAAAAGGAGCTAGTGACTTTGATAAGAATTGTTGGACTTGCTCTTTGAAATAAGTACCGAAGATACCTATCACAACAGCAACAGGCTTGTCACTATGGAGGATACAGTCAGACGAGTTCAAATATACAATGATTGAACTTTCTTATGTGCCCAATAGCATTTCAACACAAATGAATACTCTGTTCTACGCTAGGATACAACAAAACTGGCTCCTCGTTGCTAGATGGGAGCCTGAAGATATTCAATTGATGCAGTGCTATCAGTTTTTCAGCAGACTGATTTGCTACGACATTTATAACAGACAACCCTGAACAGTTGGTTCATTGAGATCAAATATGCAACCAGCGGACTTTATTGCGACTGCAGTAAAATTTAACAGCTACGTCTTACCCTTCACAGTTGGTCGTACACCGCCGTCGCGCACACAATGGCCAAACTTGAGGTCAAAAAGTCAAATGAGCTTCTATTTGTAACGGGGGAGTATTTAATAATAATATAATTGGATTGGATCCCCTAAAAGAGGAAACATATCTGCCCGTTGGACTAACGGCGGCGAAGGCGGCAGGGGGAGTCCCCGATGTGTTGTGGTGGCTCAGGCGTCCATTTTGAGTCAGGCGGCGGGGCTTTCCCCGGAGAGGCGCGGCGGCCTTCGCGTCCGCTTCGGTTCTGAGCCACGGCAGAAGCGTCAGATCCGATTTGCAGGTCTAATTTCTCCCCTTTTACTATTCATTTTTTCATTTGGGGATTGCATACACCTTTGATGCATACCACTAGATCCCTTAATTATAGATAGATGTGGGACGAATTTGTTAGGAGACAACAAATGGAAAGAGCTCAACTACTGATTGTTAGTGTGATGGGTAGACTTGATTTAGCTGCTATTCTGGTTAGAGTTGTCTTTGTCTATATGCTGCTACTCTAAATTTGGATGACCTCGTAACATGAAAATTATTAATGGCTGTTAAAATTGCATTTTGGTATAAGTTGTTGACTACTACACTAATGGATCTTTTTGGATTATTTTCTATATCAGTGATCTCATTACATAGGAAGCCGAGGCCTATTGCACACTGACGAAATGGAGCAGGCCCCCAACAAGAGGAATGACTCAGTTTTCAAAAAAACAAGAGGAAAAAATGGTCTATCAAAAAAAAAAAGAGGACGGGCTCATTTTCCTGCCTTCGAGATGATCTCGTTCTCGACATCCTCCCGCGCCTCCCTGCCCTATCCTTTTTTCACTGCAAAATGGTCTGCCAACACTGGGAACGCCTTGTCAAAATGTCAGACATCCATGACAAGCTGGCCCGCCACAATGTGAGAGGTTTCTTCTTCGATAGGGTTGATGAAACGAAGTGACACAACATCATCTTCTATGGTGTACGCCCCTGCTTCAACTTCTTGCCCTTCTACACATGTCAAGTAGCTGTCTCAGTTGCTACAACGGCCTCATCCCATGCTGGTGCAGTTTTACCTTGGAATCCCGCTGCTAGGTTGTCTACAATCCAGTGATCAGGAATTATAAGGTACTGCAATCTAGCCCCCGTGCTCATCCCGTACGTTCAGGTTGCATGCCAATAGCTGGTGAGGCTCACTTGTGTTTCAATCTGACAGTCTCCTCGCACTTCCATGTGATTGATTTTGTGAAAAATGAAGACCGCATGTGCGGAAGTGTGCAGATGTAACACCCGAGAATACCTGACATAAAAATGGATTTTTTTATTATGGTTTAAGTAATTTATTTAGTGAAGATTGACTGATTTAAAGAGAGACTAAAATTTGAGTTTTTGATTTGTTGCTCGAATGGATAAATGAGACTACCAATGCGTATAACTTGCTGAATTTTTTTTTGTTTGGCTTGTCACATATGATATTTAGTGCTTGGATAATAGATGTATATTTGGCGAAGGGAAAAAAATGCTATTTTAGCAGGATGCTACAGTACCACGTCGTGCTACAGTACCGCCCAAAGAATTGACGAAGTCCGTCCTACCGTGGCCAAGCCTGATATCCCGTACCTTTTGGCTTTCCTTTTCTTTTCTTATTCCATCTTTATTTTCTCTATACTGTGATCCCATCGTGATCAAGCCAGTGCCTCCCTCCCAAGGCCATTAGGACCCATTCCTGGCTGGTCTCCCTTGTCTCACGCACGAAAGAAAGGAGGAGGCATGCAGCCAAGCAAAAAAAGAAAAAAAAAAACACATGCGCATGCAACAGCAGCCCGAGACATGCCGTGGCCAAGCTTTTTTTGTGTTTCTTTATTTTCTCTATACCATGATCCCATCGGGACTTCCAGTGCCTCACTTCCAAGGTCATTAGGACCAGTTCCTGGCTGTTCACGTTAAGGAGAAAAAAGGGAGAAGAAGAGACAGGAAGGGAAGAGGGGGAAGAAGAGAAGGGAGGCCAAGAGGGGATGATCGGAGGTCTTGCGGACGTTACTGCGATCGTCATCGCCATCCTAGTCGTTTCTGATCTTCCCAATCTGGTTAGGGATCCTCTCATATCTTTGTTTTGTTCTAAATCCCTTGATCCCCTTGCTGATCATGATGCCCATACCATGTTCGGCGTAGATCGGGACAGCGAGAAAGACGTAGAGGTGGGAATCGCCATAAAGTGGAGAAGAGGAAGGAAGAGAGTGGTGAATCACAGGGCGATTGTCACGGTGATTGTTGTGTTTGACCTGGGTGAGATATCATATATTAATCCACTATTTTGGTTAACTTTTGTGGATTAAACCGCTCGTCTAGAGGCTGTTTGTTGGGAGTAAATCACAAGATCAATTTGTCCATGTTCTGAAATCTGTCCGGTTGTGCAGTGTGCGTTCATCGAATTGTTAGGGCATCTTAATTGCTTCAAAAAAATTTGATACGGTTGAGTTACTTGTAGAGGACTTAAACATCTTTCTTTTGAATCTAATATCAGCCTCATAGCGCTTGTAGTCTGAGGTATATGGCCGTTCTTTGGTGGCTGCTTTTGAGTGACTAGTTTTCTGACAGTCTGAGATATTATCTGTTTTCTGCCATTTTAACTTATCATTTAGAATCTATGGTCTGAACAAGAGTTTTATTAATTTTAGTTGGCTTTCAAGAATGGTAAATATTACATCTTTTGGATGAGTATAACTGCAATTATGAATTTTGGAAATCTATTGTCCTGTTTGAGTCATCAGAAAAGCTCAGTTAGATTGAGAGGTCGATTATGCCATGTTAGACATCTCAAATTCTAGGTTATTTTATACAAAGTTTGTAGATAGTGTTGTTTTATATCTTCTATAAAATTTGGGTAATTTTTGTGCAAGTAATTTAGCCTCAGTGAAAATATGAAGCTAGGTTGCTGCTGTTTGTTATCCGATCAGTCGTTGTTTTGGGGAAAAGATAGTGCAGGCCGTAGAAGCGATTTATGTGTCATTTGTGAATGTTTGTTTCAGTTTATTTTCTGAGGTAATGATATGTGAACAGGTGTTGCACCTTTGGATCATGCTTAGCTCATGTTTTGCATCGTTGTCTTGAGGCAAGTAAACGTAGCGGTGCTTGCTACAGCTTGACATGTTATTTAATCTACCTACATTTTGTCAATACATTAACTAAACCAAGACAATTTATATAAATATGAATTCACTTGTTCCTCTATGTTCCTCTATTTAAGTAACTTATATACGGTATTTATTTGTTGAATCATGTATCATGTTTCTATCATACTGAGGTAAGTGCTATGGTTTATAATGGTGGATGGATGTGGCATATATGGTAAACGGTTATGCGGTTGCATCATATCATTACATCATTGCATTGCAAAGCATTTATGGATATCGCCGCTTGCTGGCCGCGACAGTACCGGTGCAGCATCGTACGTTGCCCGAGGAGGGGTACGATGCAGCTTCATACCTTGTTTGGTATGGAGGCAGTGGACATGCATATGCATTGCATTTGCACCTGAGGTTTTCTGCATTGAAGTTGTGGTTATGAGGATTTTACTTTTCATTTGAACAGGAGGTTTATTTATTAAATATCATGATGTTTTTTACTTCATTATGTTCATGTGATTGGTTAAACAACTTGACTATGAGTTATTGTTTTCTTATGCTATCATATCTTCCATATTTAAATTGATGCTTAATTAACTTGTAGTTTGAATGACATGCTCAGGCACTTTGCTTGCTGAGATTTATTGTCACTCCTTTGTATATCTTTCCAGGTGCTTGATTGGATGTTTGCTTGAAGGGATGGGAATTAGCAGCACATCATCACTTTCCACCACTTTTAGATATAACAAAAATAATAATGATACTTTTGTCTTGTTGCAATAAACTTAGTTAATCTTCATCATGATCCTTCAATGGTTTAATAAAAACATTTAAGTTGGTGTTTTACTTAATCATAAAATTTTGTTCTTGTTGTAGCTTCCGCGCTTTACTTTGATGTTGGGTTTTTGTTCCTGAGTTTTATATTCGGGCATATGGGAAGGGACGTTAGTGACATCTTAGGATTTTGTGGTGCCAGGGGTGTTACAGTTGGTATCAAAGCAGGCATTAGATTCTCGGAACAAAAAGAGTTAAAATGACACACTTGCACTTATACGGTGGGTAGGGGTTTGTATATGATGCCTGGAATCGAAGATTCAGGTATTTGTTTTGCTTAAGTTGCATTAATGTTTATGTTATGTATCATCACTATTGGTAATTATGATCATGTGCAAGTTTTATTTGTTTTGTTTGTATCTGCTTTAATTGATCTTTACATATCTTGCAAGTATTGAATATGAATTTATCCATATTAATTGTCCTTACAAGTATATATGCATGTTTAGTTTTCATCATGATGTTCGTTTGTAACTTTATTTGTAAGATTCTATAGTTGTTAGGGCATGAGTGGTGAGGATGCTAAGATCTTCTATTTGTTTTAGTTTCTAGCAAAATGTTTTAGAAACCCTTAGGGTAGCTATAGTCTAGTAGTGCAGCTAAGCGGAGTGGAGGGCCCCCGCAATGCTTTTGCTGCACTACTATGTGAGGATTGTCCGAGAGATAGGTTGCGATCCAACTATCCATATTCGAAGATAATAGTTAAGTGTTCGGGTGGATTGGCCCCCATGCCGTTCACTCTAGCTATTCTCTCTTGACTTATCGGATTAGTGGATTGTTGTGTGCCTTGTCCTATATGTTGGTGGTGCGACGTTTAAGCCTAACCTTAGAATGGTGTAGGATTTCCCTGTGTTATCGAATAACCATGTACAGATCATAGTGATTTAGTGACAGAAGTACATAATAAGTGTTGAGTGGTTAGATGTAATCATGTGTTTTTTTAGAGTAGTTGTTTATATGATTCCTAGTATCCAATTATGTATGTCAATTTGCACTATGCAATGTTGGGGTGAAGTGTTTGCACAAATAAGCCTTCTATTAATTGTGCCCTATGGCAAGACAATTTTGTTGTAGTTGCCTTAAAGTTTGCTCCTTGGTTCGGGTACACTTTCTGTTTTCTAAGTGATGTAACCAATAAGATCCAGAAATCATTTTTTTGTTAGCTAGTGCATGAATACAAAGTTGGACTAGTAGATTGATGTAAGCCTCATGTTTTATTTTATTGAGTTTACCATGCTTATCTGTCTTGCTTAACAAGAAGTGTTTGAAGATGTGAAGTTGTCTCACCTAATCTTTAATTACCAATATTGTTTAATTGTGTGAGGTGTCATCTTGAACTTGTGTACTTTGTTTTGCGTGAGCAGGTCTGTAGCTATTTAAGTTTATGTGGTGTTGATCTTGCTGGTTCCTACATGTGGTGTACTTCATAAGCTTGTTTACTATGTTTTGATCTAGAGAATTCGGGGATGAATTCTTTTTAAGAGGGGTAGAACATAACACCCGAGAATACCTGACATAAAAATGGATTTTTTTATTATGGTTTAAGTAACTTATTTAGTGAAGATTGACTGATTTAAAGAGAGACTTAAATTTGAGTTTTTGCTTTGTTGCTCGAATGAATAAATGAGATTAAAATGTGTATAACTTGCTGATTTTTTTTGTTTGACTTGTCATATATGATATTTAGTGCTTGGATAATAGAGGTATATTTGGTGAAGGGAAAAATGCTATTTTACCAGGCTCTACAGTACCACGTCGTGCTGCAGTAACCGCCCAAAGAATTGACGAAGTCCGTCCTACCGTGGCCAAGCCTGATATCCCGTTCCTTTTGGCATTCCTTTTCTTTTCTTATTCCCTCTTTATTTTCTCAATACTGTGATCCCATCGTGACCAAGCCCATTCCTCCCTCCCAAGGCCATTAGGACCCATTCCTGGCTGGTCTCCCTTGTCTCACGCACGAAAGAAAGGAGGAGGCACGCAGCCAAGCAAAAAAAGAAAAAAAAAACACATGCCCATGCAACAGCAGCCCGAGACATGCCGTGGCCAAGCTTTTTTTGTGTTTCTTTATTTTCTCTATACCATGATCCCATCTAGACTTCCAGTGCCTCACTCCCAAGGTCATTAGGACCAGTTCCTGGCTGTTCACGTTAAGGAGAAAAAAGGGAGAAGAAGAGACAGGAAGGGAAGAGGGGGAAGAAGAGAAGGGAGGCGAAGAGGAGATGATGTGAGGTCTTGCGGACGATACGGCGATCGCCATCGCCATCCTAGTCATTTCTGATCTTCCCAATCTGGTTAGGGATCCTCTCATATCTTTGTTTTGTTCTAAATCCGTTGATCCCCTTGCTGATCATGATATGTTCGGCGTAGATCGGGACAGCGAGAAAGACGTAGAGGTGGGAATCGCCATCAAGTGAAGAGGAAGGAAGAGAGTGGTGAATCACAGGGCGATTGTCACGGTGATTGTTGTGTTTGACCTGGGTGAGATATCATATATTAATCCACTATTTTGGTTAACTTTTGTGGATTAAACCGCTCGTCTAGATGCTGTTTGTTGGGAGTAAACCACGAGATCAATTTGTCCACGTTCTGAAATCTGTCCGGTTGTGCAGTGTGCGTTCATCGAATTGTTAGGGCATCTTAATTGCTTCAAAAAAATTTGACACGGTTGAGTTACTTGTAGAGGACTTGAACATCTTTCTTTTGAATCTAATATCAGCCTCATAGCGCTTGTAGTCTGAGGTATATGGCCGTTCTGTGGTGGCTGCTTTTGAGTGACGAGTTTTCTGACAGTCTGAGATATTATCTGTTTTCTGCCATTTTAACTTATCATTTAGAATCTATGGTCTGAACAAGAGTTTTATTAATTTTAGTTGGCTTTCCAGAATGGTAAATATTACGTCTTTTGGATGAGTATAACTGCAATTATGAATTTTGGAAATCTGTTGTCCTGTTTGAGTCATCAGAAAAGCTCAGTTAGATTCAGAGGTCGATTATGCCAGGTTAGACATCTCAAATGCTAGGTTATTTCATACAAAGTTTGTAGATAATGTTGTTTTATATCTTCTATAAAATTTGGGTAATTTTTGTGCAAGTAGTTTAGCCTCGGTGAAAATATGAAGCTAGGTTGCTGCTGTTTGTTATCCGATCAGTCGTTGTTTTGGGGAAACGATAGTGCGGGCCGTAGAAGCGATTTATGTGTCATTTGTGAATGTTTGTTTGAGTTTATTTTCTGAGGCAATGATATGTGAACAGGTGGTGCACCTTTGGATCGTCCTTAGCTCATGTTTTGGATCATCGTCTTGAGGAAAGTAAACGTAGCGGTGGTTGCTACAGTTTGACATGTTATTTAATCTACCTACATTTTGTCATTACGTTAACTAAACCAAGATAATTTATATAAATATGAATTCACTTGTTCCTCTATTACTTGTTCCTCTATTTAAGTAACTTATATACGGTGTTTATTTGTTGAACCATGTATCATGTTTCTATCATACTGAGGTAAGTACTATGGTTTATATTGGTGGATGGATGTGGCATATGTGGTAAGCGTTTATGCGGTTGCATCATATCATTACATCATTGTATTGCAAAGCATTTGTGGATATCGCCATTTGCTGGCCGCGACAGTACCGGTACAACATCGTACATTGCCCGAGGAGGGGTACGATGTAGCTTCATACCTTGTTGGGTATGAAGGCAGTGGACATGCATATGCATTGCTTTTGCACCTGAGGTTTTTTGCATTGAAGTTGTGGTTATGAGGAGTTTTATGACACCCCAGTCCCGAAGGAAGACCAGAGGCCATCATATGTATGCCTAGTAAGTCCACACATATAACAGAAAAAGGAATATCAGTAAACAATGTAAATAATAGCGGATACACCCATATAACAACACTTACAACTTATCAGAGTTACGCAGAACGTTGGCTACAACTTCTCTTCAGAGCTCCATCCTTCTCAGGGACAGTTGACTGGGTGCTCTGTACGCCATACACTTCTGACACTCAGCATCTTTATCCTTCTTCAGAGCAGCACCTTACTACAAACTATAGCAAGGGTGAGTTCCATGTCAAAACTCAGCAAGTATAGGCGGACATGTAATTTTATGCATAGCTTAAACAAAGGTAAGGCTAGAAGGTAATACTGCTGTAGCATTTTAATTACAACACTTAAGTTTTACTTTTACAACCTATTCTCTAATCAACTTGGCTGAAACACCCAAACCCTTATTATGGTTCAAGTAGCAATTAAGATTCATTTGGTATCCAAGGTGAAAGCATATATCGATTAGTATTATTAACCTTGAGTTTTGCCATCTCAAGCAACACAGGATTGCCATCCCATTCATAAACAGAGGTAGCCACCTCCTCAAACAACATCACCATGATTTAACAGCTTAGAACCATTTGGCTAAGTCATGCAAGGATCTGGGCCGCTCGTGACCGTGAGCACGGCCGATATACTGATTTCAACTCTGCGCAGAGGTGTAAACTTTCACTCCAGATTGTGATTACTCTTTATGCCCGAGGGGATCAGCCTCTTAGCCCATTACTGAGATAGGCTGGCAGAGGTCACAACAATAGGGTCATAGGCAGTGACAACTCGCTAGAAATAACTTCACCATGGGGCCGCCCCCACCACGGATCCGTAGCCCCTGCCATACTAAATACTTGAAAACACTCCAGCAAACATTGCTATAGCCACCCATCGGTAAGTTGTCCACCCTGCCCATGATGGTCCTGCTAATAGACCAAGCTAGTGCCCATTAGCCTGGAGATGTACGGTGGTCCTAGCTTGCCGCTCCATGAACAGAACCACAAGGGGGAAGGTGATACGGACTCCCTCTTCATTCACTACCATCCAACGATGTAGAAATGCATCAACTTCTCCAGAGGCCATAGCCAAAGAGCCCATGGCTCCAATATTATTATTAAGAAGCAAGTTTTAATAAACTTATTAAACGTGAAATGTAAGGTGAGCAGAGCACTAGTTGGCCTACAACCTGTCTACAAACCCCCGCATGGGTGATATCTGGATAATGTGGCTAGTTGGTCCTATGGTTCAATGATTTAAAACACATGCATGAAAGTAAACATGAATTAAGCATTCATAGGATCAATATGGTCAAAGAGATGCCTGCACTTGCCTTAAATCCAAAGTCTAGCTGCTCAATAGACTTTACTTGTTCTATCTTTTGGTCTCCAACTCCAGTTGCACTTGTCGATCCTCAGCTCCTGATCTTCAGCGCCCACGTATTGCTCTTTGTCTATTCGTAGCAAACAAGCAACACAATCAGACAAAACTAAGAACAGACATTATACAAAAGAAACATTGAAGAAAGAGTGGACTACACGGTAGAGCTCGTTACTACAATCATGAAAGCGTAAGAACGACCAACAAAGGATCTATCGTTGAGAGGGCACAACTATCGAGGTTGATCTAAGCTAAACACATTTGAAAAGGCATAGATAGATCACTAATCTAACTATCAAAAGAGTTATATTTTCAAAAGCTTAGAACATGGTAAACATCATGGCTATCATGTAGCTTACATCGATATGAGTCCAACGTGACAAGAACGGGCTAAAACACAGTTAAGATGGGCAAGTTATGGCTAAAACAAGGTCAGGGACAAAACTATAAATAGATAGAACTGAAATTGCATTTTAAATAAATCTAAAACTAAATTTTATAAAGATTTAGACCTCAGGCATATACCCCAGAGTCCACAAGGTCTAAATCGCAAGACTGCAAGGCTGATTTGAACTATGATGTACTATATCATAAATACCAAAAAGTCTAGGGACCTTTCTATAAAACTGCCAGGGCTGACCGGTCGGTTGACTAGGTTGACTAGTCAGTGCACGTCGGAGCGACGGCACGCTCGCCGAAGAGCAGCAGCGCTGTTGTTGTAGGCCCCGACGGGTAGAAGCGAGGTCGTGGGGAGACACGGCGCGGCCTCGCGGACTTGACTGAGGGGTTCTCGGCGACGGGAAATGGCCGATGTTGACGACACGAGCAGTGGCGGTGAGCTCGGCAGGGAGCAGCTGCGTAGCATGGTGGGGTATCGTGAGTACACAGACACATAGTGCACGCAGAGGCGACCGCTATGTGCACCGCGATAGCGGCTGCTTGCGACCGGAGAGGCGAGACGGTCCGGGGCCGGCGGTGAGACTATGGTGACGGTGTGAGACCTCAAGAGAGCGAGAGAGAGGAAGAGGAAGGAACCAGCGTGATGCTCACCTCAGCGCGAAGCTCATGGACTGGTTCCCGATGATGGGGGCTCGCTGGCCGCGAAGATCGACGGCGACCGCTAGCTCCGCGATGGCGGCTGTGGTGGCTGCGCTCGCGAGCTAGGGTTTTGCAGCTGGGGTGGTGGCTGCTGCCCTAGGGTTATGAAGGGGAGCGCGGCGCAAAGGGGCGAGGCCTTTATAGGTGATGGGCATCCTCGTGGGGCGCGCTCGGGGTCGGATCGACGGCGGCGACAGCATTCCTTGAGATGCGGAGGTAGGGGAGGACGCTGATGCATGGGTCCATGGAGTCAGTGACTGGAGACGGCAAGGCTGCGCGGGCCGCGATGCTGCTGCACTTGCTTGGCTGGCTCAAGCCGGGTCGCGGGCTAGGCGGCTGGGTGGAGCAGGCCGGTAAGCCAGGGAGGGGAGCGGGCTACATTTGGGCTTGGCCCACGGCGCGAGGGAGGGCGCCAACAGGCCGAGGCAGCTTGTTGCTGCTGGCTAGGCCACGGTGCGGGCCGACTGTGGCCGCTGCTGGCCAGGCTCCTGCTGCTACTCCTTGGCCATGGCTAGCTAGGAGTGGCCAGAGCTAGCCAGGTTTGGCCAGAGAGGGCTAGAGGTGGCTAGGGGAGGCTACGTTCGGCCAGGGGTCACTAGAGCAAGCTAGGGGATGATGGCAAACTTGAACGATGGCCAAAACGATAGAGGAAAAAGAAAAACTCTCTTTCTAAATACAAAAGGG
Source organism: Bothriochloa decipiens (assembly GCA_023333625.1). Lineage (NCBI taxonomy): Eukaryota > Viridiplantae > Streptophyta > Magnoliopsida > Poales > Poaceae > Bothriochloa > Bothriochloa decipiens. The sequence continues at coordinate 27,039,251 of CM041634.1, forward strand.
ATCTTCCAAAACCTTTTCCAAAACCATTTTGAAGCTAAGCATGAGAGGCACGCTAGCTTTTTGAAAGCCATGTATAAAACTTTTGAAATCCAAACTTTGAACACATTTTGAAATAGTGACTTTGAAGGCTTTATTTTCAAACTTGAAAAGAACCTAGTCGTGACTTGCTCGAGGTTTAGAAATTCATTTTTCACACACGAGCACAACAAAGCAAGGCACCACTCAAACACACCTTTATTTAATTCAAAAAAGTTTTATAAAACCATGCTTTTTCTCATTATATAATGATAACAAAAGAACTAAATCTTGGCTAATTTTAAGAAAATTAATACATCCTTTATTTTCTTTAGTGTTTTTGGTTCACAACCCAAAATAGAAATTTTGGGGTGTGACAAAACTACCCCGCTTAGCATGAATCTCGTCCTGAGATTCGAAGAGACTTGGGATAAAAGACAACACCAATAATCAAGGTTGATTCGTAAACTTTGATAAGACCTGATACAAAGATTTATGGATTTTCCCAAAGGTTGATATAGAAATTAAAGATAGATCCTCCAGATTGATTCGAGATCCAACACAAGGCAGGATTAATGGATCAAGGATTATCCATACATTATGATATGAAGACAAGATAATGGATAACATCATTCTCAAATAGACTGACGTAGGGTTTCTCTCTTTAGCTCTTTTAAGAGGACAGGGAGAACAAACATCGATCCTTTGATGATTTGTACTTCCCTAAATTTAAATTTTATGGAGTGCAATGGAAGAATTTGTGAAAGCCAGCAAGGGTCAACCAAAAGAACAAAATCTTTGGGATCTGTGGTGACATACTATGAAAGATCTTTAGACCAATATAGATCGATTATAGTGACAAAAGTTGGATCACATGAAAATCAAAGTTTGATCTCCATGTGCCTACCCTTCATGAATTATAAGACATAAGTCTAAGGATTAACTTAAGATAGATCTAGAAGACAGGGGTCAATTCTTCCAATTGATGTAACAAGATGACCAAAACAAGGTCCATGATGAGATAACACATCAGAGTAGCTTATATAATGGAACATGGTTAACACTTCACGTCACCAGCGCTTACCGAGCACAACCAAGTGTGTGCACGCACTGGAGGCTCTCGATTAAACGTGGCACTGTTAATTATTAATCAGGACATCATTAACAAGTTTACTACCAATTGATATCTCCCACGACACAGTTAAAGATCTTGCATGATTACACATCTGATGCAAGAGAAAAAAATCATGAGGTGTGGGGGAAATGATGGTTGATGTTGATTTGCCTTTACGTTAAGAAGCACGTAGACAAACCTTAATGATCCATGAATAGTGATGACCATAAAGGTCAATGGCAAACATGATAGAGGTTGTGGACTAGGCCAGGCAACCAAGAATGAAAACGACTAAAACATTAGGTCCTGCATCATGGGATGCAAGAGCTAGGAGCAACAATGATATAGACATTAAAGATAGATCTTATGGTACTTGCAATTTCCTTTGCTTGCTTTTGGTGAGATGGAATAATGATTGGAGTAGAAATTAGTAAAAATCAACTATGTTGAGGTAAGATTGATCTTTAAAACCTTTCACACCATTGACTTCAAATTCGTAAGTTGAAGGGTAAGGGTCGAAGGTCGACAAAAAGATCAAGAATGGTCTTAGGATAATAGGGATCAATCCTTTAATTACTCATGTTGTGAAAGTTGAGATGCTATAGATTAGTGCTAGTAGCAAATGCTACCCCACTCAACAAAGCATTGCTTAGCTTCCAAAAATATATACATGGGCATCATCTTAATCCAAATCACCTCCTATAGATTCCCTTGGTCGATTTACCACACCACCTGATTCTGAATACAAATAAAACCAATGAGATAAATGAGGCAAAGATGTTTGAATAAGTGGTTGAGCTGGTTGCTAAAACATCTTTATTATGCGAATGATTGATACTCACAATCAATCCATCTTTATAGCATAAAAGTAATGAGATTTGATAAAATAGTTATCCCTTTTATATAGAAGTTACAACTGAATTAAAAATATGACACTACAGAATGAAACATGTAGCTAACTTCATATGTTGTTTCGTGTGCTTCGGGCCTTAGTATAGATCAACTCAAATCTATCCAAAGTTCCGTTCTTGATTCTGGTACACCTATCAAGATGAGAGGATTTGAGTCTGCCAATCATAAACTCTGTCCATAGTTCCTCATGTTGCCTCTAACTCCCAAATTTAGATTTCTTCTGGTTGCTTGAAATCCATCTAGGCTTCCACTCCGGATCCTACAACTACTTCAGTGTTGAGGTGACTCTTCTTTTGCATATGGTCTTCAACTTTTCCCGATTACATCTTCACTGATCTGGTTGCTCTGTTGCATCTTCCCTTTGCTTGGGATAGGTCTGAGTACCTTGATACACAATACGTTCTCCTGACGGGGTTATCAAAGACACCGAGTGTTGAGCTTGGTTAATCTCCATGACATGCTGAAAACCATTCCATACCGAGGACGACATCAATCTCCAGTGACTCCAAAACTATAAGGTCTACTTCCAAGCTTACACCCTTTATGTTGAGATTCACTTTTGGGCACATGTGGGTTGCTCTTATTTCCCTTCGTGGAGTATTAACTAGCATGGGCTTCCACATTAGTGACGTAGACAGCTTATGATCAGCAACATATTTGCTTGAGAGGAAAGAACGTGTAGAGCCTCTATCAAACAATACAGTAGCAGGAATTTTGTTTACCAAAATTGATCCAAACACAACCTTTTTAGTTTTAAGAGCATCTCTCAATTCCACATTATTTAATCTACCAATTTTGTGACTTTGCTTCTCTTTGTTGCTTCCATACGTCAATGGGTATTTCTTTGGACATTGTCTCACAACATGTCCCTCTTCATGGCAACGATAACAGGCCTTGCTATCCATTTTCTCAATGATGTCCTCTTGATGTTGTCTTTCTTGAATAGATAAGCTCTGAGTAGTTAAGATGCTACTGATTGGTTGATTCTGAAGCTTCTTCTTTGTTAGAGCTTGTTCACTGGATGGCTTCTCAATCCGCTTCCTCTTCTGAGGTTGAAACTCTATATACGTAATGGTTCATCCATCTATGCTTACCTCTGGCATAAAATATGAGACTGGAGATGTATCCAACTCTCTGACGAGTGGAGGTATCTTCAGAGAGACCAAGTTTGAGCCAGGCTGCGAGGTGGAACTCAAGTTTGTCTCTCTTTTCAACGGTGGTTCTTGAGAGACTGCTTTCCTTTTCTTATTCCCTTGATTTTGATGATCCTGGGATGCTTCAACTTTTCCTTCACTTGGTTGCTTCTAAAGGCAGGGTAATCCATAGTGCCTATGACACTGACACTACTCTAGGATTCTAAGTGCTTCATCGTGGTTGCCTTCATTGGATTGCAAATTCTTCCTAACTTCTTCTGCTTGTCTTTTCATTGATCCTTCCTCCAATCTGATTGGGGACCTTCCTGAATTGAGCAGAGAATCCTTCTGTGATTCCACTCCACCTGATGTATGATTCAGCATGATTGTTGACTTCAACTTGTTGGTCAAGGATGAGGGTAGCATGGCTAGATCTTCTTGACACTTGGTGAGAGCTCCTTCAATGTCACCTTGGAGAAGTAAGGCTTGCACTGATAAAAGATTCTGGAGCTTAGTCATCCGAACAGCTGTCATCTCAAGGATCTGAGCTTGCTAAGAAATCATGTGTTCCTTGCTCATGGGAGTTGTTGAAGTTATTTGCTGACTCTGTTCATTGATATCATCCTTTCTAATTGCATCACCACTGGGATTCATCATCTGATGTTGGGCAAAGGTAGAATGAGCAAAAGGATATGGATATAAAGCATGATATCATGATAGACAAAAATTCAATGTGGTTGGGGCCGATAGCAAGGGATGGATATGATAAGAAAGGACTCTACCCTACTTTACAAGGATTATGCTACACTTCTAAACTCTTCACCTTCAGGGTCTACTATGGAACAAGGGAAACACAGATGACATATACAAGCATCACAACAAGCAAAATAGACCAACATTACACCATCGATTCTATGCGTGCTTCTTCATCAATGGTGGTCATCCTAAAGGGCTGATTATAGAAGATGACGGGCCATCGTAAAATTTGAATTAGAAAAGGTTGGAAAATTTTTAGTAAACTAATAAAAATAAATAAAAAAATCCAAGGGGATAAGAAATTAATAGCTCAAAGGAAGCTATTCAAGGAGGAGATACAAGACAAGGATAAATAAAATAGACAAAATCAAGTACCAAGGGATGGTAAAATAGTTTTATAGCAAAATAAGCTTTAAAAATCGACCAGTGCTATCATGGCATATGTCCTACAGTCAACATTGCTCTGATACCATCTTATGACACCCCAGTTGAGGCCGTCATATGTGTGCCCAGGAAGTCCACACATATAACAGAAAATGGAATATTAGTAAACAATGTCAATAATAGCGGATACACCCATATAACAACACTTACCACATATCAGAGTTACATGGAACATTGGCTAGAACTTCTCTTCAGAGCTCCATCCTTCTCAAGGACAGTTGACTGGGGGCTCCGTACGCCATACACTTCTGACACTCAGCATCTTTATCCTTCTTCAGAGTAGCACCTTACTACAAACTATAGCAAGGGTGAGTTCCATGTCGAAACTCAGCAAGTATAGGAGGACAAGTAATGATATGCATGGCTTAAACAAAGGTAAGGCTGGAGGGTAATACTGCGGTAGCATTTTAATTACAACACTTAAGTTTTACTTTTGCAACTTATTTTCTAATCAACTTGGTTGAAACACCCAAACCCTTATTATGGTTGAAGTAGCAATTAAGATTCATTTGGTATCCAAGATGAAAGCATATATCAATTAGTATTATTAACCTTGAGATTTGTCGTCTCAAGCAACACAGGTTTGCCATCCCGTTCATAAATAGAGGTAGCCACCTCCTCAAACAACATCACCATGATTTAACAGCTTAGAACCATTTGGCTAAGTCATGAGAGGATCTAGGCCACTCATGACCGTGAGCACGGCCGATATACCAATTTTAACTCTGCGCAGAGGTTTACACTTTCACTCCAGATTCTGATTACTCTTTATGCAGAGGGGATCTGCCTCTTAGCCCATTACCAAGATAGGCTGGCAGAGGTCACAACGAGGCTTTTCACAGGGTCATAGGCAGTGACAACTCGCTAGAAATGAGTGCAAGCATATGGGTGACTTCACCGTGGGGCCGCCCCCATAACAGATCCCTAGCCCCTCCCATACTAAATACTTGAAACACACCAGCAACCATTGTTATAGCCACCCGTCAGTAAGTTGTCCACCCTGCCCATGATGGTCCTGCTGATAGACCAAGCAAGTGCCCATTAGCCTGGGGATGTACGGTAGTCCCAGATTGCCGCTCCATGAACAGGATCACAAGGGGGAAGGAGATACAGACACCCTCGTCAACATGAGTCCCACTAGCATCCATTTTCCTCTTCATTCACTACCATCCAATGATGTGGAAATGCATCAACTTCTCTAGAGGCCATAGCCAAATTGCCCATGGCTCCAACATTGTTATTAAGAAGCAAGTTTTAATAAACTTATTAAATGTGAAAGGTAAGGTGAGTAGAGCACTAGCTGACCTACAACCTATCTACAAACCCCCCTATGGGTGATATCTGGTTAATGTGGCTAGTTGGTCCTATGGTTCAATGGTCTAAAACACATGCATGAAAGTAAACATGAATTAAACATTCATAGGATCAATATGGTCAAAGAGACGCCTACACTTGCCTTAATCCAAAGTCTAGCTGCTCAATAGACTTTACTTGTTCTATCTTCTGGTCTCCATATCTAGTTAGACTTGTCGATCCTCAACTCCCAATCTTCAGCGCTCATGTACTACTCTTCGTCTATTCGTAGCAAACAAGCAACACAAACAGAAGAAACTAAGAACAGACATCATACAAAAGAAACATTGAAGAAAGAGTGGACTACAAGGTAGAGCTCATTACTATGATCTCAAAAGCATAAGAACAACCAACAAAGGATCTAACGTTGAGAGGGCACAACTATCGAGGTTGATCTAAGCTAAACGCATTTGAAAAGGCATAGATAGATCACTAATCCAACTATCAAAAGAGTTGTATTTTCAAAATCTTAGAACATGGTAAACGTCATGGCTATCATGTCACTTACATCGATACGAGTCCAACATGACAAGAACGGGATAGAATGGTGTTAAGACGGGCAAGTTATGGCTAAAACAAGGTCAGGGGCAAAACTATAAATAGATAGAACTAAAATTGCATTTTAAATAAATATAAAATTGCATTTTATAAAGATTTAGACCTCAGGCATAAATACCAGAGTCCACAGGGTCTAAACCGCAAGACTGCAAGGCTGATTTGAAATGCGGTGTACTATATCGTAAATACCAGAAAGTTCAGGGATCTTTCTATAAAACTGCCAGGGCTGACCGGTCAGTTGACCAGGTTGATTGGTCAGCGCATGCGTGGCTCTTGTGTGGTTCCTGTGTGGCAGCCACGTTGGTTGACACATCAGCGTAGGAGTGCCGGGTTGACCTACGGTTGACTGGAGGTCAACAACTGATCTGAGCCGCTTGGCTCAGATCGGACGGCTGCAGCTGCCTGATGGGCGATGGTCGCCAGAGCAGCGGTGCACTCACTGGAGAGCAGCCACACTATGGCTGTAGGCCGCAGTGGGCTGAGGCGAGGGCACGGGGAGACACGGCGTGGCCTTGCGGACTTGACCGAGGGGTTCTTGGCGACGGGGAAAGGCCAGTGTTGACTGCGCGAGCAGTGGCGGCCATTGCTGGTGGGGGCAAGCTCGGCTGGGAGTGGCTGCGCAGCACAGTGGGGTATCACAAGTACACGGACGTGTAGTTCACACATAGGCGACCTCTATGTGGACCGCGATAGTGGCTGCTAGCGACCGGAGACGGCAGAATACACGGCGAGACGGTCCGGGGCTGACGGCGGGACTACAGTGATGGCGTGCAATCTCGAGAGAGCAAGAGAGATGAAGGGGAAGGAACCAGTGTGACACTCACCTTGGTGTGAAACTCATGGATGGGTTCCCATTGACGGGGACTCGCTGGCCACAGAGATCGACGGCGACCGCTAGCTCCGCGGCGACGGCTATGGTGGCTGCACTCGCAAGCTAGGGTTTTGCGGCTGGGGTGGTGGCTACTACCCTAGGGTTACGAAGGGGAGCACGACGCACAGGGCCGAGGCCTTTATAGGTGACGGGCATCCTCGTGGGGCACGCTCTGGGACGGATCGACGGCAGTGGCAGCATTCCACGAGATGCGAAGGTATTGGAGGGCATTGACCCATGGGCCCGTGGAGTCAGTGACCGGAGACGGCAAGGCAGGGCGGGCCGTGGTGCTGCTGCGCTTGCTGGGTCGGCCCAAGTCGGGTCGCGGGCCAAGCGGCTAGGTGGAGCAGGCCGGTAAGCCAGGCAGGGGAGTGGGCTACAGTTGGGCTTGGCCCACGGTGAGAGGGAGGGTGCCAGCAGGCCGAGGCAGCTTGCTGCTGCTGGATAGGCCATGGTGCTGGATGGCTATGGCCGCTGCTGGCCAGGCGGCTGCTGCTGCTCCTTGGCCATGGCTGGCCATGGCAGGCTAGGAGTGGCCAGAACTGGCCAGGTTTGGCCAGAGAGGGCTAGAGGTGGCTAGGGGAGGCTACGTTCGGCCAGGGGTCACTAGAGCAAGCTAGGGGATGATGGCAAACTAGAACAATGGCCAAAATTATAGAGAAAAAAGAAAAACTCTCTTTGTGAATACAAAAGTGATCTTTCAAAACCTTTTCCAAAACCATTTTGAAGCTAAGCATGAGAGGCACGCAAGCTTTTTGAAAGCCATCTATAAAACTTTTGAAATCCAAACTTTGAACACATTTTGAAATAGTGACTTTGAAGGCTTTATTTTCAAACTCGAAAAGCACCTAGTCGTGACTTGCTCGAGGTTTAGAAATTCATTTTTCACACACCAGCTCAACAAAGCAAGGCACCACTCAAACACACCTTTATTTAATTTATAAAAATTTTATAAAACCACACTTTTCTCATTTTATAATGATAACAAAAGAACTAAATCTTGGCTAATTTTACAAAAATTAATAAATCCTTTATTTTCTTTTGTGTTTTTGGTTCACAACCCAAAATAGAAATTTTGGGGTGTGACAAGTTTACTTTCCATTTGAAGAGGTGGTTTATCTATTAAATATCATGATGGTTTTTTACTTCATTATGTTGATGTGATTGGTTAAACAACTTGACTATGAGTTATTGTTTTCTTATGCTATCATATCTTCCATATTTAAATCGATGCTTAATTAACTTGTAGTTTGAATGACATGCTCAGGCAGTTTGCTTGCTGAGATTTATTCTCACTCCTTTTTATATCTTTCCAGGTGCTTGTTTGGATGTTTTCTTGAAGGGATGGGAATTAGCAGCACATCATCACTTTCCACCACTTTTAGATATAACAATAATAATAATGATACTCTTGTCTTGTTGTAATAAACTTAGTTAATCTTCATCGTGACCCTTCAATGGTTTAAGAAAAACATTTAAGTTGGAGTTTTACTTAATCATAAAATTTTGTTCTTGTTGTAGCTTCCGCGCTTTACTTTGATGTTGGGTTTTTGTTCCCGAGTTTTATATTTGGGCATATGGGAAGGGACGTTAGTGACATCTTAGGATTTTGTGGTGCCTGGGGTGTTATAGCAGATCTACTCGTCTGAAACTAATACATGGATCAGTAAGAAATGTGAATGGGGCGAGGATATTGACCTGGAACCTAGTGAAACACGAAGTGTGTTTCTTAACGGTTATCTACACATTATGGGGTCGCAGCTAGAGGCTGATGTCACATCTGTGATACTTGCTGTGGATATGAAGGGGGACTTATGGAGGGAAATTGCTACACCTATTGGTAATTTTGAGCACACCCTGCATCAAACACAGAGTCACTTGTGTGTTTGTCTTGCTGATGGTCCTCCCAGTGAAATGAAGTTTTTAGTGTGGATACTTATAGACTATGGTAAGGATAATTGGACATTACAGCATACTCATCCTTAACGAGGTTTTTGGAAGCATCAGTATTCGAGTGAATTTGACCCCCAAGGTGATTGCGGTTCACCCAGAATGCAATTTGGCTTTCTTAACTGGGCATGAAAGAAACACAATCATCGCATATGACATGAACTGCGGAATAGGAGAAGTAATCCCTTTCAACCTCTTTGGGTATAGTCCACGTGTGGTTAATTATGGTATCCTTAGCAGAGCATAATATTTTCCATATGTTCCCCTATTCTTGGATTCACTAGAGGAGGAGGAATGGTGCCATTGGCACACTACCCTCCATGCCAGTGGAAATGGAATCATTCAACTGATCGGTACCACGACGATCTAGGCTACTTGACGGAAGACACCACCTCATCAGACTCGGACTAGGAGGTCAATCGTCCTCTACCATTAGTTGCTCTAGCTCCAAACTAGTACAAACCAAAGCTACAAACAAGTCCACCAGATCCGTTGAGTTGCCATCGCCATGAGCTCTGCCGAAAATCTAGATCCCCAGTATTCCACTTTTGAAGAGCACATCAAGTCGAGAAAGAAGTGGTTGAAGATCACCACCGAGGAACAATCTCACTGGAGTAGTGGTCAAGCAGCATTCTCTGTGACCCTAAAATGCTCAGTCACGAGGACCCTCAAAGCCGGCGGTCGCTGGCAGCAGGCATGGATCCGGTAGCGGGATGAATGCGGTGCCAACATGACCTTCACCGAGAAGCAACCCACGGACATCCTCGGCACTGAAAGAGGTACTGTGATGTCCTCCTCAGCTTGATGAACAAGGTCACATCGCCCAAAATCTTGACTTTGTCGCATCATCGGCCCTCTTAGCGGTTTGCACGGAGGTATCACCACCAGGGTGCATTTCTGCGTCATCTACCAAGAATCTGGTCATGCCACCGATCAAAGTGTCAATGTGCCCTACTGTAGCAATGAATTCCACCGTGAGTGCATCACCAAGTGGTTCGATCAGAGTTTGATCTACCCGGTGTGCAAACATGATCTGTCTACCCGTCTTGACCCCTTTGTGCAACAATGCCTCTTGCTTTGCACCTGGTCGGAGGAGGACGAGGCCGCCCCAATGGAGGATGAGGCCACCTCATTGAAGGAGGACGAGGAGGACGGTGGCTCATCGGAGTAGGACAAGGAGGAGGGTGGCGAGCAAGACAACGGCAGGGGCAGGGCGGCGTTGATCAGTAGGTGCCGCTTAGTAGTATAGTAGCTAATCCTTTTTTTTAGTGAAGACTGTAGCAGTAGATCTAGTACTTATTATAAAATGGCCTGTGCATTGTATTGCACATTTGCTCTTTTTGGAATGGCCACGGGTACACAACTAAATTTGGCCTCTATTAAGACATTTGAGGTTTTAACGCTAAGTTTGACCATTCATCTTATATTCATGGTCTTGCAATGTTCTTTATAAAAAATACAATTTTGGAATGTGCTTTGATTGTGAAGCCTACAAATACAGTATATGTCTGCTTCATCTCTACATCCTAATATGAACGTTGTTTTGAACAGTACAAATACATTGTACAACTTCTTTATTGATTATCTTTATTGGGACAATGATCATGCAAGTAGAGATTTTAAATATGAATGTAAAAGAAGATAGGAGCATTCCCTGCAACCGGTACTCCTGTCTTTATGGGACTGGGAGAAAAAGCAGCCGCTCCTCGCAATGAACTATGGAGGATACTGTCAGAAGCATTCAAATTTATAATGGCCAGACTTTCTTACGTGCGGAAGAGCATTTCAACACCATGTGTATCTTTGGAAAATAATTCATTGTTAGAATTATTAGTTAGTTTATGAGAATACTTATTTCAGAAGCTTTGTATAATTTATATGGCTTTACATAAGTAATTTCCAAATGGGAATGGATCAGGTACAAACCGACCCCTCCGTGCCAACCATGCAAATCGACTGTGAAGGGAGAGGTGGGAGGGGGATTGCAAAACTGTGATTAGGAGCGAGCGGTAAAGTGCAAAATCACACAAATCGCACTTTTGCAAATCTCTCCCCGATAGTTGGTTTGCACGGTTTGCACGGAGGGGTTGGTTTGCACCTGATCCATTGCCTTTCCAAATCTTCCAAAATACATGCATCCAATGATTGAATGAACACTGTATCCAAACCCTGTAATCAAAATGTGAAAGGGGTGATGGTAATCAATTGTGATTCCTTGATCATCGCATCCTGCGTCTACCCTCTTTAAATACGACCATAGCACTGACGACTGGGTTATTCTTTCATCATTTATGAAGCCATCACATCACCTGCTCCAATCCGCACTCACTACCGGCGGAGAAGACAATGGGGTCGAGGGATGGGGCATTGGTCGTTGGAGAAGTACTCCACCGACTACGACGATGAAGAGCTTAGTGAGGAGGTGGATCAACCGACACAAAGCAACAAGGAGGAGGAGGAAGAAGAGGAGGAGGAGGAGGAGGAAGAGGAAGAGGATGTGGCAATGGAGGAGGAGGACGAGGAAGGGGAAGAGGAAGAGGAAGAGGAGGAGGAGGAAGAGGAAGCGGCGCACATGGAGGAGGAGGAGGTGGAGGAGGCGTCGGTGACCGTAGAGGATGAGGTCGACATGGAGGTGGAGGACCACAGTGATAGCAACGGCGAGGAGGATGAGGGCAAGGACAGCCGTGGCGATGAGGATGATGGCAGCGATGACTGCGACGAGGAGTTGGACAACATCACGGAGACGGTTCTGCTGGGGTTCCTGCCATTGTCGAGGTACCTTCCGCGTGTGTGGAACCATCCAACCAACGAGTCGGATGACTCCACCTGGCCGGACGTGGATGTCTCCATTTCGTCCGACAAGGACGAGAAGCGTGGCAATAGAGATGATGGCGGGAGCAACAGAGTCGATCAGTAGGTGCAGTTGGGATTATAGCAATAGAAGTACAACGGCAGGTGCATTGTAGTGCACTTTTTTGGTTATAACTATGACCTGATGTTTGAGCAATCGAGTGTGTAAAACTTTGGCCTTATAATTTATTTTGAACCAAATCGTGTCTTGGATACGATTTTCTGATCTTGTAGAAGCCATGCAGCGAGAAGTTTATATCAGAAGGCTCACTTCTATCTAATGCTGAAATGATGAGCCATAATTTTTGTATTTTACTCAAAATGCTAGAACGTCTGGCCGGTGTGTAGATGATTTAGTCAGACATTATTGTAGGGTTATGAGGGTGCTACGCTAGCCAAAAAAAAACTTTTTGACCTCATAAACTAGGATCTACTGCTAGTTACAGGTTATGGGATTACCACTAGATGCGCAGGTGCAGTGGAATGACTCGATGTAGTTGTATGCATGGCAATAGGTAGTGCAGTTGCATGGTCATCCGTCACATTAATCCCCTCGCGTGGTTCGTCCCAGTGCTCCAGATGCAGCACCTCCGAGGAATCCCATACGTGCAGGGAAGAAGCGATGCGCCTCCGGATTGCTAGGTCCACGAGGAGCAGAAGGCGCGAGTGTGGGGAGGGCGACGGCGGCTGACCAAGGTGTGTATCCAATCCTGGCCGTGCCCCTACCCCTTGCTTATATAGGCATCCCCAATGATCTCACGAGTTGGAGGCCCATTAGTAACCCCAAGCCTTATCTAATTCGGGTCCAACCCGAATTAGGCTTCCAGCCCCTTAAGCGTGTGAACCTATGGGTTCACGCATACATTGACATGGGCCGAGTACTCCTACTCGCCCAATAGTTGACAGTGGCCTCCAGCAAGGCGTGACAACTCCTATGTGCACGCAAAGATCATATCAGACGAACCACTATGACCACATACAAGTTATTCCCTTTGCCACTTGATATATGGTTCAACTCATGGGTTAACACTTAACACAAGCATGGCCATGCATTTGTTGATCCAATCACTTGAGTGATCCAGTGATATCTCTCTTGCGTAGAGAGGGGCAAATTCCATCTTGATTGTCTATGTCTCAAAGCATGCTTCCCGACCACCCGAAGACCACCTTTATAACTACCCAGTTACGGAGTAGCGTTTGATAGTCCCTAAGTAGGCCATTTCACATCTTGAGTACATACCACAATCTTAGGTCTAAGGACATAATGTACATGACATGAATAGACACGCTCTCATGTCTAGTCAGTCTAGCCTACATGTCTCGCATGTGCCCACATTATTAGTTTGACATTCCATGTCCATGACTTGTGAAACATAGCCATCAACTAAGACATGTGATGGTCTAATATTCAAATGTGTTCTCACAAGAATGCCGACCAAGGACAACTTTAGAATAACCATTCAATTAATTGAGTTCCACAAACAATTCACATAATCACCAACCAATACAAGTTGTCTATAATGGATATTCAATGAACACTTTATTAATCATGGATACAATTGGAATATCATCATCTACATGATTAGCTCTAGGGCATATTCCCAACAGTCTCCCACTTGCACTAGAGTTAATCTCTTAGATGTCTAATCCCCATAGACCTCATGTGCGCCTCATGCTTAGGCTGTGGAAGAGCCTTTATCAAAGGATTTGCTACATTTAAATCTGTATGTATTTTGCACAATTTGATCTCTTCTCGTTTCACAAACTCTCAAATGAGATAAAACTTTCAGAGTACATGTTTGTTCTTCTGGTGATCCCTAGGCTGCTTAGCCTATGCAATCACCCCATTGTTATCACAATGTAAATTCAATGGGTCTGACGCATTCGGAAACACACCAAGATCAATGAGGAACCTCCTCAACCAAACACCTTCCTTTGCAGCACCAGAAGCTGCAATGTACTCGGCTTCTGCTGTAGAATCGGACACTGTCTCTTGCTTGGAACTTTTCCAGCTAACTACACCACTATTTATTGTGAACACAAAACCTGATTGAGATAGTGAGTCATCCCCGTCGGTTTAGAAGCTAGCATCGGTGTAACCGTTTACAATGAGCTCCTCCTCACCTCCATAGATTAGGAACACATCCTTAGTCCTTCATAAGTACTTTAGGATGTTCTTAACGAGCGTCCAGTGAGGTTCACCCGGATTAGCTTGGTACCTGCTCGCAACACTTAGAGCATATGAGACATCTGGGAAAGTACATATCATGACATACATGATGGAACCAACGGCCGAAGCATATGGAACCTTATCCATACAGTTGCGCTCTTCATCTGATGAAGGACACTGCTTGTCACTAAAGTGCATACCATGTGACATAGGCAAGAACCCTTTCTTGGACTATTCCATGTTGAACCATTTCAACACTTTGTCAATATACGTGTCTTGGCTTAATCCTATTAGCCTTCTTGACCTATCTCTATAGATCTTAATTCCCAAGATGTATGCTACTTCTCCTAAATCCTCCATAGAAAAACTATTATTCAGTGAAGTCTTTACAGATTGCAACATAGGAATATCATTCCCAATCAATAGTATGTCATCCACATACAAGATAAGAAACACAATAGCGCTCCCACTTACCTTCTGGTAAACACAAGGTTCTTCTTCATTCTGACGGAAACCAAACCCTTTGACTACCTCATCAAAACAAATATTCCAACTCTAAGATTCTTGCTTTAACCCATAAATAGATTTCTTAAGCTTGCATATCTTTCTAGCATTATTAGGATCAACAAAACCTTCAGGCTGTATCATATACACGTCCTCTTCTAAATACCCATTTAGAAAGGCTGCTTTAACATCCATCTGCCATATCTCATAATCGAAATATGCAGAAATTGCTAGAATGATCAGAATAGATTTAAGCATTGCTACCGGCAAGAATGTCTCATCGTAATCAACTTCTTGAACTTGCCGAAAACCTTTTGCGACAAGTCAAGCTTTATAGACGTGAACATTTCCATCCATATCCTTCTTCTTCTTAAAGATCCATTTGCTCTCTATGGGTCTAAGCCCATCAGGCGGGTCAACCAAGTTCCAAACTTGATTGTCTCCCGTGGAATCTATCTCGAATCTCATGGCACTTTGCCATTTCTTGGAATCTGGATCCATCATAGCTTCCACATAATCCGCAAGTTCGTCATCGTCTAACAATAACAAATCCCCACGCAATGCACGAAGTCTCACTGATCTTCGTGGTTGTGGCAGTGTCTCTACTGCCACGGGTGTCTCAACTTGCTCTGCTACATTAGCATCACTCGTAGAGTCAGTCCCTACTGGCTCATCTTGAACTTCTTCAAGATACACCTTTTGTCCATTCTTTTCTCTTTTGAGAAACTCTTTCTCTAAGAAAACATCGTTTCGAGTAACAAACACTTTGCCCTCTGACCGGTTATAGACATAATACCCTAAAGTTTCCTTTAGATATCCCACGAAAAAGCACTTGTCCGATTTGGGTGTTAGTTTATGTGATATAAGTCGTTTAACATAAACTTCATAACCCCAAATTTTTAGAAAAGATAAACTGGGACTCTTACCAGTCCACATCTCATATGGTGTCTCAACTACGGACTTAGATGGTACCCTATTCAATGTGAAAGTGGCTGTTTCTAGAGTGTATCCCCAAAACATAAAGGTAGGTCTGACTGGCTCATCATAGACCGAACCATGTCCAACAAGGTCCGATTACGTTGCTTAGACACGCTGTTTCTCTGAGGCGTTCCAGGTGGCGTAAGCTGTGGAACAATTCCACAACTCTTAAATGATTGCTAAACTCGTGACTTAGATATTCACCTCCACGATCAGATCGCAAGGCCTTGATCTTCTTGCCATGTTGATTCTCTTCTTCATTCTGAAATTCTTTGAACTTTTCAAATATTTCAGACTTATGCTTCATTAGGTAGACATATCCATATCTACTAAAGTCATCAGTAAAAGTTATGAAGTATTGAAATCCACCTCTAGCTATCATGCTCATTGGTCCACATACATCAGTATGTACAAGTTCCAACAAGTCAGATGCCCTCTCAGGAAATCCTTTGAATGGCGCCTTGGTCATCTTGCCTAGCAAGCAAGACTCACATGTCTCGTATGATTCAAAATCAAACGAAGTTATAAGACCATCATCATGGGACCCAAACAACAATGCCACGTATAGGTAGGACTTAACTCATTAAGCCGAGGCCGTTTAGCACTAACATTACAGACAGGTGCATCATCAAGATTTAAAATAAATAACCCATTCACAATGGATGCAAAAGCCACAAACATATCATTCTTTGAGATCACACAACTATTGTCTTTACTCGCAAATGAATAACCATCCTTCATCAAGCATGAAGGTGACACAATGTTTCGACTTAAACTAGGAACAAAATAACAATTATTCAATTCCAAAATAAATCCTGACGCCAAGGGAAGTTGCATCGTCTCGACATTCAATGCAGCAACTCTTGCATTATTGCCCACGCGGAAATCAACTTCTCCTTTCTCCATGCTTCTACTTCTTATCATTCCCTTCATCGTATTGCAAATATGAGCAACCGATCTGGTATCAAATACCCAAGAATTGATATAAGAGTTAGCGAGGAAAATGTCTGTAACATGAACAACAAGAGTACAAGCAGTAGCAGTACCTTTACCACTGCCATCCTTCTCTAAGGACGCCAAGTACTCCTTGCAGTTTCTTTTCCAGTGACATTTTCCCTTACAATGAAAGCAATCTGAATTTGCAGATGGTCTAGCCTTGGCAGCAGATGGGTTTGGCTTAGAGATCTCATCTTTAGCCTTGCCCTTCTTCTTCCTCCAAGAATTGCCCTTTCTCATAAAATGAGGTCGGTTCTGGATCACCAACACTTGGCTACTACCGGCACCTTTCTTGATGTCGGCCTCTGCTGTTTTCAGCATGCCACACAGTTCATTCAAGCCCCTCTCCGCTCCATGCATATGGTAGTTCGAGATGAAGTTTCCATAGCTGGCCAGAAGCAATGCAAGAATGAAATCAGTAGCCAACTCTTGGCCAATTGGGAAGCCTAGCTTCTCCAACCTCTGAGTGTAACCAACCATCTTGATTACATGTGGACCAATAGCTACGCCCTCTGCTAGCTTGGTTTCTGCAAGAGCCTTAGAGACATTGAACCTTTTAGTCCACGCTTGAGTTTGGAACATATCTTCAAGCGCCATGATCATATCGTTCACTGAATGATTGTTATTGAACTACATATGCAGATCAGGTTCCATACAAGCAAGCATGAGGCAACTTACTTGAAGATTCGCATCACATGCTTTCTTGTAAGTGTTTTTCTTAGCATTAGTTGCATTTTCATCAGGCTCATCTGGTAATGGGGTGTCTAGAATTTCTTCTATTTTCTCAACCCTAAGAACAATTCTCAGGTTGCGGATCCAATCCACATAATTTGTTCCATTCAACTTATCTTTCTCATGAATTATACGCAAAGAAAATGGTTGATTGCGAGCGGCCATCTACAACAAAAGTAACCCAAAATATTAAGACAATGTATCCATGAAAGAGTAAATTATATCAAAATAAAATCTACTCCCACTAAAATCAATATCCCTCAATTGATACTTAGTGATTTGAGACCCACAACTAACAAGTCAACTAGTGAGCTTTAGCATCACCACTAGAAGACATGGTAGATCGGTAAGTAACACTTTGCTAATCATATCACATATGACTCTCATTGTTGGGCAGCATCTCTATGCTATGCTCAACCTACCCATGCTCCAAGGTCCCTAACCGTTAGGAGGACCTTGTTTAAGTAACCAAACCTTCTTGCAGTACGTATCCGATACGAACCTGCCTAGTCGAGTATCCGATACGAACCTGCCTAGTCGAGGAAAACCAGTGTCACCCTAATTTCATAGACCCACCACTGATTATACAAGACTTATGATAGTGCAAGGTTTGGGGAAGCATTTAACTTAAACATTGCTGAGGGATCGTTCTACTTCACTACCGCACTCATGTAGACAAAAACATAATAGCATGTGAAAGTAGAACATAGTAAGAACGACATAACACAGATATGACTTTGTATAGCCCATTTTCCTTTAGGGATCTCCATCTCCATCAATCTGTGCATCACGGTGATCTCCATCTCCATGATTCGAGTATGCCATCCTTCAGTGATGATTTCGCCAAGACTAGCTACTACTAGTGCAAGTAAAATGAAATTACATAGTCGCAGATAGATCATTATAGATTGGCACGCAGGCCATTACATTAATTTTCACAATATGTATGTGGCTCCTGCTCATATTGTCCTCATGACATGCAAGCCATGAATTAAATACATATACGCATCACATACACATAAGGACTATACCAGTCATCAATACCTGCAAAACAGAGTTATCCGAATCTGACATCTAATCTTGCAACGCAAAAAACTCTATTTTCCAAGCCTTATTTCGCAATTCTAATTTTGCTGAATGTGGCGAAACAGCAGAGAACCAGATGTAAAATTTTGTTCTCTATGATTTTCATTTAGAGTTTGTCTCAATCTGAGTTATGGTTCAAAAGTTACGGCTGTTTTACCGAACAACACTTTTCTCGGCAAACCGGCGCTCGGTAGTAAATTGCATCTACCACCGCCGTGCATCATATGCGCTTGGCACTTGACCTAGGGTTCAATTCAATCAATCTGATTGATCTCTAACTCACCATGACTGGATTTACATGAATCACTTAACTCGAATGGTGGAATTCTGACCGGTACGAGTAGATCGTTTCAAGACCAACACGGCAAGATGACGAACCAAGGTTAGAGACTCATCTACAACCACACATATCACCATATGCACAAAATCAAACCTATAATGAGGCAGTAATGGAGCCGATACCACTGTATGGTTATGAGGGTGCTACGCTAGCCAAAAAATAAAACTTTTTGACCTCATAAACCAGGATCTATTGCTAGTTACAGGTTACAGGATTACCACTAGATGCGCAGGTGCAGCGAAAGATGACTCGATGTAGTCGTACGCGTCACAGCAGGCAATGCAGTTTCATGGTTTTCCATCACATCAATCCCTCACGTGGTTCATCCCAGTGCTCCAGATGCAGCACCTCTGAGGAATCCCACACGTGCAGGGAAGAAGCGATGCGCCTCCGGAATACTAGGTCCGCAAGGAGCAGAAGGCAGCGAGCGTGGGGAGGGCGACGGTGACTGTCAAAGGCATGTATCCAATCCTAGCTGCTTCCCTACCCCTTGCTTATATAGGCGTCCCCAATGAGCTCATGAGTTGGAGGCCCACTAGTAACCCTAAGCCTTATCTAATTCGGGTCCAACCCGAATTAGGCTTTCAGCCCCTTAAGCGTGCGACCCTATGGGTTCATGCACACATTGACATGGGCCGAGCACTCCTACTTGCCCAACAGTTGATAGCGGCCTCTAGCAAGGTGTGACAACTCCTATGTGCACGCAAAGATCATATCAGATGAACCACTATGACCACATACAAGTTATTCCCTTTACCACTCGATATATGGTTCAACTCATGGGTTAACACTTAACCCAAGCACGGCAATGTATTTGTTGATCCAGTCACTTGAGTGATCCAGTGATATCTTTCTCGTGTAGAGGGGCAAATTCCATCTTGATTGTCTATGTCTCAAAGCATACTTCCTGACCACCCGAAGACCACCTTTAAAACTACCCAGTTATGGAGCAGCGTTTGATAGTCTCTAAGTAGGCCATTTCACATCTTGAGTACATACCACAATCTTAAGTCTAAGGACATAATGTACATGACATGAATAGAGACTTTTCATGTCGGGTCAGTCCAGCCTACATGTCTCACATGTGCCCACATTATTAGTTTGACATTTCCGTGTCCATGACTTGTGAAACATAGCCATCAACTAATACATGTGCTGGTCTAATATTCAAGTGTGTTCTCACAAGAATGCCGACCAGGGATAACTTTAGAATAACCATTCAAGTAATTGAGTTCCACAAATAATTCACATAATCGCCAATCAATACAAGTTGTCTATAATGGATATTCAATGAACACTTTATTAATCATGGATACAATCAGAATATCATCATCTACATGATTAGCTCTAGGACATATTCCCAACAATTATATAGCGTCGTAAGGTCTGGACGGTGCGTACTTGATTTCATAGGACAATATATATCATCGTCAGCTTTTAATGTTGTAGCGATGAGTAGGTCTATCCCTCAACTATTGCTGCTCTTGGATTGAAGTGAAATAGTCTGTAAGAATAGACCTATCACAACCGCATCAGTCAATCAAGTTTAAAGCGTGTCATGGTGGTTAAAAGCAACTTTTCCTGATTCTTCTTTAGTCTACTGCATTCACTTCTAAAACATCCTCAATTTTTGACAAAGGGAAAATACACAGAATCAATGATAAAATGATAGCCCAGGAGGTCAAATCATCAATTATCCAATAACAGTTGATTACAAAGCCATACATCGAATAAAATACTACAATAGAGGGGTTTACATAAATATTATATTGCCACTTGGTGGAATCATCAGAGTAACTAGCATCTAGAATAGATATGTAAGTAGAAGGGATATCGCGGAAGCATCGTCTTGCACCATCTTGAGTGTAGGCATGAGACAATCTAATCCTTGAGCCCCTCGTTGCCGTAGGCGTTGTCGGGCTCA
Source organism: Bothriochloa decipiens (assembly GCA_023333625.1). NCBI lineage: Eukaryota > Viridiplantae > Streptophyta > Magnoliopsida > Poales > Poaceae > Bothriochloa > Bothriochloa decipiens. The sequence continues at coordinate 27,059,937 of CM041634.1, forward strand.
CCTGCCAAATAAGTTTCAGTACGATTTGTACTGGCCACCGGCTCCCACCCTATGCTTTGCTTATGCTTTGTGGTAGGTGGATGCATAGGGGTATGTCAAAAAGGCCTATATATGGCTGTAGTTTTCCTATGCAAGAGTAATCAATATAATATAATAATTCATCAAGTTTTATCTCATTCCCATTCCCAGAATCCTACTCTCAATCATCATCCATCATCCATCATCCTCTCAACTCACTCAACAACCACGCTTACACGTGGGCGGCAAGGACAACTCCCTCTCATCCATGCCTAAGTGGTCATCATGCTGTCGGGTACCACTAGGGGGAGGTAGAAAGAATCCTCTCACTACTCAAAAGAAATGTAGGTCATAGAATAGCCATACCGAGGCTACAAACTATATATAGATTCAAACAACTCTATAGAGCATGTACACCCGTAACCACTAGATCACCGTCATCGATGGTGGCCCCCATCTGAGCGAATGCCGAATGGCCTCCTAACCTAGAATGATACCATCCTACCTCTCAGCCCTGGGGAACTCCGGATAGCCATCACAGGAAGCTGAGAGTGGGAGATGTAGTCACTGGGCCCAACAAGTGCCACTATGCATCTACGATGGTTTGGGAAACTATCATCCAACCGCCCACCCATACCACCTAACAACCTTGTAGTAATGGCATTGCCCAAATTAGTCGAACATTCGTCCCTCGCCGAAGTGAGAGCGAGTGGTGTGCATGAAAGGTTCGTGGTTCCGGTTCTCAAGAGACATCAGTTCCTAGGTGGGATTAGACAGGATATCTTCCCAAAATGTTCCCTCATAGCACCTCCGTCCTGGGGCCTCATACCACAGAGGAAATCCTCCCCAAAATACTCCTCACGTCACATGTACCCACCACAGGTACCTCTCATGGGGATGCCCAGGTGCACCCCCGGCAAGACTCGCCCCAAGGCTCATCGTAGATCCTATCCAATTGACTCAACCCTCACCACTCATGCTCACTTAGGACATCATCACTGTGTATCGTTCAATAGTCACCAAGCCCAGCACCCAAAGCCGAACCATTCCTAGGGGTTCACCACTAGCATCACATCATAGATACAATGTGAGTGGAGTAATAATAGCAAGTAACAAGTAACATATATACGAGCGTGTCTATCCTATAAGCGGGTGAGTAGGGTAAAGGTTACATCAAGGAATAGGCATACAAGTAATCTACCATGCAGTCCTAATACATCATATCATAGCATTGTTGCATAAATATAGAGCACTAGCATTCCATCATGTTGCATGCATAATAGGATCTATGAGGTTGGGTGGGATGTGGCACCTGAATAGCTGTCACTCAACCCTTGGCGCGCTCCTAGTCATCCTCCCCAGGCAACTCCTTCGTAGGATCTAAAATCGAGACATAATGGTCATGAGATCGACCCCTATAGATTATCACAAAGAACCAAATGAAATCCAATAACTCCAAATGCAATCATACATAAGCCTATGACGTAGAGCTCATTTTCATGAAAATTTGGACTATTGGTTCATATTTTTCAGAGTTCGTATGAAGAAGATATGAATTTTACAAGATTTGATCTATTTCCGAAAAAGAAAAAGGGCGAATTAACTAGGTTGCGACACGTGGCAGCGCGGTACCGGTTGCAGGGCATACAATGACTGACATGTGGGTCCAGCGATCGACGTTAATGACAGGTGGAGCCAGTCAAAGGTCAGTTGTTGACTAGTCAACGGTCAACCAGACTGGGCCCACTTAGGGTTCTGGCGGGCCAGTCAGGGCTGGTGCTGGGTCGTGCCAAGCCCAACACATGGCGGCTGGCTCTTTTGCCACGTGGGCGAAACGGGCTGTTACTAGGCTCTGGTCCACCGTGCTGGTCCATGGTGGACTCATCCCCATTTCTCCTTCTCTTCTCATGGGTCCACGGTGAGCCAGGCGCAGTGCCTCCTCCTCTTTATTCCCCTTCCTCTACTTCCTAAGGGTGTGCACAGCGGCGTCCTTGGCCGATGATGAGCAAATCGGTGGGGCACCAACCAGACGGGGTAGGATAGGCAGAGGTCGGGCATCCCTAAGGCACAGCAGGGTCAGTGGTGGCAAGGCGGTGAGGTGTCGGTGCTCTGAATGGCTGGTGTGCACTCTGGGGCGGAGCTAGACTGTAGAGCTATGGCGGCGAGCGGCTAGCACGTGGGGATCGTGTGGCCAAGGCAATCCAGCTGAAGGTGTAAGCTTAGGCTACGGTGCTCTGGACGTAGTTGCGCGTGGCGGCGGCCAACCACGACGGTTGACGGCATCAGCGACAGCAGGGAGGTAGCTAGGCATGAAATTGCTCCTCATTTTCTATTCTAATCGTCGATTGAGGCCCCCAGGTGCCTATGGGAGGGCTAAAGAGGTATCCCATCGAGTGTGATGGGCTCTAGCCGCGGCAAGGGCGAGCAACGGCAGTTGGGGCAGGGCGCGCTGCGGGCACGAGACAGGGCGACGGGGTGGCTTCACTTCATGTGAGTCTGGTGAGTGTAACTAAACTGGTAGAAGGGCTATAGGGGCTTCAAATGTAGCTATCCGTAGTGGCAGCTGCAGGGCGGCATCGGTGGCCATGGCGGTCATGCATGTACATGAGTCACCAGACAGGGTCTCGAGGCTCCATCTTCATCCTTCTCCCTACGTGCGGAGTAGCTCAGAGCTCTAGGTTACTATAGTGTGGCTAGCGGAGGCACGGCGGAGCACATGCGGTTGCAAGAACCATAGCGGCGCTCCAACGGCCGGAGTCCATGGTGACCGAGTGGTGAGCAAAGCGTGCCCGCCCTCATTGTTGGTCACCAGCTCTAAAAACCTTGTCAAGGGTGCGTTCTAGGATACCGCAGAGGTTTCTATTGAGTTAATGAAGCTTATGGCAAAGCGGGGCGACGGGAACGCGATGGCGGCCTATAGAGGGTGCGGTGCAAGAGATGGCCATGGCCTAACCTCGGGCTCGGGGGAGAAAGGATGGCAGTGCTGTGATGAGGCAGTGCAACAAGGGCTCGATGCAGTGCAAGCAGAGCAGCAACGGCGATGTGGTCATTCGGGGTCTGGTGAGCTTGGACGGAGGCTCTCGGCGGCCAACGGCTGCTTGGCTCAAATCAGTGGGGCGTGCCGGTGTGGTGTGGTCTAATGCACTGCTGTAACACCTCTTGTGTTAAATTAACTAAAACCTGCCATGTCATCATATGCACTGCAAAGCATTCATGTTTAGGTCAACCTTAATGTGCATTAACTAAAACAAGTTTATATTTCATAGGTTGATTGAGTTTTTGTAATGTTTGGTTACATGAAATAATAAAATCCTATTTTCGAATGTCATCGCAAATGCTTAATTTATACTCTATGTACTTGAGGTGTAAACTGTGTTTACACTAGTGTCAAGCATAGTGTATAAGTCTAAGTCCAACCCTAAAAATGATTTCCATATTTGAAATTTAATTTGGATTCCAAAGCTTATTTCTAAGCCTGGCAATTCAAATTTAAAGTCAAATTGGAAATGCTATAAAAGGTTTTTCAAAAGTCAACTTGGTCAACCAAGGGTGTCATTGGGTCAATGACCTAAAAATGTCCTTGGATGATGTTTGTCATCACTAATAACCAACCAATTAAGTTAGAAACCAAATTGAGTTTAAACTCCATTTCAAAAACCCTTTATTTCCAACCCTAGTTTTATCCCCTTTTCTCTAATTCAAATTCTATAAGGAATTTGAAGATACTCTAAAAAGACAGTTTGTAGATCCTGACAAGAGCTACAAAGTTGGTATATAAAGTTTTTCAAGTTTCCAAAAGGAATTTCAAATTAATTTGAAAATACAGTTTTCAGCATTTATCCCCTTTTGATTTTAAAACCATAATTCAAAAATTATGCATAATTTGAGAAAACCTTGTACATGAAAAATGTTTGGTTTAACAAACTCAACATTTCATAGTTTTGAAGATTTTCAAGTTTTATTGAAAAATCAAAAGTAATTTTAAATGCTTATTTCTAGGGTTTATCCCCTTTTCAAATTTGAATTCAAATTTTAAAATCTAGACAGAATTTGAGGATGCCAGTTAAAGGAAAAGTGTAGCTCTTGAAAAGTTATGCAAATGATATTTTTGGAGATTTTCAAGTTCTTATACAAATTCTGAAGTAATTTGTGTTTTAAACCAAATGGCAATTCTGTAAATAGTTCGAAGAGCACCTAACCCTATCGGCGCCCGCCATGGCCGGCTTCGCATCGCGCGCCGCCGTCCACCGCCGCGCCTTCCTGGCCAACCGAGCACTCTCGGACGCGAGAGACTTCGTCGTCGTCGTGTCAGCTGCTCCTTCATCATCTTCTTGCTATAAATAGCAGTCGGCCGACGCCGTTTCTCCTTCTTCCTCCCGCCGCCGTCGCCGACGATCTCCCTCCGCCGCCGAAATTCACCGTCGACACTCCACCTCTGTCCAATTGCCCTCGTTCAAAGCTCCGCCACTTCATCACGGTCCGTTTGGGCCAGTTCAAGCTCGCTCTCATCGCCCGAGCCACCCGCACGCCACCTTCTTCTCCGCGGCCGGTCAGCCGAGCCGCCGCGCCATCGCCGCCGTTTGTCGCCGCCAGAGGTGATTATATTTTACCTTCGACCTCGTAATCGTGTTCTCCATGTCATCTTGCACCTGATGCGCACCTTGGTTCGAGCAGCGCATTACCAGAGGCCGCCGTGACGCCGTCGTGCCATCGGAGCGCCGCCGCCGCCATCACCGCCGTCGACCGCCGCTCAACCCAGCCACTCCGGACCTTCATTGACGTGCGCATTAGCGCCGTGGTGAGCTCCTGCGTCCATTTGTGTCATCAATTTGGTCAATCCGTTGCCGTGGCCGCCGGTAGCCGTAGCCCGCCGCCGGCACAGTGCTGCCGCTCCGCCGCGCGCGTTGCCATCCTGCCCAGAGACCGAGACCGATCTCCATGTAGTTACCGAATCGGTCCGTTTAGGTGCCCTGCGCATTCCAGTGGCCTCACCGTCGCCGGAAACCGCTCCGGTGAGCGACGCCGCCGCGCCCGAGCTCCGCCGCGCCGCCATCGCCACCGGCGTGGGTGCCGCCGCCGCTCCCCAGCCCCGTTAGCCACCTTGATCGACGCGTCTTGTCAAGAGGAGCAAGTAGGAAGAAACCCCATCGCCGGAGACCTCGCCGACGGCAAGGAATCGGCGGCCAGCCGCCGCGCGGCCGTCGGTCAGCGCGGGGTTACTGTACCGATTTTCTTTTTTCCATTTTCAGAAAATGATTTAAATGCTATTTTCTTTGAAAATTCATAGTAATTCATTTATAACTCCAAAAATTTTGAAAATTTTTGTGAATGTTCCTTATGATGTCATCTACCTAGGAAAAATATGAAATGCCAAAATGGAGTACTTTTGCATATGTGAAAATTAGCCTTTTTAATTGAAAAATGGACCTTCAATGATTTTTAATAATTAAAATAATTGGCTTTTAATTTTGAAATTTGTTTTGCCATCTAATTAGACTAAGAGCTTTTTAAAATAAAATTTTGGGCTTAATTTGACAACTTTAATTTTTGTGCCTTTATTTAATGCTTTTAAATAATTAATTAACCCCTTTAGTTAATCATTATAGGAGTTGTGTGACTTGGGATTGATTGATGACCTTAGGTCATTAACCCTAATGACCTTTGGCACTTTAATTAATTGTTTGCGCTTATCTTAATCATGTCATTAGGGCTTAATTAACGTTATTTTATG